>CAJHZI010000713.1:1657500-2257500 GCA_905160935.1 Enchytraeus crypticus
CA
Source organism: Enchytraeus crypticus (assembly GCA_905160935.1). NCBI lineage: Eukaryota > Metazoa > Annelida > Clitellata > Enchytraeida > Enchytraeidae > Enchytraeus > Enchytraeus crypticus. Next base: position 1,657,503 of record CAJHZI010000713.1, read on the forward strand.
GACATCTAAATCAACTTTTGTCTTAAAATAAACTAAGTTTATTTCTCAAATTCAGCCATTGAGCCCACAGTATCCGCTGTCCAGGATCACATATACAGTTACGAAGACAAGTCTATTCGCCAATAGGAGCAAGCTCTCTCATTCTCTCTCTCTCTCTCCCTCTCTCTCTCTCTCTCTTTCATTCTCCCTCCCTCTCCTCTCACGCTCTCTCTTTCTTGTGCTCTCTCCTCTATCTTTCTCTTTCTCGCTCTCTCTCTCTCTCCTTCCATCCCTCTCTCTCGCTCTCTCTTTCTTTCTTTCTTTCTCTCTCTCTCTATATATATACATCTCCATCTTTCTATAGACCAGCAGCATTGCTCTACGACCCCTGAGATTGACCCCACCTGTCGATGGCTCTGCCCGTATGCAGCACTCTCGTGTCAAGTGCCGTGAACCTGCTAATTATACGTGACAGACCATCACAGCCTGCAAGCCCGTTCTTCTTCAGTGCACTGCCAAGTGGCAGGTTCAAGGTACATATTCAATGAATATTCAAATGATTCACACTCAAAGTCCGTTTTCTCGCTTCATAATAGCACTCCTTAGATCAATAAGTTAATACCTTCATAAAGTCTATGCCTTATCCATAGGTTAAGTAGCCTATAGCTTGGGAAAAGTATGGCTTCTGAGGTGGTTAACTGTTGCCTTCCTCAGTTAGATTGATTAATTACCATTTAATCCTGGGAAAAATATTTCATGGTGAGGTGGGTCCCCTCTACCTGCATCCATCGTGTACGTAAGAGGTGACTAAGGCAGGATCCACCGTAGATGGATCCTGCCTTAGTCACCTCTTACCTACACGCATCAGCTTGTTTGCGGTTAGTAAAAAAGAGTACGTAAGTGGTAGTTTGCAAGCGCGTTAGAACACTAAAAATCCGTCTTTCTCTATCAGCTGCTAGCGATATTCTGTGACTTTGATATTTCAGTTTATGTTACATCATTGACTGCATAATATATATATATATATATATATATATATATATTTACACTATATATATATATTAGTGGTAATATATATATATATATATATATATATATATATATATATACATGTATATATATATATATATATATATATATATATATATATATATATTTAGCAGTTCATGTGTAACATGTACCAGGGTTGAGTATGATATATCTGTTGATTGATAGCTTATATCTGATGAGTCTGATGTATCTGAGCTGAGATATTTCGTACCATATTACTCAATGTTGTCATTGACGACAGTAGCACTCTAATTTTGTTGTGGTGGTTGCTGTTGTTGAGTTGAGTCTATTATAATCTGAGCATGACTGGTTCGGTGTCTCATTGCTGACCAATAAGCGCATGCCTCAACCAGTCACTAATATGCTTTCAAAAATTCTTTGGTATTGTTGGCTTTGGCTTTTTTTAGCCTTCCTCTACTATATTTAATCCTTATTTCATCAAATTCATGGCAGTAGAAACATATAGAGTCAAACCAACACAGAAAGTCAACATTAACGTAGAATGCATAATAAATACTTATTGGTAGAATCATGGGTAAGTGGTTCCGATGCACAATTAACATTCCATTGATCGTAGAATTATATGCACTTTTTTCGACTGACGTGGGCTTGGGACGCGGATAAGCTGCTTTAAATGCTTCTGGAAGGAACATGCTAACTGTTCAACCATCACCTTATCCAGTAGTTTGTGTCTAGACTCTTTAGGAGATCTGATCTATATTCCCATCCATTAGCCTCTTTATCAAACCCTTACCTCCTAGATCCACGTGTTTCTATACAGACATCGGTCGGTGGTCAATCCATTGCTCAGCGGGTGGTAAGACCTTGCCGCCCCTATGGTCACACAGCGATCAAGTACGTGTGCACACGGGCGTTGCGTGAATGAACCCTAAACAGCGGGTAGACTAAATTACAGGAAAAGCTTCAGCAGGCTCCGGGAATATAGCACAGAAGCGAGTTACGAGTGATAATAAGAGAAGAGTTGTGACGGCGTTATATGATCAGCGGGTTTGCCCTGATATTAGAGGACAGAGGGCGTGTAACATACACTGCGTGATTCTTTCATGTCTTGTAGCATTCACAGCTTCTCTTGTCATGGACAATATTTTATTATGTTATTGCGACAACATGTTATTCTGCTAATTTAAAGGCTTCAGTACCCAGTCGTTAGAGGCGACACGTTGTTTAATAGGTAAAAGTTAGATTGAATTAATATGAGATTGAGATTTAAGGATGAACTATAGCAATTTTTCAGCCAACCGGATAGCTATATTCAATTTTCTAACTTCAATTAGTACTCTCGCACAATTAAATTTAAAAGCACCCAAAATATAATTTAAAATGATAAACAACAAAAAATAAAATGACAATTATTAAAAGTAGAAAATTATCGACGGTGCTTTTTGATTTCAATCATGCCACCTACACCATTAGACTATACGGCTCCAGATATCTCTATAACAAGTTATCTGCTACTTTTTATAAATTATATGTGAATGATGCTTACACAAACTGGAACGTCATTCCAAAATCTATTAGAAACATCAGCTCTCTCGCAACCTACATTCTCTTATCAATACAAACGTTACTTACTGGAGAATCAATGTATCAATCAATAAGAATTTAACGTCCGGTTCCTCGCCATAAGGCAATGTCAGGGACGTCGTAATATATATAGTACTAAAGAACTGGTAATCTTCTATTTCTTACCATTAATTTGTATCTTTATGCATAGAGTCTACTTATTGTAACTCAGTTTAAATTTATCTATTTCTAAAAATGAGTGCATATCATACTGTAAACGATTTTGGCTCTGTTAAAGTTTTAACCGGAAAACTACATTAGAACGAAAACTCTGTGTTCCCCTAAATAGGACGCTTTGCGTCCTCTTTGGTCTGACTTTTATTAATTTTTTATGCATATTTTTGCACTTACAGGATATATTTCACTTATTATTTAGTTACTGATAATGGTTATTTCATTTTTTGTGTCACATGTTCATTGATGTTATTACTCTGTGAGACTTTTTTATTTTAAAACATATTTCTCTCTCTCTCTCTCTAGTTCTCTCTCTCTCTCTCTCTCTCTCTCTCTCTCTCTCTCTCTCTCTCTCTCTCTCTCTCTCTCTCTCTATGCTTATCAGGGATAGTAATTTGAATTAAGCAACCAGCAACCAATCAGGTAAACAGGTAGCAACGCATTTAATCTGATTACCATGACGAAAATCTAACAACCATGCTCATAGCTAGGCAACAGTTTACAATCAAGGTAACCATGGATACCGATCAACCGAAAAACGCAACTAATTTTTCCAACTATGAAGCTGATATACTGAAGTATGTTAAAACATTTATATCTTAGAAATTAAAAGATTCATATGCGAATTTGTGCGCTCTTAGAAAAGACTATGACGTCATCTTCCTACGATGAGTCTGACGTTAAATGTCTAAAATTGCATGTATAAATCTCTTATGTTAAATCTATTAAATCTATAAATTATCTTAGCTGATCAATTATTGATTACGTTCCCTTAACCATTAACTGGTAGTCATATGCTAGGTAGAACTACATTAACTATTGTATGTTCATTTATTTTATATTGACACGCGTACATTGTATAGACGTACGTGTAAATTTTTATAAATTTAATTTTATACAGCTATATTACATATTTTACTCCTTAGTGATATAATCAAAGTGGAAAGCATTTATCTCTCTATTACGCTTCGACATCATGCATGCCTGGTCAATAAAATGACAAATAACGTACTCAGTCAGCTTAGAGTTAATGCATAAAATTTAACAACCTATGCACTCGAATTAGTGCCTATTTACGACTTGTTAGTTTTTATCAGGTGTAATATATAGAGCTGCATTTCACATATAATTCATGCAAAATAATAAAAAAATCAGCCTGTATTAAGACATTCAATTTATATCAGTGATTGCCGCTCCTCAGCATCCAGAGTGTACGATGGGGATTTCCTAACATTTGAATATCCTCATTTTAAATTACCTACAATGCATGCCTTATGGAAATATGGCTGACTTTTCAAACCTGATGTGTTGCTATTAGCATAATACGTAATCGGACTGTTTCACTGTTCTATATGAAAATAAAATCTCTCAATGAGCTGATTCGCAGAGTCTTTACTCAACTACAGCACAAATACACCATTAACCAGTCGATGTTAGGACGAATGAATGGCGCTGAGAGTGAAAGAGTTTTGGTATATTAATCACGAGTATTTAATCGATGGAATTAAATCCGGTGATCAAACTTGCACTTTATGCGAAGGCCAATAAGCAAATATATTAATCAGAGCGAAAACTAAACTATGCACGAATATATTAATTACAAATATACGTGTATTTTAGCCACTGTTAGTTCATTTATCGATCTTAAAAAAATTTGATCTCACGAGGCAATTTATTAGACTATTTACAATTAAATTCATTGCCATCCATCAGATAATGTCGAATTAGTAAAACAAATTTAGTTATGTTAATTGACCGGACATTTCCTGATGATGGCTATGATGATGAGTATCGTGTTGGATTTGGTGCTGCGGTATATACCATGATGAATACGAGGAGACTCCGCCCATTGACCCCGGATGACCTCCTAAGTAACCCGACCCAGAATAATATAGGTCAATGCCAGGCGTTCCAGGCGGGATCTGGATTGAACCGGTTCTCTGATGCTGCAGCTGCAGCTGCTGATGTTGATATAACGACTCTTCATAGGCCATTTCGCTATTCCACGATGACGATTGCGATGACGTCATCATTTCCGGTGGTTGATGACGTAATGTGTATTGAAGATTTGAGTTAATGTCGTCATTGACTGATGACGTAGGACTGCCCCGCTGTATTTTGACGTGTCCCCCAGGTGGCGTGTACATGGCAAGAGACTGCCCCATGGCTCCAGCAGCCCCAGGGGACGTCGAAACCGGGCCCAATGGACGGTGCCCGCTTGGCATCAGTTGAGGCAGTATGGGCTTCGTGTTTATCTCGTCAGCATCGTCAGGTACACCATTAGAAACGGGAGATGAATTATCATTTCTCTCGTCGACTTTTAAGCCAGTGCTACTGCACCTCATGGAGCCCAGTACTGGCGCCCTCAGGTTTTGATTCCAGTCTGACTTCAGTCCCATTCCACCGAGTATCCCTGAGGGCTGAACGGAAGTCTGGCTGTGGACCAGGGAGGGCTCGGAGGAGGAAGGAAGTCCGGAATGAGATCCTGTGGCTCCGTTAGGTCCTACCTGCTGCTTGATTAACTTTTTCACTTTACTTCTTCTGTTCTGAAACCAGATCTTTACCTGGAAAGAGTAAACAACAATATAATAGGAATTAAAAATAAAAGGAAGTGGCTGCTCTGAAAATAATTTTATTTAACATAGTTTATAAATTGAAAAAAATTATAAAGAGAATACTTACAAATATACCTGAAAATATAAACGTACGTGAATAATGAATTCATGCGAGTGTTAACAGCATAACGTTGGTAACAGTGAGCTACAGAATCTAACAGAATCTACTTGTATTGGTAACAGAATCTATTGCTTCTTGAGATGGTAAACTGAAGTTACTGAACTATACGGTTTGCTAAGCTGAATTTCTAGTAGCTGAAGTCAGTGACTCTGAAATTGTGAAATCAATGAAGTGACATTCATAATTGTGTACGAATGTCATTCGCTGTTGATAAATAGTCTTATTGCAATCTCCAGTAGGTCTTCATATAAGCAACTATTAAAACTCTAGCCAGCTAGTAAGAACAGCTAGTAAGAACAGCTAGTAAGAAACAGCTAGTAAGAACAGCTAGTAAGAGCAGCTAGTAAGAACAGCAGGCAATCCACATATACACATGTACATGCATACATGTATATGATGTCCTGCATTGGCAGCGCTAGTTGTTTGCAGTAGTTAAAGGAGCAAGGGAACTCAGTTCTAGCAGGTCTCATTTTTCTGAAATGCGTTACCCTGCAATAGGGGCCCATATTTGATATACAAGAAGCCCTGTATATCTGTAGCCCTGTAAATTTTGACAGTTCCGCTTGAACTCCAGTCCCAATTTGAATACTGGTGGTGTGCTTGATTTGGACTGCAGCTCAGTACATGTGCGGGTTCAAAACTTCAAGTCAAAAGATCACCGGCATAATGTACAAGTAATATAGAGAGATGAAATTTCTGTTAAACTAAGCCTTAACATTAGCCGATGAAGAGATCATGTTACAGAGTTTTCAAAGTCTAGTACAATCTTAATATTCAGCAAGTGCTGTAATCGAATCTTCGCAATTTATAAGTAGTGTAGTGACCTCATTTAAACATCTATAACCTCTGAATCGCTTACCAAATGATCGGAATAAATTGAATAAAGTATAATGCGAATAAAGTGAAAGCAGTCCACACTGCACTTGCCCATACATGACATTATGAGATTTATTGCTGCTAATTATTGATTTAATGTAACACACATAAACGTTTAGTTTAAGTTTGTTGTAGGCCAAGATCTTGAGGAAGTGAGTTCAGTCCGCTCTGAAATAAAGATGCTAAAGCTAAATTCTGAATCCTCAGCACCGCTCTATTCGTTCGGTAGCGATTAGATTATTTTACATCTTCAGGTTAAATGAAACGCGAAAACAGAAATGTTAGTCATACTGATGCCGTTATGAAGAATGACTCAATCACTCTGAAATAATAAATTAATTCTTTAATTTATTACCTTTGGCTGAAGCCAGTGGCACTGTGGCAATGTCGGTAAGATATTGGACGGCGGATCAGTGTGTGCGGGTACAAATCCTGGGCTCGCCCGTCACTGACATCGTTTTCGAGTTAGGAAACTAACGTTGACATTAGCCTTTTAAAATATTATTTTCGTTTATTATATTCGCGATGAAGCAAATTATTACTCCAATTAATTAGAGAGTTTTCAAATTATCAACAATTTTTTTTTTCATTAAAAAAGATTATGTCAGAAAACCAACGTCAGAAAGGGCATTCAGTTGATGAGCACCTAGGCTCCAGAAATTGCTACAAAAATTTAAGCGAATGAAAAAGTCTCAAATAGAAGATTGGCTGGTGGTGTGGTGTAGGACAGAGAGGATTTGAGACAGTCTATTTGTATCCCGATCCTGGTTAAACTGGGATTCAAGGGAAGATGATGATGATGATAATGATGATGATGATGATGATGATGTCATTAAAAAGATGGACAGATGAAAAGAATTTTACGAGATTACCTTAAGTCATATGGCCTACCTGCGTTTGTGTTAGACCAAGCGATGCGGCTAGTTCAGCTCTCTCAGGCAGAGCTAGATACTGAGTCCTCTGAAACCTTCTGTTTAACTGCTGTAGCTGAAGACTGGAGTAGATTGTCCTTGGCTTCCTCATCTTCTTCTTGCCCCCACTCGTAGCTCCGCCTAGATTCTGAGACCCCGCCCTCATCACGTGATCATCCAGCACGTGACCGCTGACCAATGAGTGAGACAACTTATCGACCCCTAGAGATCCCATTTCTGAAAAATATATAGACAAAACGATTATAACATCGTTTTATAAAAGTTGAGGCTTTTGGTCAGTCTTTCTTCACCAGTCTCTTATTTGCTAAATCACATAACCACATAGCCACTCTTTCTAAATAATAGAGCTCTGACTCTTCCAGTGTGATAAAGCTTTGACTCTTCCTTTGTGATACTACTTTGCACTTGAACCGGAATTGTTCTACTGTATATGCAGGGTATGAAAATGATTGGAATTAATGATTACAAAGATCAGCTTATAAACTATGAACTCGGTAGCATTTTGTATCATGGCATAGTGTATGATGTAACATAGCTCGGAGAGAGAGAGAGAGAGAGAGAGAGAGGATGTAGATAGATGAAAAGAGAGTGAGAGTGAAAGAGAGAGATAGAGAGACAGAGACTATGAATTAATAGAAGATTCTAGATAGTTAGAATCTAACTATGCTATATAAAGACTCCTATTAAGTTTCTTTGAAACAATGTCTGCATAATATTATGTTTACTGCTTTCTATATTGCCATTTGTATGTGTGTACGTTTTCTGCGGTATGTTAGATTTTATGTAATAAACGAATATATAATTAAACTAGTATTGCAGTCCAGTAGCCTACGTGAACGAGGTGATAGCACACCTAAGGACAGACAGGATTCAACGGGATTTCACGGGATTGCACAGAACTCCACAGGGATTCCGAAATTCAATCGGACCATGTCTGTACAATTGTGGTGGTGAAATAAAAGTTAAATAAGCATAACGTATAAAGATTCTCTCTCATTGAAAGATTCATGAGGAGACTTTTAGTTAAAATGTAGAATTATTTTTGAACATTAGTGAGTAAAATCCCAAAATGAATCGCCTATTCAGAATTCAACGAATAGTTCACATTTGAACTAGAAGCGGACATGTAAATAAGCGCGACTCGATGCGGGTCAATTATCCTGTCATTTATCAAATGGTCTCCCGGCACTTGACGTATAATATAATCACCCGAGCAAATACTGGTACTGCTGCAGAGTTAAAATGTGGGCTAGACCAGTGTAGATGCTTGCTCGGTACGATGATAACTATTAAATAACGAACCAAATTCACATCTTCACTGTCCCCTAACCGTCCCCTGAGCCAATTCATAATCTTAATTTTATCCATAACTCTGACGCTAATCCTAGAATATATGCCTATGCACTCGTTTATTTTGAGAGGTTGTCAGAAAACTAAATTATTACAGTTGTGCGCTTAAATTGAAAAGCAGTCGTTATTTAATGACTTTTGAGATGACGCCGCAATATCGAAGGGGGTTTAACCCCTACGAGTTAATGGTAACTAAAAATAATGCATGTTGCATAGACTTAGATAAATAACATCAAAGTTTAGCAGTGGCAACGTGGCCAACTTTGAATCGTTATGTGCGACCGTCGACTGTCATAAATCGGAATATATTTATCCAGTCACTGATATTCTTTTTGGACTAAAAGCAGACGTTAAACTACTTGTCTTTTGATCCATTTTTTATACATATTTACTGTATGAAAATTTTTTATTTTAATATATTTTAAAAATTCAATGGTAGACAAATATAAAAGCAAAATTACAAAGCTATCAAGTGAATAACATGTAAAATGTAATATCATTCCATAGCAAAATGTGAATTGCAAAAAGTGCGACAAATATCGATTCTCAATACATAGTTAATAATTGTAATATAATATAATATAATATAATGTAATGTAATATAATGTAATGTAATGTAATGTAATGTAATGTAATGTAATGTAATGTAATGTAATGTAATGTAATGCAATGCAATGCAATGCAATATAATACAATATAATACAATACAATACAATACAATACAATACAATACAATATATATATAATATAATATAATATAATATAAATATAATATAATATAATATAATATAATATAATATAAATAATAATAATAATATAATATGAATATAATATAATATATAATATAATATAATATAATATAATATAATATAATATATAATATAATATAATATAATATAATAAATAATAAATATATAATATATATAAATAATATAATATAATATAATTAATATAATTAATATTAATATTATATAAATATATAATATAATAATATAATATAATAAATGCAATGCAATGCAATGCAATGCATGCAAGCAATGCAATGACAATACAATACAATACATACAATACAATACAATACAATACAATACAATACAATACAATATAATATAATATATACATACACACACACACACACACACACACATACATACATACATACATACATACATACATACATACATACATACATACATACATACATACATACATACAATACATACATACATACATACATACATACATATACATACATACATACATACATACATACATACATACATACATACATACATACATACATACATACATACATACATACATACATACATACATACATACATACATACATACATACATACATACATACATACATACATACATACATACATACATACATACATACATACATACATACATACATACATACATACATACATACATACATACATACATACATACATACATACATACATACATACATACATACATACATACATACATATCCTTGTTATCATCATGCGACATTAATTATCTCAATTTCAAAACAATTTTAATTGCTATGGTATGTAAAATATTCTCTAATTTATTTTTTATCTTATATTTTATAATGGCTTTTGAATCGATTGGATTTAGACCATATTTGCTATGCTCTAAATAATCTGTTATGTCCTTTTTATCCTCGCTCATATTTGGTTTAAATTTATTAATTTAATTTAGATTATACACTATACAGTTTATGTAGAAAATTATATCTATTATAATCATTTGTATATTGAATGTCAAGGAGTTGGTAAAGTAATGAAAATTCAAGATTACTTCATCGTTCTCAGTATGGAATATCTTGACGAAAACGCTGTTATATGCATAACTTAGCCTTTGAATATACTGTATTTTTTGACAGTGCAATAGATGCAATACCATACAGTAAATGAGGGGTAGCTTGTGACTCTATCAGTTTTAGCAGAAACCCAACCGGTGTGGATGTACCAAGATGACTAAGTATTTAGTTTGACTTTAAATAAATACTTTATATGCTTGAATCCCATGAACATTTAAAAACCCTATTATTTAAAATTGTAAATCCTAAAACCTAATCTCATTTACACATGGTATAATTACGTCATTTATTTTTATATTCTTACAAATATTCTTACATCTCGGACTTACTCTAAGACATTGTCACTTAAAGTTATTTATTGGCAAATCCAAAGAAGAATTTAACATATTACATGCATTAAATAACTTGACGCTATAGGCATATGTATGAGCAAGGCTTACAGTGTGTGATATAAATTATATGGTTCTCTAATAAACTAAACGGTTGACACTACGGAGATTACACCATCTCTTCATTTAACCTAGTGTTCTAGTACTTGTCGGAAGGTTTAAGGTCAACGTAGACTACATGCCAGCTTTACCGCTCCATAAAGAGCACTCTATAGAAAAAACCTTTATCCCATTAAATGCAGTAGGCTATAGGCTATTGCTTATCCATATCATAGGCCTACTTTACCTTTAGACAGTGGGGCAGAACATTGTAATTATAGAACCAATGAATATAACAAAAGAAACCACGGTTTATTCTCAATATAATTGTTTCGTTCCTATTTAACAGATATTCCTAATTAATTAAATTTGATTGAATGGGCATAAAAGAGAAGAGACATAGTCTACCACTAAGCGAATTTGAGATTTATTCCAAATATTTTAGTCAATGTGCAAAATTTGAATAGAAACTGATTTTACTTAAATTATTTCATAACTCTGTTGGATTCATAAATATTAAAATCTTCGAGTAGAGCTTATAATTTTAACTGGTTGATCAATTGTAAATTTTCTGCCGAGAAATCTTACGAGTAGAGTCAATTAAATTAACAAAACAGCAGGTTATACTAAGCCCAACTTACAATTTCTTACTTATTATTGTAGGCTTATTGCGTAATGATTGTTTGATTTATTCATAAAATAATATTATTAGGTTTAACTACATAATTGAATAACAATTCAATATTAAATGTTGGATAAGTTACATCTGCACTGATCTAAAAATTGGATGATTAACCTAATATTCTGAAAACGTCTTTCTTCTCTCTTAAATGTTTAAATTCTGAAGTAATAGAAATATGACAATGGATAAGGATGATTAAGATCATTTGAAATCCTAATTTTAAAACATATTATACGCTGTGTATACGGGTTGCTGAAGAATAGACCAACCGTTTACTGCACACATTGTAAAAGACGACAAAACACTAAGAGCCAAAACAATTTCAAAAAGGAGCCTTCGGTTTGTGAGCGCCTATCGGCTCCAGGAATTAGTTCAAAATTATCTAATCCTGACCCGAAAAATGATGATCTATTTGTAACCAGACCCTACCTAAACTGAAATTCAAGGGAAGATGATGATGATAACGAATTTTAAATCAAATCTCAATGAAGGCAGCTTACAATGTAGATCGAGTAACCGAGTTCAATAAATTCCCTGAGCAACAAGGAGAGCAGGACGGTGTTTGTATTACAATGGGGATGCTCTGTGAGCGGGGAAAAGAAAGCTTTGTTGAAGAAACATAGGAGTAAAGAAGACATGGAAGTTAATTTATTTGGAAGAAGAGACTTAGGAGAGAGACTTTAAATATCAAAAGATTTAATTTGATATATTGTTATCTATATATTTGTTTAATAAGAATAATAATAATAATATAATAATAATAATAATAATAATAATAATAATAATTCTACAGCTATATACAATAATACAGCTATATCTTCATGCCTATTGCCTTTGAGACCCTGGGCCCCGTCAACTCTGTCGTATTAGACTTTATTAACGAAATAGGTAGGAGGACCTGCGCCATTACTGGTGATAAGCACGAAAAAGCTTTTCTTTGGTAGCGACTGTCTATTGCTCTCCAGCGATTCAATGCTATCTGTTTCCGTGGCACTTTGGCTAATGCGGCTTCCCAGAGTGTAGAGAAATTATTTTAATAGCTTCTTTTTTAAACTTTTAATTAAATAAAGCCTCTTTTATCTTATTTTTTAGCCCAGGGCCCTTTACAGCCCAGGGCATTTTAAAATTAAAAAATAATAATATTTTAAATAATAATAATAATAATAATAATAATACTAATAATAATGTCGTGTCCCATTAAGGGTAGGGAGGGCTCTGACAGCTATTACTGGATTTGTAAATCTAATTCTACAGAGTAAATGCCACCAGGAAGTCAAGCCAATCCTTTTTGGAGCTAATCTAATTGCTTTGAGGAAAAAGTCTGGCGGGCTTAGACCGATCGCAGTTGGCTACGCATGGCGTAGAATCGTGGCTAAATGCGCAAATACCTTCGCCCTAACCAGGCTCTCAGACTATCTTCAACCACTTCAGGTAGGTGTGGGGGTGAAAGGAGGTTGTGAAGCAGCTGTGCATGCCACCCGCCGTTTTATTAGCAGCATGCCAGATGATTGGGTGGTGGCGAAACTTGATGTCTGCAAAGCCTTTAACTCCCTGAAAAGAGACCCCATGCTGGAGGCAGTAGATGCTTCATTACCTGAACTGGGCCCTTTCTGTCGCCTGTCCTATGGAGATCCAAGCGCACTACGTTTTGGTGATAAGGTGATCATGTCTTGTGAGGGTGTACAGCAGGGTGACCCGTTGGGCCCTCTTATGTTCAGTTTGACAATACACCCCTTACTCCAGTCATTATCCTCTGTGCTGAAAATAGGCTACTTGGACGATATTACTGTGGGCGGGGAGGAGGCTACCGTGGAGGATGACATCTCTAGGCTGATGGTTGCGGGTAAGGCTGTAGGGCTAAGTCTTAATATTCAGAAATATGAGCTGATTAGAACTCGCTCTGACAGTAACTTTCCTGTCATCAACTCATTCACTCATGTGAAACCTGTTGAAGTCAGCCTTCTCGGAGCTCCACTGTTGACAGGTCAGGCTATGGAAGTGGTCCTCAACACCCAGTGCTCGAACCTAGAGAGGGCCTCCAGCCGGTTAAAACTCATCTCCTCGCACGATGCTTTAACAATATTGCGAAGCTGCGTTGGATCATCAAAACTGATATGCATCTTGCGGGCTTCTCCATGTGCGGGCCATCCAATGTTGCAGTCTTTCAATTTAATCCTGCGAAAGTCCCTAAGTGACATCGATAACGTTAATATTAACGACAGTCAGTGGATCCAAGCAAGTCTGCCCATTTGCTATGGAGGGCTAGGTATTCGTTCTGTCTCGTCGCTGGCACCTTCTGCCTTTTTGGATTCTGCCGCGGGGACAAGCGCTTTACAGGACTCGATCCTTTCATGCTCTCCTCAGTTCACCGATGTAAAGGTAGCCAGGGTTCAAGGCATTTGGTCTGCTCTATCATTATCGGAAGCGCCTAATGGAATGATGTCTAAGTTCATGAAGGCTTGGGACTCCAAAATCTCTGTCATTGCGCACTCGGAACTCCTTACGAAGGCGTTAATCCCACATGAAAAGGCTCGACTGCTTGCAGTTTCTACTCTTCATAGTGGTGACTGGTTGAAAGCCTTGCCTTTATCTTCCTGCGGCCTCCGCCTGGATGACGAGGCAGTGAGAGTAGCGGTTGGTCTTCGGCTGGGCTCTACGCTTTGTGAGCCACACAACTGTGTCTGTGGAGCATCGGTCAATGCTCTGGGCACTCATACATGCGTAGCGCTGGCAGAATCGGCAGACACCAGTATCTGAATGATCTGGTATGGCGTGCTCTAGGTCGCGCAAATATTCCGGCCATAAAAGAGCCCCAGGGATTGAGCCGCTCGGATGGGAAACGACCGGACGGTGTATCTCAAATTCCTTGGGCAGAAGGCAAGTGTATCAGCTGGGATGTCACTGTGACAGACATATTCTCAGCAAGCAATCTCAGCCTTTCATGCGCTGCTACTGGCTCAGCTGCTGAAGCCGTTGCCAATAGGAAGACACTTAAATATGCCGCAGTCTCTAGCAGCTACATCTTCCTGTCAATTGCTTTTGAGACATTGGGCCCAATCAACTCTGCCGCGTCTGACTTCTTAAACGAATTAGGCAGGAGAACCAGTGCCATTACAGGCGACCAGCGTGAAAAAGCCTTTCTATGGCAGCGCCTATCTATCGCACTCCAACGTTATAATGCTGTATGCATTCGTGGCACATTGGTGAATGCAGCCTCCCAGAGCGTAGAGGAACTATTTTAAATATTTTTTCATCTTTCTTTTATTTAAATAAAGTCTTTTTTATTTTATATTTTAGCCCAGGGCCTTATACAGCCAAGGGAAATTAAAAAATAATAATAACTGTTTTTATCAAACCTCAGGTTCTTTACACCGGGGTATAAAAACAATAATAATAATAATAATAATAATAACAATAAATGCTTAACGTGTTTCAAACTACATGTACATCCCTGGCCTCTTTGTCTTGTACCTCTCGCTACAGTCCGTTGAACAGAGGCTGAATCCAGACTAATTACACAACATTAAGATAAGAGATTCAACTGAATGACAGGATTGACGGTTAGGGTAGGGATTAACTGACATCAGAGAGCACCGCGGGTAGGGGCCCCGTACTGCTCTCTAGTATAGAGTTCCAGATTGTGGATTTACTGATGATAGCGCTAAACAATTTTTGACCAGCATCGGCAGCGGTGTCCGCAAAAGATCGTATATTAATTACATGTATATAGTATCCTTTAGCATGTATTAAGCTAAATGATTTTTATGTACTGAACCTGCTAATCATCATGAAGTACACTTATAATTAGATCGATATATACAGACTGGGGCAAAAAAATAATCCCCTAGCGAGATCTCAATAACTTTAAAAAACTCAAAATTTCTCTACGAAATTTGCGGAGCGTCTAGAAGAGGAATTTCTGCATATATCCTGAAAATTAGATGAAAATCTATTGAGCAGAAAAAATATTACAGTGTTTCTACGACAAAATTGCAAAATCAGTTTTAACAAGGCTTTTTTTACCAAAAGTCTTAACTTGGACAAAACTCAAAATAGTTTTACAACATTTTCGAAGCTTCCATAGGAGGAATTTCTACACATATTCTGCAAATTTGGTGAAAATATATTCAGAAGTAACAAAAATACAGCGTTTCTTCGAAAAAAAAATTAAAATCAATTTCAACAAGGCTTTTTTAAACAAAAGTACCGGACATTTTCTAATTTTAACATAAGAACGAATTTTAAACATCATTTATTGGAGTAGCTAACAAGGTAGTGCAGGCTTAAACTCCACCGCTTAAGTAAACGGCCCTTTTCAGGCTCGTTATTTTCTTTAAAAAGAACGACTGACATTTCGAAAAGCCTTGTTAAAATTGATTTTAGCACTTTTCTCGTAGAAATGCTGTAATTTCGTAACTAATGAAAATAGTTTCATCAAATTTGCAGGATATACGCAGAAATTCCTCCTCTAGAGGCTCCGAAAATTTCGTAGAGATATTTTGAGTTTTCTTAAAGTTATTGAGATTTCGCTAGGGGATTATTTTTTTTGCTCTAGTCTGTATATATATATATATATATATATATATATATATATATATATATATATATATATATATATATATATATATAGAGAGAGAGAGAGAGAGAGAGAGAGAGAAGACACACAGCGTCGGTGAAAGAAAGATTACTAAACACTGTAGTATTATTTTAATTTATGTTAACTATATTTAAAGTGCTTTTAAAAATATGTCTTGCAAGATTAATTTGTTGTTGATATAATGAATAATATTCTAAATTCCAGGCCATTTTGAGGGCATGCAACCTTAATTAGTATCTCGTCACTGGGTAACTTATTTTTGTTTTTCTATTACAACTATTTGTTTATATACATGTAAAGGAAAAAACTATGTTTTGCAAATTATGTGATTATAATACAGGCAGAAAAGTTTTTAGGGTTAGTAAAAATTCGAAAAGTCTTAAAATGATATTTTAACTATTTTAGCATTACGCATTAACTGGCAACTAGAACCGGAATATATAGAGCAAACTGCATATGTAGTGGCCAACTAAGTTTTCATTTCACTGCCATTTTTGTTGTAAGGCATGTCATCTCAACTCTCCTGTTTACAAAATTACACCGCTTGACATGTAGAATAACCGAAGGATTGAATGCTCTAAAGAATAGATGTAATGAAAAAATCTAGAGCAATCAAAGAGAGAGAATTTAGAAGTAAAAATGAGCGAAAGAGAATCAGCCAGTAGTATCTCAGTAACCTTTCACGGAACTCATATGTCGTCCTGAGGTTAAATGATCCGTCCCGGATGTGCCGTAAGGATTCATCGATAAAAACTGGGATGGTGTTATGCAGGGATTATAGGCAGAAGGAGAAGTGATGGAAGAGAAAGGGTATCCGATGTTTGGATGGGTTGGCGGAAGTCCCATTGTCCCGGTCCTAGATGGAGGACTCTGCCTTCCGGATAGTGACCCATATCCCATGTGATTCTGCAAGTCACCAAGACTTCCTGAATAGCTGGGTATTCCAACGTTAGATCGAATATGTTGATAAGACTCATATCCATTTCCACTTAAATTACCAGACTGGGAGGGAATTACCCCTAACGTTGATGTGGCTAGAACTGGTGTTCCTGCAGTGGTGGCCGAATGCAAGCTGCTGTGAGGCGGAAAATCCATAAAGTTGGGTTTTCCCAAAATATTTTCCGCAGCTGTTCCACTGCTGCTGATGCTAAAAATAGCCGAGCTGCTGGAGGCGTTGAACATGGTTGCTTCAAGCAACGGCTGTTTGGAAGAACTTCACCACTCAATTCTTTTGGGCTTTTCTTCCCTTGGGAGTGCCTTGATTCGCGCTCTTTAGCCCTGCAAGCAAAATATACATGAATTCAGACGGCTATTATTGTGTTATTTTTATTGTTATTGCTGAAAGAATAGAAATTTAAAGTATATCTGAATATTTAATTCGAATTTTAGAAATTAATATTGTTATATGAATGTTTGTTGTAATTGAAAGTATCTGTGTTTAGTATGGGCAGCATTAAAGTCACTATTTAAATTAATTATCTGGGAACAGAGATTACAAAATTAAATTATTTAATTAATGATCTCAAATACAGTAAGGTTATTACAAATATTTACAATTTTTATAATGTTCACACTATTCACAAAACATTAACGCTTTCTTTATCAGTTCGCACTTATATTATATTTTTAATATCTTTTAAGCAAAGGCTCATTTTCAAAGCCAATAAATATTTTAACAGACTGAATAAATAATTAACACTGAACAATGAAGTATGTGTGTAATAATCAATTAAGGTTTTACTGATTTCCATGATAACATCAAGCGCAAATTAAATTAAAATTATTAACATTTTGTTACAGAAAATTATTAAATATATTTTCCATTTAATAGATCTACTTCTGCATAAGAATTCCCATCTCAATTGCATGCCCTTCCATTCTGAAAGAGAATTGATTCCTCATATTTTATTGGGCATACTATTATAATGTGGGTTGCTCTTGGCTTCGATCTTCAAAAAAACTGCCAAGTTCTTTATTGTCTTTATTTATCCCTTAACAACTTTACTTATAACTTTTCATATATTTGAAATGTAACTAAACAATATGTTGTTGCTGGTATTTGCATGCATTGTTATTTTTTAAGCATCAGAAATTGATTTTCTCAATCACAATCAAAATAACCTTAGAGATATAGACCACATACAGGGAACTCTTACATAGTTTTGTTTGAAGATTGGCTGCTTATGTAATGTCTGAATACATAATCCATTTGAAGACGAACATTACATTAGTGAAGAAATCCGCTTTCATATTTCAATTAATAATTAGTTTTCTTCTATACGACGCACAAAAGGCATGTACACGAGTACATGCAAGTACATTCCGTGTTTCGCTTTTTACAGATTTTAACTTTGTAAATTTAGTAATATATAGGCAAGCAACACGTCGCTATAAGCCCTTCATTTTGACTCACTACTCCAACAAAATGTCTGACTCTATTAATACAGAACATCAGAAGATTATGAATTGAACTCTATTCACTGCACAGCCTAATGGCAGGTCCCTAGGCGTATAGCTCTTCTGATCAATTGTATCATCAGCTTTCGTTATCATAGCTGCATATCAATGTGTTATCATATTAAGTACATATCCCTTTTTCTGCATGTCTGCGTCCAACCCTTGATTTCTATATATATATATATATATATATATATATATATATATATATATATATATATATATATATATATATATATATATATTCTATTGCATCTTTCAGGAGCCCAATTCCATTTATGACAGGCCTATATGAATGTAGCAAGCTCTTCATTCCATTTCTTATAGCATTTACTAAATATCTGAATTCCTTGAACGTTTGAGGCAAATTCTAGTAATTATGTTAGTAATGCTATAAAAGATTAATAATAATAATACCTCAGAATTTTTAAATTTTAATTAAATGTTTAAAGTATAATATTTTATTTTTTCGACTCTTTCTATATACATGTACAGTTATAGTAATTAAGACATGTTTAACATGACTAAGGTCCTAGTAAATTATACAAGTTTTTCTTCGATATCATTCTATTCTGTGAAAATGGTTGCGAAGGTATAAATCTTTCTTGTTGTTAGAATTATCTAAATGTATATCCTATTGTGTAGGCCCGTCGAAAATAATGCCAGTCGAAAATTTCAGAAGATCTAAGTTATAAGCATATGACAATATTTTGTATTTAATTACCAATTTATCACTATGATACTGCAGAGTCGTTATTCCCTAATAGTGTATTTAAAATAATTACGACAACCTTGACGAATTATTCGATGTTTTAAAAAGTCATTATTTGTCAAGTGTTGTTAATTTGATCTCCAATTATATTACTCGCTTTGCTAACGAGGCTGCAATTCCTAAAATTAATTGAAGCTCATTTCTTAGCACACATAGTTGGCTATCATTATCAGAGCATCTATCGAAACTGAGCAATTATCGCGTTAATTAAGAGTTAATTTTACTACATAATTATGATTGCTTTCCAGCCAAACAGCTGTCCTGAAGTCAAGTGAAACCACTGGAGCAAAACAATCACTGCAAGTCGATCCTTTTAGCGCCTTCAGCGAACAAAAAGCATATCGAAATAATAGGCAACGATTTTCTAGAAAATAGGGCATAATGATGATCATTGCAAACGATCAACCCTCATTAGCATTCTAGCCCTAGTTTATTTTCTCCCTCAGCTAACCAATCTCGCTCGCTCAAAGATAACTACCAGTAAATGGGCCCTAAGTATACACTATCGGACACGCTCGTGCGTCTAGATAACACTAAATTGGTACGTACCCGAGAGAGGCCGAAATTGGAAGGATAGTGTTTGTCCAGTTGAGTCCAACCAGCCTGCAAATTTACCAATCTTTGCTCATTACAAACGGTCTTCTCGAATGCTTGATTGCCGGGTAATTGAGGAAAATTTGCCCAAAATCCGACACGGATGCGCCGCCCGCATTAGCTATCCACCCGTCAATCGTGTCGTCAGCTGATCACGTGCTATTCTTAGCGTGATTTCATTGGATACGCGAGCATATTTGGCTCCACCCACTATAACGTTTTTCTGCGAATAATTTGATGTCTGCTATCTGATTGCTCTGCTGATTGATTATTGAAAGTAGAAAAACACTTGAAAGTGATGATAATAGTGATAATGGAGATGATTATGATTGCCAATATAATGATAGTAAATCTACTATATGCTCAGGCCTATATACTTGCTAGCTTTCAGACACTAGGCTTATGTGTGCTTGCTTTGCAATATAAGAGCTCTTGACTTTTGTAGGCTATTTGCTCTCAAGAATTGCGCATAAGTTGGAATTTGGGTATAAAGTATGGATATAGACCTTAAATCTTGTTTCACTGCCTATTTGGACCAATGGTCCGTGGTATGCAATGCTTCCACTGGAGTGCACTTCATCCAAGAGCAAAATCACATTTTTTGTTGATTTCAATTTTCAAAGAGCTAAAGAAGCCACACTTATGATGCGTAATTCCACCACCCAGCTTTTGTGAAATTTCGAAACTTTTTCCACACCCCGTCTCTCGTTTTTCAATGACGCAACTTGCATCGTTGTTATCAGCATTTAGTCTCCCATGCACCTCTACACTTTAAACCATAAACTTTACCTTAACCCAAGCCAATGTCGACATGCACATTTCAACATTTCAACATTTGAAAGGAAAGGAAAAATTAGGAGATAAAATTGTCTAGTTAGCATTCTTATTTTCATTTGACAAATCTATCAATCAAAAAGTATATTTGTGAGGTGCCGCTTTATGCTAAATATCACAGCAATGCTGAATGGACAGTGAAGGTCAAGTAGCCTGCTGGTATAATGCTACAATTGGTGTAGCGAGTAGAATTCCGCAGTCTGTGGTATGAGCGACCAATTGGTCTAAAACACAGAAATCATCACCACATGGCTATAAATCTCTCCACTGTGATATTTGCGTTAATCGCTGCCTAGGAACAAAGCCACATCTCTCTCTCTCTCCATCTCTCTCAGAACACTGCCTACTGGTAGGTCCATGGTATATAACGCCTCCACTCTTCTCTGTCTTACGTTGTCGTCTTAATGTCTACATATGAGTAACTTTAAATCGTCTAGCAATACTCATTCTTGTTCTTATTTACCATATTCTTGGGGATTGTGTTTATGACGAGGTGGACCCCTTATGTCTTCCTTAGCTTCGACTGTAAGATTTACTGGATAGAGGCGTTATTCCATGATTCCATGAGAACACTGTCCCGTTTACCCTTGAACAAAACCACAATGATTAAGAATAATTTATAAGACATACGCAGAAGTTGTTCATGCATGTAGAGAATAGTCTTAGTCTATTTTAAATAACTTGGCCTAAGGAAGCAGATATTGAGATATAGGCCTTCTATGTACTGCATAATTGTAGGAAGACAGGAAAGGGTCTGTCGCTTCCATGCGGGATAACAAAGGAATAGGCCCATGTGGAACATCATTCCAGAATAAATGTGTTCAGATTTATAAAGCCCAAAAACATGCACAAAAGGTTTTCTGTGTCTACCCGAAAATTGTAGCTCCTGTACTCGTCAAAAGTTAATAAAAATTTTAAAAGAAGGAAAATTCATTTTTATTTAATAATATAGTAAAGTTTATTTGCTGTAGGATATCAAATAGTCCATATCTAATATCAGTGCAGTAGGCCTACTTATACTTTCTGGAAAATCTAAGAAACAGATAGAGGGTTGGCCTGGGAATCTAACATATCGGAGTCAATGCCTATGCTCAATTTTCAATGTAGCCTTTGGACAATACTCTCTTAGTGTCATTCTTTGAAGAATTATCTTTAGCCGGCATGTATTAACTCTTCGCAGTTTTTTAAATGTTGCAGCTACGCTCAGAGTTAGGGTTACACCTACACTTTCTTTCCCTTTCAAGAAAATTATGGAAATGTTCTTAACCGAGGTGGAATCTCAAACTACAACATATAAAGTGAAGTCAACTGCTTTAAAAAAGCTAATGGGTCTATGCTTTAAGTTAAAAAATTGACTACGTTACGCTAGCTAGTGTATATATTTAATAGATAATTTTTAGCGCAATTAGCTCTTGCGATATTTCGTTGTTGTATTACTACTTTCAATAATATTATTTCGTAAACGCGCCTGAGTAAAGTAAAGTTGTATGACTCATTTAATTAAAGTGTTTAATTTCTCTACAACTCGGTCCTGTAATTCACTTACTCCAGTGTGACCTATAGCATATATACATTCAAGTCCTTGGATGCTTAGGCTACTCGCTCTCATCAGCATGCTACTCGATAGATCTGGAATAATTTTCCATCAGCTCTTCGGAAGTCTTCTTTTGAAGAACATCGGCTGTCCGATACGAAAAGACTCATTTAGGCCAGTTAACGACCTACCTTTTCAAAATTTTTCATCTAATGTTCACGCACATCATTGCATGAATTGCGACCAGCACTTTCGAAAACTTTTATATAATTCCTTAACTTGATCTGATTTTCTTGATATTATTAATCTTTTTAGGACCATTTTGTTTATTTCTCGTCTGTTTGGACTTGGTTTAATACTGCTGTGCGATATCATTGATAGGAGTAGCACTCTAGTTGCTGCTGTTGTTATTATTCGCGTTTTAGAATTGTGTGGTTCATCTTTGCCTCTTAGCTTGAGTATAGACAAAGTAAAGGGGAGGAGGTTATTTACGGTCTAAAAAACATTACAAGGAACAGATGTGGTATGGTATAGACCAAGTACTTCCCCATTCAAAACGTGTGGTTTGGCCTTTCGTGGGGCATAGCCATTTATCAACGGGTTCAGACCTCCCAGTCCCCTGAATTAAGTTTTTCATAGCTAACGATTATCAGTGGGCAAGGCCCCCTAGATTCCCTGTATCTAGTTTATCATAGCTTATATTTATCACTCTGCTACTCTCACAAGCTCGAAGTTCACAGTACGTAATCATAGGGAGCAGCCTTTAGATGATGACGGATAGCCTATGATAGAGAGAGTCATAGAGAGAGAGAGAGAGAGAGAGAGAGAGAGAGGAGAGAGAGAAGAGAGAGAGAGAGAGTCAGAGAGGAAAAAGAGAGAAAGAAAATTACATTTGATTGTTCCACTCACTCTGTCGTACATAATAGTCCTGTCGACATTAAAATTACTCATCCAGTTTTTCCAACTCGCATGTATAAGCCTACATCGGTTCCAACTGCGCAGCAGAAAATATTTCCATTATTTGATGTTAGTTGAAAGCTTCGACTCGTTTAGACTACAAAGATGTATAGAACCAGTATAGCATTATCAACAGTATTGACAAAATGGTTAGGTCTCTCTCTTAGTGCACTGCCTTCTGGCATGTCCATGGTATATAACGCCTCCACTCTTCTCTGTCTTCTGCTTCCCTCTTCATTTCCACATATATCTTTATATTATCTAACATACCTAATCTCGGCCTACTTCTGGCAATTTTTCCTTCCATTCTACCTTCTATGACCTCTTTTAATAGACTTCCTCCCACTTGTAGGCCTATAGATCCATATTATTAAAGAATCCGATTCAAGTCTTCAGTCTTTCTAAAAACTACATTACTACTGGCTGGAGCCAGTGGCGATGAAGGGATGATTTTCGACGCGGATCCGTATGTGCGGGGTTCAAATGATGACCAAGACGTTAACATTAGCTTTACCAACTTTACATCACTTGTTGTCAATAAAAGGGGTTGATCTCCTTGTTTTCATCCAAAGATGATAAAATAACCAGTATACTCTATAGGCTTCGTAAAGGTTCCCTATAAGCATCCTATAAGCATCTAATAGGCACCCAATAGCCAGCCTAGAGCCTAGAGGCACCTATAGACACTGTATACCAGAAAGTGTTAGAAGATAAACGAGAAGGCGAATGAAAAGGCTAATTTAGCTTAGAAAATCGTGAAAATTACTAAATGTAAAATCTCTCTCTCTCTGTCTCTTTCTCTCTCTCTCTCTCTCTCTCTCTCTCTCTCTCTCTCTCTATATATATATATATATATATATATATATATATATATATACATATATGGGCCTAATATACATGTATAATATATATATATTATAATATAAATATATATATATATATATATATATATATATATAGATAATATAGATTATATGTATAGATATATATATATAAATATATATATATATATATATATGTATATATATATATATATATATATATATATATAGGCCTATATATAGTATAATATATATAGGAAATCTACTGTAATCCATTTTGTTTTCGGATATGTGTTTAAAATGGACCGATTACGGTCAATTTCACCAGGCGATTCTGCAATAACAGAGGAATTCAACGGCAAATCATCTTAGAAGAATATTAAATTTTATCAAAATGACAGTCTACAATAAGGGCTACATTAAGATTGGTTATTGCATGGCCTCACGGATAGGATCAACTGATTAGGCTTCTCTTGAATATCGTAAGATCTGATCTATTCGGATTTGAAATATGTATCTCGGACTAACTATTTGTCTACTTGTATAGCGCTCGATGTTATCATTGAATAGTGCTCGATGTTGTCATTGATTACTTAGCAGTCTAATTGTTGTTATTGTTGTTATTACTTGTCAGAACACTCAAAGTGGAACAGATGTGCCACTAACCATTGTGGACTGTCAATAAATAAATAAATAAATAAATATATAAATAAATAAATAAATAAATAATGAATTAAATTGCTAAATACATACATATTGAAATAAATAAATTATTGATTAAAGAAATAAATGTGCTCCCCTAGCTATGCGCATTTGTGCATATTCATTTATTATTTATTTATGATATTGGTTGTGCATGCAACAAGGCGAGAGCGGATTTAAAGAGGGCACACGTTTAGCCCTCACATGTGCACTTGTTGGGCTGTGTCGCTGTGACAAACAAGTGGGCGTTGAGCCCTCATTCTACTGCGATGATGTTGAAGAGTGTGTGGGTGGGGTGGGGAGGAAGAGATGATCTCATGTGTTCAATGATACGATGACACACAAGTGCGTGTATATACGTGGGGGCATAGAACCTGCATACACGTGGGCGTTCTTAAGCATAAGCAGCACCACCTGAGAACTGCTTCTGAGTCCAGTTTAACGTTCTTCTCGTAGACCGACACTAAAAAAGCTAAAAGCTAATGTTAACGTCAGTTTCCTCACTTGCAAGCGATCGAAAGTGATGTCAGTGACGGGCGAGCCCAGGATTTGAAGACAGTACATAGTGATCCGCAGTCGAGTATCTTACCGACATCGCCACTGGCTCCAGCACTACAATATATATCTCATATCCAAGTGAGGGAACAACAACAATACGTTTAAGGTGCTACTGTTGTCCTTGACAACTTTGAACACTATGGAACCAAATCAAAACCGTTGAGCAGAATGTGGGTGGCCAATAAACGGTGCGAACCATAATCTAAGCAATCAGTCCAAGGAAGGGTACTAGCGGAATGGAGGTTTACGTGTTGGCCTCTGAAGAAACGCGAGAATTGAGAAGAGTTGAGTGTAGGTCTAGCCTACAAATATGGTTCATGATCACTTAGCCGTTGCTCCATTGAAAGCGTGCGAATAAAATTTGTAGAAAGTATATAGATCAGTTAGAATTGGCAAATTAATTCTAGCTCATATAGACGAGCACATGCGTCGATTAATCCAATAATTTTGTTACAAGTGCACTACTAGAATGCTCAATATTTAATTACTATGGCTCTTTTACTACATCCATTCCATTCATTCAAGGACACGGTACACATCCAATCTATTCATTCGAGGACACGTTATATACAGACTGGGGCAAAAAAAATAATCCGCTAGCTAAATCTCAATAACTTTAAGAAAACTCAAAATGTCTCTACGAAATTTTCGGAGCTTCTATGGGAGGAATTTCTGCGTATATCCTGCTAATTGGATGAAAATATTTTCATTAGTTTCGAAATTACAGCATTTCAACGAGAAAAGTGCTAAAATCAATTTTAACAAGGCTTTTCGAAATGTGAGTCGTTCCTTTTAAAGAAAATAAAATAAACGACCCTGAAAAGGGCCGTTTATTTAAGTGGTGGAGTTTAAGCCTGCACTACCTTGTTAGCTGCTTCAAAAAATGATGCTTAAAATTCGTTCTTATGTTGAAATTATTCCTAAATTTTGAAGAAAATGTCCGATACTTTTGATTAAAAAAGCCTTGTTAAAATTGATTTTAAATTTTTTCCAATCATTCCAATCATTCGAGGGCACGGTATACATCCATTCCAATCATTCGAGGACACGGTACACATCCATTCCAATCGTTCGAGGACACGGTACACAGTTCATTTGCTAATTGAATTAGTAATAAATGGAAGCTTACAATTTAGATGCACATGATTAGGCTATAGGCATCAGATAGCAATTCTGTAAGACGTGATTCATATTTTAATTATGGCATATAATATACATGTATGTATAACTAATTTTAAATATCTCCAAAAATCTTCCCTTAGGGTCCCTTTAGTTTTAATGAATTCTATTATAATGTGAAGGAGGTATTAATACTAGCATCAATTAAATTAATGCAGAGCTAAATTAAAATTTAGGTTGATACATACATGAAAATAGTTGCATGTGGGTACTAACCATTTATATATGTAAATGGTTGCATTCTTAATGGCGTTCATAGACATAAAAATCATGCATATAGGCTGTACTAATCTGTTACATTTTATGTCATTTGATTTTTTTTATCATGAAAGTACAAAAAACTAAAATTACATCTACACAGAGTCAAATAATTGCTAGATTGCGTCCTGTTAGTGTCCCTAATGGCACTGGGAGGATGAACAGGACGTTAAATAATTTCTCTCTGGTGGTTTTGTTCTCATCTCCTTAACCCTTTCAGTACTACCTGACGTATATATACGTCACAGTGCTATACTGCTGGACGTATATATACGTCCAACATCTGATTTAATTAATATAGCAGCCCATACATTGCAGTATCTGAGCATTGACTTGTTTCAACACTTACAGTATAGTTCAAGCTTTCTATTCATGTCAAACAGTAGAATGTCGGTCTCTCACAGCCCAAAAAACTTTTCTTCCTTTATTAAAACCTTTATTTTCCAATATTTGATTATAAATATAGAAACCCAATATAGAATGAAGAATAATATATATTATAAAAGGAATATAAGAAGAAATCCCTCCAATTTATCTTGTCATGATAAAAAAATTCACTCAAATTGATCTTATTTCAGTTCTTTATAAGTAATAATTTATAATTTCTGAATTTGCATAGGATAAATTTATGCGGTGAGTAATATCACGAAGTAAAATAAGATGGTATAATATAATATCTTGTATTTTGCGCTATAATCTTACAAAATACACATTTTATGAGTGTTTGCATGTGCAATTAGACCCTTCCTAATTGCTGTGCATAATATTTTTCAAAGTAAATATGCCGCACCAGAACGGTTTGGATCACGAATCCTCACTTCTCCGCAAAGGTCGCCTGTAACCTATTTCAAGAAGTAGTCTACGTTCTTGCCTTGTGCAGCTCGAATGGTTGTATGCATAGTTTTGAACTTTATTCTGGTATCAAGCTCTGGCTGCATAAATGTCGGATGAGATCTAAGACAGCATTTCATGAAGCCGATGCATATCCATGAATACACCATAAGTATGCGAAGTCTTCTTCTAGTGCACTACCTAACTGCAGGTCCATGGCATATAATTCTTTCAACCAATTCTATCCTCTGCCTTCCTTTTTTCATCTCTATACATGAATATGTCATCGGATCATCCAGCATCCTATATCTCGGTCTTCCTCTAACTCTTTCCCCTCGCATATCTCCTTCTATTACATCCTTTAGCAATCCTTACTCTCATACCATCTATGAGGAGTCGACAAGACGAACTAGCTTCTGCATTCATATTTTTGCTGTCACAAATCGTAAAGCTGATTCAAGAAGCCAGGCCTTCATTTTTTGCAGCGAGCTGTACCCAATGCTCTCTTTATGTATAATAGAAACAGACATATTTCGCTTCCAAGTTTTATTAACTGCGCATTTGAGTACCTTGCTGGTGGATTGATTGAGGAAATTATGGAGCTGGTTGCACTAGAATAGGTGCCCCTATTGTTGTCGTCATTTATGATGACATAAATGACGACAACCAGCACAGAGACACCGAGATGTTTCGTCAAAAGTGTGCACTCCAAAATCCTTTGCGTACACACCTCGTCATCCAAATCCTCAACGCTGATGATTGTCTGCGAAAAAGGTGGAATAAGTCGAAACAAGCGCTACTATTGTAAGCTTACTGCTTGCATATATAAGACAGCGCTACTTTTTATTCATTTGCTTATCCAAACAATCAGCTCATACGTTTATTTTGATTAGAAATTGTGTAATGTACTAAATATAACCAAGAAAAGTATAATTGTTGTCTAAATACAATTACTGATAATATGAAATGCGGGATGTTTGAATTTTCGAAACTGTAATTGTGTGAAGTGGTGTTTTTTGAGTTTTATCAAATTGATATTGCTATAAAATGGTGTTTTGTTCTATTTTTAGATACCTAATTTTATTTTATATAAAGAACGTCATGCTAATTAATAAGCATAAATATACTTACAAATTTGATGCCTTATTGATTTTATTGATTTTTACTGTAGTATTTTGTGAAAAATATATGTGGCAAGAACTAAAGCGCCCAAAATCAAAATAGCTCAAAATTTTAAAAAGCTAAATAAAAAATACATGGCAGTATTTAAGAGCTCATTTAGAATATAATGGCAGTGCTGAAAGGGTTAAAGCAGCGAATCTCGTGACGTATTGTAACCTTTACTTCACTTACTCTCGAATGAATTTACTTTATCTGGCATTTTCTACCAAATAATTTTAGTGACATTCTGTTACATTTTAATCTACATTTTTACCTTTTCTTTTCAAACCATTAATTTTATAACATAAATCATAAACCTCTATGTATATAAGCATTAAAACAAAAACGAATTTCATTAAAACAATTGCATGTGAATAATTGCGAGAGAGAAATTATGAATAATTATAAATTCTAAACTGAAGAAGTTCTTATTTAATAAACAAAGCGCACGCTAGCGTGATGCTGTGAGGAAGTACTTGAGATGAGAAAAGTCGAGACCTCAGAATCTGTCATTTCGTGATCTCGTCAACTTCAGCGAAGATCGAAGCAAAAGAGTTTTAATAACAGCACGAGGATGGAAATAGACCCACCGTCCTCGAATCTTGAAGAGAACTTTAGTAGGGTTCGCTGACTCTGTCAACAGCTGCTTCACGCTTGGTCTCCCGCTGGGTTAAATATAGTACGAGTGCCTCATTGGATTTAATATAAGACCGTTACTGTTTATAGCTTCGTGCTTCTCTAATCCTCTGACCCTATCTCTTCCCGTGCTGTGTGTAAATCAGTGCAATAAGATAAACTCGCGCATGATCTCTTGTAATGTTTGTGTAATTATGTAATTCGGTGTAGCAATAGAAACTCGTTCATAATCTTTTGTAATACTGTACATGTATGTAATTGAGTATAATAGGGAAGTCTCGTGTATGATCTCTTGTAATGCAGTAGTTCAGTGAAACAATGGAAAACTGGTGCATGATGTCTTAAAACACAGCAGTCTAAAGCATTAAAATTTAATTAAAATGGGTAAAAAAGATACGGAGCTATTCAGTTATTTATTTTACTAATCCTACATTGAATGAAACATGCCTAAAAGAGTGCATCATAATGCAATGTGATTCCAACTCGTAAATACATTTTTGTCGCATTTAAGCCTAATGACTGAATTCATATATTCTATTTATTGTACATGTATGTGTTAGAATGTTCACTTAATATTTAATTTTGTGTTCATGCAGATGTTTAAGTTGGTATATACATTTGATTGTTGTTTTGAAATTGCATTAAATTATGTTAGTTATGCTTGAGATTTCTATAGATAAAAACAACATATATTACCTATTTTAGGCCTATAGCTCAATTTATGCGCAGACTTTTTGCTTTTCTGGTTTTTGTTGCATTGTTCTATGTGCAAGATTCATGTATGGGTTTTTACGCCTGAAATAAAGCAATAAATAAATAAATAAAAATTAAATAAATTATTGAGTATTCTTATTTCTAAGTATAATTAATTCTGGAACAATTACAATTACATTGGAAATTACAACAAAAGACAACGATTACTAACTTATTAACTATGGAGAGGAACGGAGGAAAAAACGAAAACTTCAAAAAACAGCAACTAAGAAAGGAAACTATGAGCACATGCGGTATGTCACGTGTGCAATTATACAAATAAAAGCAACGCTGATAATCACAGTTTTAAAAGGAGATAAAACTGTTCATTCTACCGCACAGTCTTATATTAAAGCTCTTGCAACATTTCGCACGATGATTTGAGCATGGGGATCTATTCTGTAAATCTTACTACTAAATATTAATAATATTTCTTAATTTGTACTTGAAGTTTAATAAGTTCTTGATGTCGCCGTCAGTATAAACTGTGTGGCGATTTAAAAGTTTTAGCTATTTATTGACTAATTTTACAATTTTACATCCAGTGGTAAACATTAATTTGAAAAACCAAGATATTGACAATCTGATGTAAATTTCTTGAACGATTCACCATTCTCAATTATCCCACTTAATTATTCAACAAGATAAACATGTATATAGGCCTATCGAGTTATATCATGCCATTTTACATGTATTGCCTCATTAGACGCAAATATTCTAAATTACAACTATATTAAAGTATACTATTTCACATTAAAGTTAACTGTCTGAATTAAAGAGCTTCAAATGGTAGTGGTACAGCTTAAGATTATCCTGTTGTTGGAGTAACTCGTGCGTATTTGTCTGTAATAGATAACCGCTCTGTGCAGTAGACATCGATAACGACCATTGTTTATCATTTAAATTCCTCAAAATTACGAAATAGCTTTAAATTCTATATTTATCTTAGGCATATTTCAAGTTTTCACTCAGTAGGATTAATTTCTAAGAATGCGTCAGTTCAAAATGAACCTAGAATTTGGTGCGTTCTTAACTACATGGTATCTTTAATTCCATTGTTTTAACCTGAAATCGTAACCCGAACATTTTCACAAAATATGAACCAAATCGGTCTAGAATCAATCCGATGAGCCACGGAGAATTTCTGACAGCAATCTCTGCTCTATCTTCAACAGCTAAGCGGGCCGCGTCAATCAAAAATCCTTTATATCTCTTTCAAACAACTCAGTCATTGTCACAGTCATTATTCTCTCAAGAACTCATAATAAGACTCTTTCCGGTCACATTCCGGCTACCGGAAGTAGAATGGGACTATAGAGTCCGAGCCAACGAGATTGATTCCTTTATATGCATTTGCTTCAGAGTTCATTGAAAAGTCCAGCAACCTGTATCTCTATTTCTTTGATGTGGTTGGACAGATTATATCGTAACTCCACTACACTTTGGCAGTTTATGCCATGTTTATTCTGCAATATTTGTAAAATTATACCATTAAGCGCATTCTTGGCTATACTTTGCAGAAAACTCTGACTAACGTCTACGACTACATAACATTTAAGAGCTTGCTGAAATTTGTGCTTAATCGTCAAGCTGACAGCACACTTGTCTGAAAGGCAGTAGGTCACGAGGTTATATTCCAGCCAGATTGTAAAGTACGGTTGAGCCAATATCATAATCCGTTGCTATTAATTTCTTCGATTTCGAATCAGATACTTTATCAAATCTCATACTCTCCTGCAACTAATATGCTTTTGATAAATAAAGCTGACATTAAACTAATGTCTATCTTTAGTTTGTAACTTAAGTATTTAGCTTTAGCTTCAACAGTTAGGGTTCATTTTGGAAAAAAAAAACTGGTTATTAGCAAAGCTTAGCTTTCATTCTTCAATTTTTTTCATTGCACTTTCCTGATAGTCTAGGCGGAGCATTGAACCAAGGACTTCCAGTTTTCAGAGCTGTAGTGCTATGTAACTTTACAAGATCTTTTTTGAAGATAAATTGAAAACTGAATACATTTACATTTACTCAAATATGAGAACGGATGCATACAGAATGTAACATGTACCATGGATTTTTCATTCAAAAAAACATTATGCAACATATGTGTAAATACTTATCATTAATATCACCATTTTCCTTGAATCATAGTTTAATCAGATGCATGATTCGAATTGTTTTAGCAATTTTTGGAGTCTAGACGCGGACCAACCACCGAATGCATTTTTTACATTGTTTTACATCTTAGTGCTTTGTCTCCTACTACATATGCAGTCAGCAGTTTGTCTATACTTCAGCAACTTGAACAAAACACGTGTAGTATATGTGTATATACTATACAAATTTATACAAATTTATACAAATTTATACAAATTTATACAAATTTATACATTTATTTTATTTATTCATTTCATACACATTTATTTATATTAATATTTATAATTTTTATTTTATATTCGATGTTGTCATTGATGATTGCAGTTCTCTAGTTATGATGATGATGATGATGATTATTATTATTATTATTATTATTATACACAACGCATATGGACTTATTCTGATATGTAGTGTAGCAATATGAGCTATTTTGAGCACCACCGAGTGCCTGTTTCTGAGTGGTTGAAGCTTTAAGAGCCTCCTTGCCAGCAGCTCTGTATAGGAGCTAATTTCAGTGTCCGTGCACCCTCCCCCCCCTCATGATGTCTCCATCTCTTAGACCGTCTCCGTCCTTCTCAGATCTAATTCTCCTCTTCTCAGATCTAATTCTCCTCTTCTCAGATCTAATTCTCCTCTTCTCAGATCTAATTCTCCTCTTCTCAGATCTAATTCTCCTCTTCTCAGATCTAATTCTCCTCTTCTCAGATCTAATTCTCCTCTTCTCAGATCTAATTCTCCTCTTCTCAGATCTAATTCTCCTCTTCTCAGATCTAATTCTCCTCTTCTCAGATCTAATTCTCCTCTTCTCAGATCTAATTCTCCTCTTCTCAGATCTAATTCTCCTCTTCTCAGATCTAATTCTCCTCTTCTCAGATCTAATTCTCCTCTTCTCAGATCTAATTCTCCTCTTCTCAGATCTAATTCTCCTCTTCTCAGATCTAATTCTCCTCTTCTCAGATCTAATTCTCCTCTTCTCAGATCTAATTCTCCTCTTCTCAGATCTAATTCTCCTCTTCTCAGATCTAATTCTCCTCTTACAAACTTCTGGATAGATTACTGGTCTATTGCAAAATATTGAAACATTACTGATGTACATGTAATTTCATCAACATATTAAATCATTCAAATATAATTTGGTAATTTACCATCTCTCGATATCCATTAATGAATTACATTTTATTATGTGATGAATTGAGAATCATGAGTTTAACGAACTCACTTTTCCAGGACCTCTAGATGATTGGTACTCAAACAAGTCGTTGCTGACGTCCCTGACATCATCCCTAGAAGAGGAAACGGATGTTAAACCTTTATTATTATTATTTTGTTATTATTGCTCTGCAAATTTTTCGTCAGTCTATCTACAGCTATTGATTGAAAACTGCTTTTGAAGTACATCACTCCTTAGATGAGTATTTGTTAAGATTGGTTATTTTTTACAAGTAGTTGATTGATTGGAGACAGCAAAGACGTGGTGCTATCGGAGTATATTACGCATATCTGCGATATCATATATGGATCACGTTACCAGTGAAGACATCTTACAAAGATTGTCAACTAGAGTCGAGATCTCTTGAACCGAATACGGCTCCAGCAGATGAAGTTTTCGGGCATATTACTCGGAACAAACACATTGAGACTATAATATATAGATGCAGAAAATAGACACAAACGAGACAAGGGTCAGCAGCCAATGAAGTTTATTTGGTAATTTACGTATACTTGTCTAAGAAGCTAATGTTAAAGCTAATGTTAACGTCAGTTTCCTCACTCGGAAGCGATATCAGTGACGGGAAACCCAGGATTTGAACCCACACATACTGCTCCGCGGTCGAATTTCTTACCGACATCGCCACTGGCTCCTAAGCAAGTGGGTTCAGATAACGAAAATGATCTAAGCAACAATGGATAAATGTAGATGGAGGAAAATGACCAAGACCTCCCGTGTTTGGAACAGGCACAGTAGAATCAAAAGATTGATCGATTCGTTGATTGATTGATAGACGATTTAGTAACTTACTGATTGAATTCGTTAAATCTTTGGACATGATATCGAAGGAAAGCAACTTCCATACTAATCTTCCATGACTTCCATGCTAATCTATAATAGGTTCCATACCAATATCCCAAGCTAACCTTCTACAAGTATTAGTCAAATGTCATGTTAGTAAAAAATATATATTGCTTAAATGCTTGATCCGTATAGAAGTTTGTCAAAATTAATTGTTTAGTACAGGATAGCGATACATAAATATTTTTATTAAAATACTATGAATAGTTTCAAAACAGAACTACTGAAAGAAAGCCTTTCTGCAAAGGCTGCTATTTTCTGCTGCATATGGTGAACCAAAGAAGAAAGAGAAGTAGAGGCAGACCAAGATTAGGAATTTATATGATTTAAAGATCCACTCCTGTGTTTTTATGGGGAGAAAAACGAGAGACATCGAAGAGTTGAGTTGTTACATGTGGTGGACCTGCCTACAGTCAGTGAAATACGAGAGATAGAGATAGAGAGAGAGAGAGAGAGAGAGAGAGAGAGATAGAGAAAGAGAGAGAGAGCGAGAGAGATATACTGAACGATAGTGTTCTCGCCAAAGAGCTAAAGATTTTTCGCAAAACGCAATGCAAAAGCAATCCTACAAAATGTGAAAGTAATTCCAATGGACCTGCCATTTGTCGGAATACTAGAGATTTATTTTCATGCTACCTCTCTCCCACACCCTAGTCCTCACCAGTAGGAAGAGGGATGCTCTGCTGTCGCGTGATGGGATAAATGAGGCGGAGGTCGGTGACGTAGGAGCGAGCGACTTCTTAAAATGTCTGCGATGATGAACTGCTGTCTCGTCGAGGTGAGGCTACGGTCGTACGACGAGATGGACGTGAAACAGTTTCAAGTGACACCTGACACCCGACCATTATCTTCCACCCTCTTCCTATACCCTCCCCCTTCCCCTCGGACTCGTGTTCCCACCTGTTCCATTGCTTATCCATTCTGCTGGCATGTATCACTGGATCATCATGAACATTTTCATGTAAGCTTAGATTGCGTATTTTAAAGATCTATCTATACAGGGTAGAATAAAAGTGTGTTTTAATAGCTAAAATCGACTTTTAAATAAAATTTTAGTACAGAATATCACAATTCCGATATTATGCAGTAAAAGTAAAAAGTTTGTTGTAACATAAGTTCAACATATCATCGTCATCATTATCTTTCTTTGAATCACAGTTTAATTGAAATTGCTGTAGCAACTTCTGGAGCCTATGCGCTCACCAACGGAATGCCCTTTCTGATGTTGTAGAAAAAGTACAATTAATAACATAGCACAACGCTATAAGTGTGTGAATGAACTGTCGTCATATTTTTATCGAGATTTTGTTTCGACTACAAAGTGTCCACGGCTAGTTTTTGGAATTAGTGAAGTAGTTCAGTATTGGAGTACATTCAGAGTGTTATGTTTCATTGTTTGGTTGAATTAACCCTCTTCCTGATAATTTTATTTCAATTTCCAAATAAATATGCTGTATATGTTGTTTATTATGACATAGGAAACATAAAAGGTTAAATGAAAAAAATAGTCGAGGGAATTTTACAAACTTGACTGATTACAATGAGAATCATGGTCCGAATCCCGGCCGGATTTTCTTTTACAGTTCTCCTGTAGTGTGAAGACTCTTAGCTTTGCGGCTTTATATTGCTATCCCAATTTACTTCCATTAGATAGCATTAAGTTGAGCTGATAGTCAATAAGTTTGCATTCCACCTCCAAGTGATTCTCGAACTGAATTACAAGAACTGAAATACGAGCGTAGTCATAGTAGAGGAGTATTGTTGAGAGAAATATTGACTTATTTACATGTAACACCTTATATGTAGCTTTTCACTTCAAAATGTTTTATTCTATCTTGGTTAAGACTGATGCTATTCTATGAGTTTTGTTGGTGTTTCTGTATTTAATTACACTATATTTCTGTATATCAGAATATATATACCTACTGTATATATCCACACAACTATTGTATATAACTATATGTACCTACATCTCATGAACGACTGTCTTTTTGTTCAGTTGTTCTGTATATACACAGTCCGATCCGGTAATGTACATG
Source organism: Enchytraeus crypticus (assembly GCA_905160935.1). Lineage (NCBI taxonomy): Eukaryota > Metazoa > Annelida > Clitellata > Enchytraeida > Enchytraeidae > Enchytraeus > Enchytraeus crypticus. The sequence goes on from CAJHZI010000713.1 coordinate 1,694,042, forward strand.
TATAGTGCTATACTGTATTGTACTGTACTGTATCATACTGTACGGTAGTGTATTATACTCTATTGTAATATACTGTATTGTACTATACTGTATTGTGTTATACTGTATTGAAATATACTGTATCATACTATACTCTATCGTAATATACTGTATCGTACTATACTGTTTTGTAATAGACTGTATGGTAATATAATGTATCATACTATACTGTATTTTAATATACTGTATTTTAATGTACTGTATTGTAATATACTGTATCGTAATATACTGTATCGTACTATACTGTATTGTCCTATACTGTATCGTACTATACTGTCTCGTACTATACTGTATAGTAATATACTGTATCGTACTGTACTGTATTGTACTATACTGTATTGTAATTTACTGTATTGTACTATACTGTATTGTACTATACAGTATCGTACTGTAATGTATTGTAATATACTGTATCGTATTATATTGTATTGTACTATACTGTATCGTACTGTACTGTATCGTACTTTATTGTATCGTACTGTATTGTATCGTATTGTCTCGTACTGTACTGTATCGTACCGTCTCGTATCTTACTGTATCGTACTGTTTTGTATTGTACTGTATTGTACTGTCCTCTACTCTATTGTGTATTGTAGTGCATTGTACTGCATTGTACTGTCCTCTACTCTATTGTGTAATGTACTGTATTTTACTGTATTGTACTGTCCTCTACTCTATTGTGTACTGTACTGTATTGTACTGTACTGTACTGTCCTCTACTCTATTGTGTATTGTATTGCATTGAACTGTTCTGTACTGTCCTCTACTCTAGTGTGTACTGTACTGTATTGTACTGTATTGTACTGTATTGTACTGTATTGTACTGTATTGTACTATTGTACGTATTGTACTGTATTGTACTGTATTGTACTGTATTGTACTGTATTGTACTGTATTGTACTGTATTGTACTGTATTGTACTGTATTGTACTGTATTGTACTGTATTGTACTGTATTGTACTGTATTGTACTTTATTGTACTGTATTGTACTGTACTGTAATGTCCTCTATTGTGTATTGTACTGTATCAATAATTCTGTTCTGAATTTTGTTTTCCTTATTTGCAGTCCTGTATTTGATTATGCTGTACAGTACAATATCAGTCCGAAATATTGTACAGTTTGTACTGTCTGCACTTCAGTTATCCCTGTCCTTGTACTAATACTGAAGAGTACCAGTCCAAAAGCTCGCTTCTGTAATATATTACACTGGTCTATTAGTGTACATGTACATGTACAATAATTTACACCGTTTATCGCAATAAATTCGGTTAATATATACTGTAGTCAACACGTCATTTTATAGTATTGTATTTTACGATATTTATCATCTTACAGGTGATATAGTGTAGGTCCCTTTGCTGCATTAGACATCGAATTTCTATTGAAGTAATTTATCATGCCTGTCATATATTTCTTAGTGAATAGGGTTATGGTCATACTGTGTTATAGATTAACCAGAGAGATTTTTTAATTTTACAAATAAGAAGCAATAAAACGTTGATTGGAACATTTAGCAAGCTAAAGCAGAAATATCAGTATCTCTCGCAATTCTGAATATTAACAATTATTTTTATTTTAATGTGCGACTTCAATTATTGAAATTTTTCTTGGAAAAAGCCATTTTGCTGAACACTAGTGAGATCTATTAGACCTTTCTCTAGCCTTTCTGTTGTAATATTCTCCCTCCCCCTCTTTCTCTCTCTCTCTCTCTCTCTGTCTTTGTCTCTCTGTCCCTTTCTCTCTCTCTCTCTCTCTCTTTGTCTCTGTCTCTCTCTCGCTTTCGCTCTACCTCTCTCTCTCTTTCTTTCTCTTTCTCTCTCTTTGTCTGTGTCTTTCTCGCTCTCTTTCTCTCTTGCTCGTTCTCTCTCTCTCTCTCTCTCTCTCTCTCTCTCTCTCTTTCTCTCTGCTTTCCCGGTCATGCTCTCCACTCCATCAATCCATTCTCTGTCGCTGAAGCCGTGACACCGGATCACCGGGATAATTAGTCCCTTGAAGAGTGGATGTGGAGTGAAGAAGGGAATTCAATGATCGTTTGGTAGGGCTTGAGATGGAAAAGGAAGAGCATGGAAAATTTCGGATATGCTTGTCAGCAATTTTCATGGACTCTCTATGTGCATATTGCGAAACATCTAAGGTATTGGACAAGATGGGCGAATAAATTTATTTCATAGGTCGGCGGATCCAAAAATTTTTCTTAAATTCTACCTGGTTAAACCTATGACATCAGATGAATTAAGCTCGATAACAATTCTACACCAAATGAGCAGAGATATTACCAAAACAATTCAATGAGTACTTAATTTTGTGCAGAACTCTAACGAACAACAAATGGAATTCATCACAAAATTGTTCCAGTGACAAAGAATTTCTACAAAGAATTTCACAGCATTTTGTTTAGTCGATATATATTTTAATTGATTTCCCATTCCATTTACGTAAAATTTATTTCACATATACTTCTGTAGATATGCATGGATGCTGAAGGACATCCATGACATCATCTTTAAATGAGAAAACGGATGTTAAACATTTTATTAGCAATATTGCTATTATTATTACTGTTATTAGTATTTGTATTGTATTTACCCCGGGTATAAAGAACGCGAGGTTTGATAAAATCTATTCAAGCTAAGCGTGATGAATCGCCTCCAGGATACGCGAGTTGTTGTTGTTATTGTTGTTGTTGTTGTTCTTCTTATTATTATTATTAATTCGTACGAGAAGCAAGAAATTGAATAAACATTCACATAAAGTGTGGAACGTTTAGAAGAAGTTGATTTTTACTAACGAAAGCCATTTAGCCCCACTGTTATTTAAACCCAAACTGAGGCATTGTTTTCAAACTATCATCTGCACTGTAAGTCGGCTCAAGCTACTTTCCAAAATCTTCCCTGTTAGACTTATGTTAAACTGATAACCGAGATTGATGTTGATATGCTACTAGGTTATTTGTTAATCACGAGAAGGCATAAGGGGCCCATCTCGTCAGGCGTTACATACCATGGACCTGCTAGTGGGCAGCGCACCCACAGAGAGAGAGAGAGAGAGAGAGAGAGAGAGAAATATGAGAAGTCATTTACATGTATCTAAGCTTCTAAAGCAAATATAGATCGCTAGTACCAATCCCCAGGCATCACTGAAAATATATAAATTAATTATATGGTACCTTCGCCAGATATCACTAGTCATCACAATAAATCTTCATCTTGAGGACTTAATTTGGGCATTTCAAAAATTTGAATAATTTAACGGAAGTTTCAAGTGTGTCTCAAGAACCGAATAACAATAAATACTGTGGAAAGCAATACAAAATAATTTTCTGTGTTAATAAAATACAGTCATATACATGTATTGAACTCGAACATTTTAATGAGACATTTTCTGTGCACTTTCTAAAAATAAGCTCCGTTGAATGCCATTGAAAATTGTTTAACTCTAATGGACTTGCATAAATCAAATTATATATGCCATTGGATTAGAGAACTGGTTCTCATACCTGGTGGAATCAAGATCCAAATCAATCATTGATTGAAGTTCGAGCAACCAATCTCTCTCTGTACTTCTCTCTCGTCTTTCTCTCTCTCTCTCTCTCTTTCTCTATCTCTATATCTCTCTTCCTCTATTATTCTGTCAAATGGCAGATCCATGGTACATATATTCGTGCTCTCGAGTCTGCTTTTATGCTCTATACGGAACATTTCATAGATCAATTAGTCAACTCCTTCACAAAAAGGCTGTGCTTTGTCCATATTTATGTATCCTATAGCTTGACAAAAATATGGCTTCTGAGGTGGTTTTCCGTTATCTTCCTCAGATCATGCATTGTCGCCTCTTACGACACGTTCAATTAACGATATGTCTATTCTTCCGTGTCCCGGACAGATCACGGGAATTAAAGACCAATATGATAGTGTTGTGCTCGGGTGTGGTTGGACCACTGCAGAATAGGGCAACCGGCAAACAATCTGCTGCGCGTACGTAAGAGCCGACTAAGGCAGGAGCTAAGGATGGCAAGAGGGGACCCATCTCACCATGAAATATTTTCCCACAGGATTAAGTGGTAATTAATCCATCTAGGGAAGTTTGCGGTAAACCACCCCAGAAGCCATACTTTTCCCAAGCTATCGGCTACATAAGGTATGGATAAGACGAGCGAGAAAGCAGACTTTGAGTATGAATATGTACCTTGAACCTGTCACTTAGCAGTGCACTGAAGAGAAAAAAGAGATGACAGTATATAAGCATCATGAGTCAACTGAGCTAATGTTATATTAACAAGAACACAGTATAAGTAATATACAGTTTAATATTTGCACAAAAATTTTAGCACACTTTAAACTGTGTACGTATGCCTCTCAGGAATCATTTTTCTAAATAAAAGTTTAGCAAAAAGTTATAGGTCCTAGGTTGCAGCTTTGGATGTAAATGTGCATAAACGTGTAACTTACAGGATTGCAAGTTTTATTCCTGGTACCATACTAGCAGCGCAAATGTTTTGAACGCTTTCTTTATTTTTGAACTAAACAGATTTAGAACAATAAAAATGATTCTATTTTGTGGACTGACTCACAAGTTAAAATCTTTGACACTGACCAGGTTTTGTCATCATATCCGTCGAAATAAATAGTAACATAAACTTTATAGTTGCTGTTTATTCAGCACTTGGTAGCTATAATGCTACGTCTAAGTAAAACTAAATCTTGAAAATAGTTGAAAAAAACGGACGCATGAAAACTGCGAACAATTTGAATAATGTCTCATGATATCTGGACTTTTCAAGATTTCTTTCAAAAAGTGTAGAATACTTCACTAATTCAAAGCCTCCTTGCTGGTTTTATTGCAAATATCTTTTGAATGAGTAAAAGAACGATAAACCATTGATATACCTTACACATATAGATATAGAAATTCTTTTGATTTTTATAGGGTACAAAATTTAGATGATAATTAAAATGAAAATGCCTCAGATAAATGCTTCAATGTGATGATACTCAGTCATCCGTAGCATCACAATGCATACCAATAGCATTGTTATCTCAAGGTCAAATGAATATTAGACAAGAACAGGCTCCAAAGTATGGTTGTTACTTAATATATTACTTGATAGTGCTACTGCAAAATCTTCCCTGTTTGATCCTGATGGAGACGATAACGCCCTTTGAATGAAGTGATAAAAGCGACCTGTGTGTTGCCGTCCTTTCCGTCATTATAATAATAATAATAATTATAATAAAGGTTTAACGTTCGTTTCCTAATACAACGATGATGTCAGGGACACCCTCCCATCACATGATACTACAAACCGATTCACCCCAAACGATCGGACAAAACATGTGCTGAAGAGAAAGAAAAAAGATCCTAAACGGTGCCGGTGCGGTGATTAAAAAGTCAGGCAAGATGAAAAAAGTCTATGGCGGGAAGAGATGTTTTTTCAACCTACAACGGAAAGTGTAGGTTTTATTTATTCTTATTTATACAACACCTGGTTTCAAATCGTGGCTCTAACATTAGTATGTAATGGCTAGATAAAAATTCAGGAATTAAAAATTACAAAGCGTCTGTGAAAAAAGCTGTTAAAGATAATGTTAACGTCAGTTTCCTCACTCTAAAAGAGATGTCAGTGATGTGCGAGCCCAGGTTTTGAACCTCGCCCATACTGATCCACGGTGGAATATCTTACCGACATCGCCACTGGCTCAAGCCAGTGAAAAACGTGCGAATGTCGTATAAAGAAATACAGAATTTAAAACAATTAATAAGATTTTTCACTGTAATAAGACTCTGTTTATAATGTATTTAATATAATAATATAAGTTCATGGTGTTTTTAAGTTGGACAATCTGTCACAAGTAATATTTGTAAGAGAAAACAGCAACTAGGAAAGGAATACATGCAACAGGACATGCGGTATGTGCAGGTATGTCATGTGTGTACAATCTATACAAAAACTATAACGAATCAAGAAACTCAACTGCTTACCTTAACAGATAGACTACAAAAGATAATTTTAATCTTGACTTTACTGGTCTTCTAAAGGATAATACTTGAAGCTGGTTGACATGCATCTTGAAGCATCGTGGAGTCGTGTTTTTGGTAGTTGAATACAAAGTGGCCCTTAGACCGAAATATCCAAGCATTCGCTAAAGGCAGGACTAAGGTAGGGCATGTAAGGGCTATGGAGGCTCAAAGTACCTGCTTGTTACGGCACTTTGTTGTGGTTTTGTACAAGTTATAGTTATATGTATACAAACCAGGAACATACGTAGGCCAATTACACTAAATCAATTCCTGAGTTTCTGATCGCAATTGCCAGGATGCTCTAGAAAAGTTTTGCAAAATGGACGAATTTATTAGATTTTAAATTTTATGTACTCTAATGTACTGGCAATGTAATTTAATGTATGTAATTTTATGTACTTTTATGCACTGGCTATAGAGCCAGTGGCGAAGTCGGTAAGACACTCGACCGCGGAGCAGTGTGTACGGGTTCAAATCCTGGGCTCGCCCGTCACTGACATCGCTTTCGAGTGAGGAAACTGACGTTAACCTTAGCTTTACCAGCTTTTAATGCATGAACTCAAATTTTATTAAATAGCTACACTTATGCATAGGTACTGATTTCCATCATTTATTTGTAGTAAATATTATTATTTGTACTATACATCATTATTTGTAGTATACATGTATATCATTATTGTAGCACATATCATTATTTGTAGTATCATTATTTGTAGTATCATTATTTGTAGTACATATCATTATTTGTAGTATCATTATTTGTAGTATATATCATTATTTGTAGTATTATTATTTGTAGTATATATCATTATTTGTAGTATACATGTATATCATTATTTGTAGTATACATGTATATCATTATTGTAGCACATATCATTATTTGTAGTACATATCATTATTTGTAGTATCATTATTTGTAGTATATGTCATTATTTGTAGTATCATTATTTATAGTATATATCATTATTTGTAGTATTACCTGGATCAATCTCAAAATATGTGAATTGCTTTGGTAATAATATGCATTTATTAGGAAAGTCAATCAATCAACCAGACATTAGAATCTTATTTGCTCATCATAACTGCTGGCAGCCTGGCTTGAAAGTACCAGAAAATTGTGATCATCCTTCATTTAACCAGAAAATCAATTTCTCCACGCAAAGACTAAGTTTTCATATTAGCTTAATTAATAGTTTATTTCTTGTTATTTTCATTTTAGGTCCTTAAAATAGATTGCCAATGAGACTAGCAATATTTTAATGTAATTTGACAATTTAATGATTATGCTATTAAAAAATTATCTTGTTTTCAACCGCGTAAGAAAAACACACAAAGCAGTTTCAATTACTTGATTCACACCTTAAATCGCATTCAAATATTAAACGCCTATTGGCAACTCTAGGATCTGTTAGATACGCAGGCTAAATAATTTAAATAATCAGTAATAATGAATGCTGGTTTATATTTCAAAATATTGAAAAATAAAGTATGAAATAAGTGAGAAATTGATTTCGTCATAATCTGAATCGAAATTGGCCTATTAAGAATTATTTTGTGGGAGGCATATTAATCTTGGGCTACACTTTACGGAAGGCGAAGACTTTATACAAAATGTGCGCACTATACTTTGGGCTTAAATTTTGTGTTTCATGACTCCTGCCTCACTACGTCATTTTCATGGGCTCTGCCGAGTGACAGGTCCAATGTAAATATTAGGCTCAAAATATAATTCTTAGATGGTTTTCAGACATTCTTGAATGTTTGGTCGCCTCTTGCAACATGAGGGTTAAAGACATAAATACTGTACACAACAAAACGATCAGTTTAACATGAAGCGTCCTAACTTTTTAAGTAACAAGTTAACAGACAAGCTTTTAGTATAGTAGATTCCACAAACTAGTTCATCTACATAATATCATAGCAAATGATAAAAAGAAAATGATTCAATCATAAACAGATCCATAATTCATCGATATTATCGGTCAGAACGACCGAATGCTCTACCTTTTCAGGTTGATCTTTTGTCATTTGCTGCTTCTCCAAAGATAAAACTACTACAATAACTGAAGATTAAAAGAAAGTAATACGTCTCTAGTGTGTTTGATACAACATTTACAGATATTACATGTATATTTAAAAATTGGGAACAGTTTCAGTTTGCTATTTTAATTTGCTCAATTTCATAGATTTCGATGTAGTGTAGTGAATTAAGGGCTGCGGGGGTCGCTATTTTAGAGCAGGATTGGTTCATAATTACATCTTAGCAGAAATCTAATCAGAAAACGGAATTATCACAGATGACGGATAGTTTAGAATAACTAAAGAAATCGAATGATGATTTAGCTGTCAATAATTCTAATTCAGCTTCGAAATTCACGAAATGCCAGTAATTTATTCAAATAGGTATACTTGAAATGAAACAGCACAAAAATTATTATGTAAATTTATGGGCCTATTTAGTAATTTAGTAAAATTACTTACCTTTTGACAATAGTCTTTGTAACTAATCCAAAAGGAGATTTTTGTTATATTGATAGATATTATTAAAATATGAATAGAGGGGTCTATTAATTATTGTGGTTATTGCACGATATAGCCTTGTCTTTCAATGACTTCTAAGTACTTTTTAGAATTATATTTTCATTGGAATCTCTTCGAATTGCTAGAGTCCAGTTAAAACTCATTTTTTAAAAGTTATTTTCAAAACCAACCATTATTTCTCTTATATTTTAATATATTTATCTCTCTCTATGTCTATTTCTCTCAATTTCTCTCACTCTCTCTCTCTCTGTCGCTCTCTCTCTCTCCCTCTCTCTCTCAGCATACAAGCTAATGGCCGGTCATTGTCACATACGAACTTCAAACGATGAATTGCATCAAAAATATCTAAACATACAACATAATTAAGTAGTCCATTCACCACTGCATGTGTAAGTGAAAATAATAAAGGCTCTAAAAGGCAATATCATAGGGTTCTGAGATCTATATATTTCTTAAGCTGAAGATTTCATTGAAGTTTCTCAAAGCTTGTATTTTCCTACGAGAATAGAGAGAAATATGTTTTATTTTCACAAAATTTATATTTTCACAAAGAATAACGAGATGGTCTCTGAAATCTGGAGTGTCTGGAATCTGGAGGGTCTCTCCATAGTACGGAATCAGATTTAATAGGAATTTGTTCCTCGATACTACTAATGTTAGCACTGAAAAGAGAAAGAGAGAGAAACTATGTATCATTGGATTAGTTATTACGTATAACATTGATAGATTAGCGAATGCTTAAATACTTTTGGAATCTCATTTTACAGATTTTTGCTTAATACATGTATCGCTCAATTCTAAATAATCCACTAAATGCTCTTAAACAAAATGACTTTTAGCTCTATTAGGCTAAATATTTATTTGAGACACTAACATTGTAAAGAGCTTTGTAAACGGGATCGTTGAAATTGACAGAACTATGTAATGAGATTAACGATTCTTTACGACGAATGGATCACTTGAAGTTATAATATTTGCTGTTTAATTACATTAACAAGAATTGTTTGCTAATTACTTGCAACACTCAATGGCATTAGTAAGCCGCAGAAGGAATTTTATTATAGCTAACTCAAATTTTATTAGCTATTCCAACAAAAAAAAATCTTTGGCATGATTTACATTCTATCAAACGTAAGCTTTAAAAGCCTGTTAAACTGTGACTAAACGTCAAATTAGAAAATGTACAAGAAATAAGTAAACATAAAAAGACGGAATCATAAGTCATTTAATATTTAGTGACGTTAACTCTACTTTTTACATTTTGAGCTATTTAAACACTCTTAAATCTTGCCATCCCTTAATTTAGCATTACGCTGCGTCACTTCTCTGACCTCAGATATCTTGTATAGATATGAGAAAACATTGTTATCTGCTTCATGTTTTTTTGTTGCAGAGAATGCATTGTCATTTTGCTTGCCCTGTACCAGGCAACTTGCGCCACGCAAATGAATTCAAAGTGTGAGCCATGAAACCACTCGGAGTTATTGCAGAAGTTATTATTGTGGTTAAGTTATGATTTACTGATGTTGACCCAAATTCAAATATCTATAAGCAGCCTAGTAATATCGTCGTGACAAAATCAATCAATAGTTGTCTTTAAATAGGCTCCAAATAAAATAAAATATAGTCTTTATATAAGCCCTACAGTCCAATGGAAGCTTCATTTTACTTAAGTGACCACCGAGATTTGATCAATAAGATGCTCCATCTCCTTATTGATACTATCATAGATTATATTAGTGATCCAAGGCATACATTCTTATTGTTAATCTACTTTCGTGCTCTTTGAAGAGGAAATCATCTAACAAACAATCCTAATGGGTTCCGTGAACTTCTATAGTGAATTTAGGTAGCGAAAGATAGCTAAGTCGTTTCCTATTGTCTTCCTCGGCACCTGTTCAGTCATCCCTAGGGGTTTCCTCCCATAAAACTAGCAACATAAGAAATATGCTTGACCTGCATGCATTCATAAATAACACACATATTATAGCGAAATGATCAACTACGTTGATATCTATCACTTTTAATACCACATGTTAAATCCGTTAGGCAATTTTGTCCATTTTCCGTATAGCCAGTCCAGTGAATGTCCGAAATTTGACTCTCAGCTCAGCGCGGCTGGGATTCGAACCAACGAGGGTTCAATTCACCCCAGGGTCTGTCATTTGAAACTTCATGACGTTATCTACACCTCTAACCATTGCGCTATCGAGACATTCAAAATAATCAAGCATCTAGACTATGCTGTAGTGTTATGTGCACAACACGCGCAGGTCAGCAATTACTTGTTTATTTTTACTTTAAGAAAGGTTAGCATTGAAGTTTAATAACAGTTTATGAGTTATTCTACAAGCTCGTGCGAATTCTGTACAACAACAACTCATCTTCATCTTATTCTTCTTCTTTCATTTAATCGCAGTTTAACTACAGGTGTGTGGTAAAAAACAGGCCTTCTTCATTCCTCTCTGTCCCTAATCATATCATCACTTATTCCCTTTCAAATCTCTCATAATCACTGCATCCCAAGCCGTTGCGGTCTACCTCTCTCTAACTGAATGTCCATCTCCTACCTCCAAACTCTCTTCACTACATCATACTCTGTCTTTCTCAATAAATGACAATACCATCTCAATCTCGACTGAGACAACCTATGCCTATTCCCCTCAGCGCTCATATTTAAACTTTCCTTCATTCCCTTCAAAAATTTTTTTATATCAATTTCTGGAGCCTAGGTGCTCACCCACCGAATGACCTTTCTGACTTTGGTTTGGATCTTAGTTCTAATCCTTCTTTAACGACAAACACAATATTATAATGAGGGCATGTTATAGTTAGACAAAACACAAAAGAATATCTAAGAATCGTATCGAAAAGTCGATAGAAATTAGCCTAAAACTATATACTAATAATAGTAATAGGTAACATAATAAGTATAATAGTTATGTTACTAGTACTACTACAACCACTACTACCAATAATAATAATGATAATAATAATAATAATAATATTAATCATCGCCACTGGCTAGAGCCAGCGGCGATGTCGGTAAGTTATTCGTCTGCGGATCAGTAGGTGCGGGATTCAAATCCTGGGCTCGCCCGTCACTGACATCGCTTTCAAGTGAGGAAACTGACGTTAACACTAGCCTTACCTTTGCTTTTAGCTTGAATAATAATAATGATAATAATAATAATAATAACAATAATAATAACCATAATATAATAGTGTTCAATACCTATAAAACAGTCTAAAGATAATAAATTACAGGTACAGCGATTCATGAGCTCTATTACAACACATCAGCTGACCGTAAATCAAAACACCAACTGAAAGAGAGGTATGAAAAGGTAGTTCTGTGGAATCTGTTCTGTGGAAATGCTCTTCCGAAAGGAAAGACTTGTGAGTTGCAAAGAACTGAGAACTAGGGTTAAGAAAGAGATCTAACAGGGTCGGAGTGAACGTCGTTAATTCTAATTGTGGCAGACATTTCAGTATGAAATAAGAAAATTCATTCATGAAATTTACCAAATGATTTTGATAAATTACATATGCTTCATGCTTTAGGCACAGAGTTCTAGTGTCAAGGCCAAATCTAAGGTTGATAGGTGTACAGACTGATTTAAGAGAGGATAGCGGGACCTTCAACCCTTCCTGAACCTTTTAGAAATATACAAAACTTTAAGTTTGCAATACATATTAAAATACACATAACTATTGTTAACTAAATATAGCACTTTTATAACTACTGAATGTCATAATTTTAAATTGCTTATTTCTAAATGATACATAGGGCCTAAATATAACATAGCATTGGTGAATAACATAATTATACAGTACATATTTCCTAATAACAAGTCTCATGTAATTATTAAATCTATTCTAAAATTACAAATATTAACGACATAGATCCATATTTACAAATGAATCGGATACTGCTTCAAATTTTTTATTTGATAACTTCTTGCACAAATTTTATTTCAACCTTTCTCAAAATTCTTTGATCGACCACAACGCACACAAAAATTTGTTACGAAATCTCGCTGACACAATATCTCGCAATATTTTCTGGAACTCGAATTGAAATTGCCGAGTCAACAGAAAGAATAAGCAAGAGTTTTTAAATTTTCACACAACAGCATTGTGATTCATACTCAATTGACTGACTAGCGGAGTGTTAAAAGACCTCAAAGTCAAACTTTGTGCCTAGAAAACTCTCCAAATCAAGGATAATCACAATATTCAGTGAGTGGCTACTGATTCTAAAGTAGGCCTGTCAGAAAATTATATGGTCTCTCCTACTTAGTGACTGGTCCTTTGAGATACAGCTGCACCTATTGTTTCTTCAATTTTTTCTTAATTTAATAGCTTCTCTTAAAATTCATTGTAACATATAATGATGCATGAATTAATTGACATTGAATTTATTTAGTATTATATCACTATCAAGTGTCTAGTCAATATCCATTATTCTTTCTTCAATTTATACTATTGGTCTTTTTCCTGAAAATTTACAAGTGCAACGGATTCCTTTTATGCTTTTACAATTAAACAATTTATATTATATCAAATTTTTAAGACACTTTCCTTACTTTTCAAGATACGTAAATGTTCAGAAGTATATAATTGTGTTTATTTTATAAGTTTTTATATTTTTTATTGCCCTTGGTTTTCTTCAGACTTTATGCTAGATATTCATATTGTAACTGGATATGGTTTTTTGCTTATGCCAGTCTAGATTTTATTATCCTCTAACATCTTCCATTATCTATTTTACTGCGACATTCCGAGTTTAAGCTCGCTGACTAGATTTGTACCATTTTATTGCCATATAAACTATTTGTAAGACTCTCAGCAATTTAGATTTTAATTTTGATATTTGGTTATTTGAATTGTTATGGATTTATATTTTAAATAATATTATGGGAATTATCCTCGTATTTAAAATATAAATTCATAAAATTTGAGGCGATGCAAATGGTGCCAATTTGGCACCTTTTGGGGTGCCCTTAAATAAAAGCTGAGGGTGCCATTTTGGCATCCCTATTTATGTGTGCAAATTGACACCATTAGGGTAACATCTAGAGGACAAGCAGTTGGTACCCCAAATGGTTCCATTTGACTCCATTTGTACTAACTGTGTATCGCGTAGTTTGTAGACCTAAGTAGATATTGAACAATTATCATAATTATCACAATTATCATTAGTGGCACAATAATCATTGTTATCGCAAATTGCTATATTGATGAATTATCACAATTCGTCTCTGTGCCAGCGTTCATAAGATATACTAAGTCTACGCTCATTGAAAATTATCTTAAGGTAAAAAATATTTAATCCTATTCGTTGTTTCTGTACAAACTCATCATCTTCTTCTTCATCAGTGCACTGCCAAGTGGTAGGTTCAAGGTACGTATTAATACTCAAAGTCTACTTTCTACCTCCATAAGAGCACTACTTAGATCAACAAGTTAATCAATTCACAAAGTCCATGCCCAATCCATACCTTATGAAGCCTATAGCTTGGGAAAAATTGCTTCTGAGGTGGTTTCCCGTTACCTTCCTCAGTTAGGTAGATTAATTGCCATTTAATCCTGGGGAAAATATTTCATGGTGAGGTGGGTCCTCTCTTGCCATCCTAAGTTCCTGCCTTTAGTCGCCTCTTACGTACACGCGGCAGATTGTTTGCGGTTGCCCTATTCTTCAGTGGTCCAACCACACCCGAGCACAACACGGGGAACAAACTCATAGAAAACCTAAAATCGACCAACAAGCTAGTATCATCACTAAATTCACGCAAGTTAAACTAAACCAAGCACTTGTCTATCCTGGATTTCTGATGCTGCTGATTTCCTTTGCCAAACGAATTCCTTAAGTTTTCAAGATTTAAACAAAAAAAATCTTCTATTCTTTGCTCTCCTCTGAGCTTTAGTTTTTTTCATTTTTTATCACAATCACGAAAATAGTACTTGGGCTAAGCTAATACAAAAAAAATACAAATAAAATAACACTATATGTTAGGTATCTACGCAAGGCTTGAAAATTGCATATTGAGAGCTTAGTAACGATAATATTAGTTATTATTATAAAATTAAAGTTTTAAATTCACTTTGTAATGTTAGATGAGGTCAAGGCTGACCTTAAATAAATTGTAATTATAAACAAATTAGTTCAAATCAATTTACAAATATAGATCTAAATGAGTTTTAAGTAAATTTTGTGGCACCAAAATGGCCCATTGAGATATTTGAGCATTAATTTAAAAGAAAATTTGCAAGCGAATTGTTGGAAGGTGTAATTAATTAAAATATTCTTTAAATATCTTGTTATACTTATTTCCTCATTCAACTTATATCAGATGATATTTTACGAATTGACGCATTTTAAGTCGTTAAATTTTATATAGTAATAAAGCATAAAATAGTACAATTGAACAATCTTTACACGAAATTAATATAGTGAACTCATTACAGGATTGCAATGAGAGAAATATTATTGTTGATACGATGTCCATTGTAATTTTGATGCGATATCAATAAAATCATATTTCAACAAGATGACCATAAATTAAGCTTTATTCATAAAATTATGACATTTCACGGCTTCTATTTGTTGCTTCTGACGCTCAAGTTTCTTCATTGTGTCTGGGCAGAAGAAAGAATTCTTTATTCACAGGTGATAGTGACGACACCTTTGTGCTGCACCACCACCTACCGTTTGCCATACAAACCAATGGAAAATTTTTCATTGCAAGTGCTGATTTACGGGCAACTATATCACGTTTTATGATATTTTAGATGGATGCAATATCATGCATTTTTGGAACAGCAGCAGTTACAATATTTATAAATACGTAAACATATAAATTAAAAAGAAAAGCATAAAATGAGACGGGTATTGTAAGATATAACGATCGAGGCAAAAATTAGGCTTAAGCGACCTTTTATGGGTCTGAAATTACAATTACGCAGTAATGCAACCATCTTGGAACCATTTATATCGACGCTCCAATAATTTACTCAGGATATTCAATTTAGAGGTCAGCACTTGACCCCAAGTAGTTTCGAATTGTAATTGACAGAAAACTTCAGATATTCATTGTTCAATTTATTTAATATCTGCAGCGTTTTGTATTTGACAATATTGGTAATAGATCAACCGATAAATGTATCATGTTCCAGGAATATTTACGCAGCTATAGAAGTCAATGGACCAGTTGACGCGAAAAGCTAAGTGAAATTTTTGCAACACTGGTTTAGAAATTTGTCAATGTGTGATTTTTTGCTCTTATTTTAGCCAATAAAATTAATTATTAAAAACTTATTTACCAATAAAACTTAATATTAAAAATATTGAGCATATCTAAATAAAAAGCATGCAATCATAGAATAAAGAAAAACTATAGAAGTGTCAAAGGCAATCTCAACCATTGTAAACATTAAGTTCAAGAATTGCACAGATGCCAACAACTAATTTTGGTAGCCGGAGGTAAACAACATCAGCTGATCGTTATTTAAAGGCATAAAATAATGTAGTTTTTGAACATTTTAAAATCTTTTGAACGATAATGAAACATTTTAGGAGCACATTTATCGTCACATCTATCCAACATATCGTTATGACAAAAAATTATTTGAAACGAATTCCTATTAATTGGATGTATATTTTTATAATACAAAATGCAAACAAATTCTATTTCAAATCTCTTAAAGGATATTCCCCCGTTCTTTAGTTTCCGGAATTCTGGAATTTGTATACCGAAATGCGCAACAATACATCATCTTAAAACCGTTTAGAGACAGAATATCATGAAATAATTCTGAAAATACAGAAATTACTGTTAAATACACATATGTCAAAGGGGCTTCTTTTACCCTTTCGATTAAGTAGAAAATGCTGGAAATCAAGTCGCTCTTGTTATTAAACTGGTATCGCTGAAACAACAGTTATGCCATATCTACCTATTTTAAAGATCTTTGCATGCAATAGCTTAGATGGTTTCTTTTATTGCCACTAATCCTGGAAATTTTGGTGCATATCAATAATGAAATTTAGAAAGAAGGAAAATTATTCGATTTAACCAAAATTCTTATTGAAATTTATTTTTTCGGGTCCAGTTAGAGTCACTCGACGTAAATGTTTGGCAAGAATCACTGATTTTTCAATAATTTGGGTGGAATCTAGCGACTTTGCCATATATTGTCCAAATGTCGAATTACTTTTGAACTTAAATAACCACTGTAGATAAATCAGCTTTCACTATAAACAATTTCACTTTTTTAGCCTGTCTGCAAAGCAGCTTCATAAATTTAAGACCAACAGGTATAAATTTTATGAACACGGAATGGTAAATCTAGGAAAGATATGGATATACCAAGGTTTAACATTCCAAATTCTGCTATATCGACAGTCACAGTTTTACTTCAGAAATATGAGTGAGGAAACAAACAAAATTTATGCACATTGATGACAATACGTAAATGTTTGAAAGCAAGCTTGACAAGCAAAAACAACTCTGATAAACATAAGTTGCAGCTTTGTTTCTGTGCAGAGCCCCACATTGAGAGGAGGGGCATTAAGTGGTGGTGCCCCCTGCTCGATATTTGAACCTCTGATTTCATTCAATGGAAAATTACCGACTGGTCTATATATAGCAAACGGGCCCCTGTAATGATTTAGACCCTCCTCTCACCCATGCTCATTCTACCCACCTTAAATACATGCATACTATTGTGTATACTGTATGTACAATACACTGTCCAAGCGGTCATTGTATATTTTTAAGGGTTACAAATTGTAGGCCTATAAAATGCCGGGCTGTAGGCTTATCAAATGCTAGATGATTTGATAACTACATGTAATTCGTATGTTGTGATGAAGAGTACGGCAGAGGATAGAAATATGTGGAAGAGTTATATGGCGTGTACCTGCGAATAGGCTGTTGACTAGGAGAGAGAGAGGTATTTTCAGGCTTATGCATCACATCACGTTTTTAAAGATAGGCCCATTGGGCTTATGACGTTGACGTTAAACCCACATCACTAGTCATCTGTCCGAGAGAGTCAACTTCCTGTTTAACATTTAAATGTATGAGATAAACCACAATGGAAATGTTAGAAATTAAATGCATTGGTCACAGTTTAAATTAAAACTATGAAGGATAACATTTGAGTATAAAGGCTAACCTAACATATAAACATATAATTAATGTTAAAATTAAAGAAGCTGATACTTAACTTTAAGGTTAACGTCTATATATAATCGTTTTGAATGCATCTGTGCAATACGAGGATATTGCTAATGACAATGCAAATACTTCATTTTCTCCTCTGAGAGAAATTTGCTCAGATTATTTACGACTCATTTTGAAGAAATTGCACAACTGATGTCAATTCTATAAAATCTTCTTTTATTAAGTCTAGAATAGGAAAAAAAAGTTAAATAAAACTTTTGTTAAGGTTTTGTTAGAAAAGCAATTAAATTACTTGTCAGCTCATTAAGAAGAGTAGAGAGGGTTTCAGAGCATACCAGTTACATGTAGGTAGGCGGGTGCCGTATTTTTAATGGCCCACATAAAATGTTGTTTAAGCTTTAAAAAAGAAATTTATTACCGGTACCATATCCTGGAATAACAGGCATGATCATGTACCTGTATTTCTATCTTTTACATGTGTATATTTTCATAGAATTTTAGTCACTTTTAAAACCTGTGCACCTAAGTGTTCTAACTCTAAAAATGTAGTTTTCTCTATGGAGCTTTCTTTTGAAATTTAAATAAAATGGACAATAAAATTAAACGGAATAAAATGAAATGGACATCGGACAAAAACGAATAATAGGTTCTAATAGACTTTTGAACTATATGAAATTATATTCCAAAATGAGCACATATTTTTACTATTGCAAATTTTTATTGAAAGTTTTAGAAAAAATAAATATGCCAAACACTTGAAATATAAAGTAATTCTTAGAATAATTGAAAGTGTAATGTAAAATTTCATTTCACATATTTTTCAGATACATTTTAAATACCTGGATGTGTAAACCGTACCTCTGATGCTAATAACAAGCTCGGATTAATTAAGTTTTAAAATTAAGCTCATCATGCGATCGCAATGCATATATGATTTGAGCTCAAAAGTTGATCTGGAAGAATATGCACTGCTAACATTTAATATTAGCCAATTGACCATTTGGTTTCTAATGAAGTGCAGTAAGATGCTTAACATAACAGCAATAAGAGTGCTATTGCCGTTCATGACAATAACAACATCTAGCACTATATGCAAATACTTACTGATATTTGCAATCAGTTACAGAATCTAAAAGACCTAAACAGTTGCATTGCAAATTTCAAAATCTATGTATTTCCACTTAAACCTACGGAATAATTAAATTCATTTATTCAGTAGACCTTTTCATAATCAAACTTTCAGTAACTAATAGTACATCTTTTATTCTAGTATGACAGAGCTCGTATCTACATTAAGAACTAACTATTGTCCAGATTTCGATATATTAAATATTATAATAAAAATATTAAGCTTTCTGCTACAGATACTACAGACACAGTCAAATACGCTTGTAGTTAAATATAGCAAATAAATAAAGTTTACAAATTAATTAAGAAACCAAATTAAGACTAGTAGACAAGAAATTAGTTATTATACTTTTGCCAATATAGGATCAATGATGCGAAAATATTTCCTGCAATATGACTTCACCACTGGCTGGAACCAGTAGCAATGTCGATAAGATATTCGACCGCGGATCAGTATGTGCGGGGTTGAAATCCTGGGCTTGCGCGTCAGTGCATCGATTTCGAGTGAGGAAACTGGCGTTAACATTAGATTTATCATCTTTACTAAACCATTTTAAAGTAAATATGGTAAAAGAAATAAAATGAGTTTTTGCAAACTTGCTACGGTTATAAAATCAGTTATTGTAAAGTAACTTTCTTCTAAAAGTTGTAAAAAGATATTATTCAGTTATTTAATTGCAAATGCACTTATGCGGCTATGTGCTCAAGTATAACTGACTAAGTCCATCAATTATATAAACCAACGTACACTATAAGAAAGATCGCTTTATTAATAAATTCATTATCAGTTAATCAATTCCAATAAATAGTACGTAAAACAGACAATATCGAATTTTCGCCTACTACAAAACTTTCTTATAATATCGTCATATACTAGTTGGAAAGTTATCGTGCTGCTATTGTTTATTGATTCAAGTTATTGAATATCTTTCCAATTAAACTTATAGCGGTTTTATAATGGTATAATTTAAAAGATACCTTCAGTTCAGCCATGGTGAAAAATTTAATCCAAATTAATCGCTGGTTGCATACGTTAGTTTTACACCTCTCAATTTCTAATAATATTTTCAAGAATTTCTTATAACATTTTCATAGTATGAAAGTTGGGCTTAGCGTAATGGTAGAGCTGCATGCCAAGTAAGACGTTAAGAAAATAGATAAGCAAAAATGCAATTAAAAGACTTTTTAAGGAAGTCAGCAAATAAGTTTAGTCGGGCTCGGTTAGTACTTGAATGGGCGCTAATCTGTATTCAAAGCATAGTTTCGAATACCACTTGCTATCGGTATTGAGTAAAGTAAACTCGGATTGTTGTGAGATTATTCATGTATTCACGCTATGTAAAAGTTCCAATACCAAAATGCATCGAATTCTAATGATAATAGAAAGAAGGAGAAAACAATGTGAATAACAGTAACAGCAACTAAACAAGGAAGCTCTGCACATACATGTACGTGAGTTACAATGCCTGCAAAGCTAAAGCTTACGATAATGTCAGTTTCCTCACTCGAAAGCGATGTCAGTGATGGACGAGCCTAGGATTTGAACCCGTACATACTGATCCGCGGTCGAGTATCTTATCGACGTCGCCACTGGCTCTAGCCAGTATACGCCAAGACTACAAAACATTTTTAATTCGCTATTTTGCCATTGGAGTTTTATACATCTTTTTATTGCATTATTCATGCAAGCATTGTAGACTTGACTATTCGTGCACTATTATAATGTATCAATACCAAAGTTTACCCTAGTTAATGGGTTTAGTTGTAAAGTTAACATGCTTTATTGTAGAAGAAAATCAGAAGTAGTTATGATTACAAAAGACTATAACTTGAAGTGATTGCGTAGATAATTTGAATTGATATATCTACACTTCAGTTAATGATGTTAAGTTATGTAATTAAGGAAATTACTCTAACGCTCCATAAAGATTTAGTGTGATTAGCTTACATAGCTTAGTTGTTTCTCAGCCATATAAATCCTGTCTCGTCATATACGGATTAGCTAAAGTGGCTACATGTTAAATAGTTTTCAAATAAATGTAGACCTAATAGGTTTACGACAATTCTTGAGAATGCATTAGCACTGGTTTCCACAAGTTACAATAAATTCTTCACGAATTTGCTAATGCTGAAGGCGGCTTAGAAAATAAGATATCGTCAAACAGTGGATTTTGAACAAGATTTAATTTAATTATTCCAAGAATCATCTGAGAATTTTCTTTTCTTTAACCTTCATGTTGGCCTGGAAGAAATGTCCGTTGTTGTATATCTAAAATTTTCAGACAATCTAAATTCAATCAAACGGTATAATGAATAGAGTTTTCAGCGTACAACCTGCGAAGTACGCAAAGTTCGCTACATACTGTACTTTTAACAAGCTATCAATAGGAATAAAGGCTTGCTTTTAGAATTTCAGCGTATGGTACAACTTTTTGTGCCTCTCCACATGTCATCCTTCTATTTCTTTGCTTATTGAATGAGTTTTAAAAAAATTGAAAACAGCGACAGCTAATGTCATAAGATTAAAGGGATGAATGTTGCGATGAATTGAAGTGTCGCGGGTTCGATTCTGAACAGAGCCGCGGCTAAAGCATAAAATCTCAGATACACAAATAATTGAATACAGCATGTTATGCGTTCGTGCCTGATTGGTAAGCGAGCATTTGACTAGAGTATAATGATTCAATGATATTCCCTATATTTATAGCATTTGTATCATCACTTAGATATCGACATTTATTATTAATTAATAGCATTGATGTAATAAAATAAACATTACTATTATTAATTGATATCATTGATACCATCACTTAATATGAGTTATCAATGCATCATATTGGTATCTAAATGTGTATGCCATTTAACTATTTGGATAAATTATCACTAAAATTTTGCAAAGCACGAGCGCAACTGAAAAGTGTTGAAGTTTTCAATTCGAAAATTATAATATACATGTATTTTTGCAATCAACACCAATTTCTGCTAACTTCTCTCTCTCTCTCTCTCTCTTTGCGCACTGCCTACTGGCAGGTCCAAGGTATGTAACGTCTCCACTGTTCTCTGTCTTCCGCTTTTCTCTTCATTTTCATATACTATGAGCGGGTCTTAAATAAATCATATAACAGAAAATCGGCAACTATTGCTGTTGTCTAGCTACGTCTTACTCCAAACTTCAACGTTAAATAGCATTTTATTTAATTCAATGTCAGAAGACATTTCATTTGATTAAACACTCTGCGGATCAGTAGGCATAGGTGCAGGGTTCAAATCCAGTACTTTTCCCGTCACTGACCTACTATAGAACAGGAAACTGACGTTAACTTTGGCTTTAACTTCTGGTTTTCGTACATAGAAAGTTTTGTCTACGTGACTGGATCTGATCTGGCTCAAAATACCTTAGCGATTATGACGTTTATTATTAATCCTCTTTGTTATCAATTATACCGTAATTTCAACAGTTATTAGGCCTATTGTACTGTTGAAGTTCAGTTGCCAGATTTTAAACAATAAACGCCTTACATGAACGTGTTATGAAACACGCAATATACAATGCAATAGATGTATTTCAAGCAAATATTTAAATATAGCAATGGAAAATTATATATTCGTGTTGATCTATACAGCCAATTTACGGCATATTTAGCATAGCTTTTCCTAGTTTTCGAGATCATTTTTATGAATTTACAATTACAAATGATTTGCAATACCACAGTATATAATTAGATATTGCTAGTTTCTGTAAGTTTTAATTTAACTTTGGTTTTATTTTTCTTTAGATAAGTGGCGTAGATTGTACAATTTAAAGCTATAAATTAAATTACCAGTTATATTAATTCCTTAGCGCAAAAGATTTTATCAGAAGGTCTGGCTTGGATTTAAACATACGGGCGGATATTTTTCTTTTAATATAGGCGTGATCTAAAGTTGACCATCCAGCTGATGCAATACGTCATATTAAACCCTTTTACGAAATAGAAATCATATTCTTCAGCTTAGTTGCTACTCCAACTGTGTCTGCAGAAATGATTCATCTGTATTTTTTCAGTTCAACTGTTCTTTTTCAATCTTTTTCATCGGAACGTGTTTTTATATTTTTTGATATCGTCATTCCGTAAGGCTAAAATTAATGTTAAGTCAGAGTATCACAAAGTCCAGGTTACTGAACATTGAATACCTAGGCTGATAAGTATAGGCTTACTTTTAATTTCATACTTAAGATTTCTGTCAAGTTATTTCTGTAAATATTCGAAGCTTTTTCCTTGATCAATCTTTGATCTATTTGATCTCCTGATTACACTCTTATGACTGGCTGGAGTCAGTGACGATGTCGGTAAGATATTTGACCGCGGATCAGTACATGTATATGCGGGGTTTCAAATCCCGGACTCGCTCGTTCCTAACATCGCTTTCAAGTGAGAAACTGACGTTAACTTTAGCTTTACCAGCTTTTAACAATAGATCGTTGCAGTGGAATAGAGGCGAAGCATTAAATTCTGAAGCAGCTTTCTATATACGCTACTGCAATTCAGTCTCATGTAGATGTTTAGATAAGTCAATTGTCTGCCATATAATCAGAAGCCTTCATTGACTTCTGCCTTTCAGTTACAACCACTACACCAAAGTCATACATCAACATAGCACAATATGTCAATACAATCATTGGATAAATTGTTGAACAGTTGCTGTATGTCACAAAGGGTTCGATTCTCAAGCGAAGTCCTATTTTACGTGAACTGCGAATATTTGCGAAGATTGGCAAAATTGTTAAAGCAAAATATTAAATAAATAAATAATTATAATTAATGACAGTCTTGAGAATTCAAGTTTTGTTTATAGGCCACTGTACATATAACAACTTTGACAATATGTTGTGTAGAGATTCAAAAACATGTAAAACTGAACAGAAAAATGAATGAGAAAAATGCAAGATTTGTGAAACATGTGAGTAAGCCTAATAAACAATAACAGTTTAAGTAGACCTCTATCGAAATCTAGATGAAATAGAGATTAAATGAAGGATGAGGATAGAATTGGTTGGATGAGTTATATGGACCTGCTATGAATAATTCTTCATTTTATTTAAAAAAACATTTTCTTAATTGTACGTGTTTGATAAGAAATTAGTATAAATTAACCCCATTAAACATTAATTTAAATATAAATTAAACCGTATTAAAAATCATAGATATTGCGCGACAAAGACCTTGGCTCACTGGATAAGGAGCCCAATACAAGCTTAATACATCAGCGTCACGGTACGACTACAGTATCTACCACAAAATTAATGAAACTCTACACTAGAATTCTGCAAGAGTAACAGGCTATGCATGTAGATATTAAATCAGTATACAGTATGTCAACCATCCATTGTGGTTTAACAGCCTTGAAGTTGTTAGCACTAGTAATAATAGCATTCGCGTTTGCTTTGGTCTCATAGTTGTATGGGGTTAATATTCTACAATAGGGCTTGAAACCTATTTCTATAGATATCATCTATTAATTTTTTATTCAGACTCTAATTGTAAGTATATGTCTTTCATCGCCTTAATTTTTGTATCTATTTTATTTTCTGTTCAACTTCTTTTCAAAGCGCCATTACTTAAACAGATACAAGGAAAGTCTGCACCGAACATTAAACGTCACCATATTGTGGATCGCCTAAAGTGTATAAATATAAAGATAACTTCAAAAACTATGCAGTAATCATAGCAATAATAGTGAATAGAAGTAAAAATATTAAAGCTCCATTATTACGCAATCCCAAATTTTGTCAAACGAACTAGTTTGCTTTTATTGTTGATTTTAAAGGCGAACCAGTTATCGTTAGCACTGGATACTGCAAAAATTTATTTAAACAAAAACTGCAAAAATTTATTTAAACAAAAATGATCGAAATATTTTTTAAAGCAAGCTGTACAATTCGGCGAATAAATCTTCGAACCATTCCTTCTTCCAAGTCTTCCATGGCTTCCTCCATCATTGCCTCAGCGTAAATGTTAAACAGCAGCGGCGAAATGCTGCAACCTTGTCTTACTCCACGTCCCATTTCACCTTCTTCTGAAGAATTCAGACTTGCATTAAAGTTATTATAATTGAAATCTTTCTGTAAAGTCAGCAATGGCACTGCTATATAAGTTTTCGTTGTTAATAAGAATAATAATACCTGTAGGTACTGTAAAATTTAGCCAGTTAAATATGTAAACACATTTTGCTGTTACTGATACAATTTAGGTTGCTGTTTAGATTGCTAGATTACAATTTATGCACTACAATATACTATGTACAAGAGTCTTAATATAGATAATACAGGATGCCACTGGAGATACGCACCTAATATGATATATTAATGCGATCTGAAGAGCTTTTGATTTAAATCAAACTATCAATAGAATATGTCGGTAGGTCAGCTGCTAAATATAGTTCATAGCGTAAGAGAAACACTGAGTAGTATTGCTGACTTCTTTGGAAAAGAGTAAAATTAGAAACACTATAAATTATTACCCTTAATTAAGTTGTGCATAGTTACTTTCACCTTATCCACTTAAATCTATATTTATTATTTGTAAATATTGCATACTATAAATTAATTGTAATGATTAATGTTCAGTGCTTAGAATAGCGAATCAAGCTGCATTCATGAAATGCTAGGGCGTCAGTGAGCTTATTATAAACTAAAGCTGTAGTTTATTGGGATTTCTCAACTCTTAGCTCATATGCTGTTGAAACAATCCGTCTGCTTTAGTATTAGATTTTATTTCTATAACTAATCAACTAGTGCATAGACATTTTCATGTTTTTCATGCACTGCGTTTCAATTGATATAAAGAAGTACTATAACCAAATAACTCTACGACAAGGTACTGTGATAAAGTACTGTGATGAAGTATTGTGATGAGGTACTGTGATGAGGTACTGTGATGAGGTACTGTGATGAGGTACTGTGATGAGGTTCTGGGATGAAGTACTGTGATGTGGTACTGTGATGAAGTACTGTGATGAAGTACTGTGATGAGGTACTGTGATGAGGTACTGTGATGAAATACTGTGATGAAGTACTGTGATGAGGTACTGTGATGAAGTACTGTGATGAGGTTCTGTGATGAAGTACTGTGAACGATGAAGTACTGTGATGAGGTACTGTGATGAGGTACTGTGATGAGGTACTGTGATGAGGTACCCTGATAAGGTAAAGTTCTATAAGGTACTGTGACGAGTTAGTATTACGTGATGCTCTGCACAATACTAGTATACAGTAACTTGCCATGGTGCACTGTACCTTGCCTACAATGGACAGGTACTCTACGGTAGTTTTGTTAAAATTAGCTTATAAAACGTTGCCCTCTTATTCATTAGTCTTATTTAGCTAGAAAGTTGCTATTTTGACATTTTAAGAATACACTTGGCTAAACAAATATCCCTTACTTCGCTGCATTGGAACGACCAGAATTGTTATTATAATAAAATATATATAATATAACACATATTAACACGATGTCATATCATAATATATTAACATCATAATCTTATATAATATAACATAATTATCAATTATCAGAACTGAATACTGTGATATAATACAATATATAATGTCATATACAATAACACAATATCATACAACATATCATAAAATCATATATAATAACATCGTATCATATATCATAACATAATATTACAGCGACAAACCAGTAATATTGACGTTTTAGGACAAATCTGAAGGGGTCAAAATGACCTTTCAATTAACGGCATCAGTTGATAGATCCAATTCAAAGACTATAAAGCAATAAGGTATAGTAGAATGAAAGAGTTGATCGCTACTTATATTTTAATATATACTTCTTGCTTTAATAAATATATCCAAGAATTGTTATCAAGGTAAGAGATAGTTCGATGGAAACTCCACTGAATACTGTATGCGTAGATCTAAGCGCTCAACATTAAATTAGCAAAGGCGCCTTTTTGAAATGCTAGCAATATGTCGTTATCTTCAATTTAATGAAGGAGCAATTATGTAATCGGTCAAAGTTACTGCTTAGTGCAATTAATTACTCATCAATGTTAGATGACTTTATTAGCACTTGAATCTGATTGACAATCTAACTGTCTTACGTCTTTATTGTAAAATCTGATCAGCCGAATAAACAACGAAAGGTTATTTGACTTTGTTGAGAGTTTTTGTAAAAAATTTGGTAGAAACGAATTTACTGAATAGCATTAGTCAAAGACAAAGACACAATTGTACACAGTATATACCTATTAATAAAGGTGATGTTTCAAATTTCTTTCTTTCCAGTTTTATTATTACTAGTCTTCTTGTTCTTCCCTTTAATCCCAGTTGAACTAGGTCGTGATACTAATGGACCTTTTCCACTCCTCTTTCTCCCATACCATATCAAAGTCTCTTCCATTCATTTTAGGAAATTTTAAATTAGCAATTTCTGGAGCCAAGGCGCTTATGGAAGCCCCACTGCATACTATATGCGTAGATTCAAACTTCTGTCCAGTTTTATTAATATTCAATGAATTAGTGATGCACTTGATTCGAAGATTAAAATAAAATGAACTCTGTTTTGTTTTGGCTTACTGTGTAACAGATCAACACACCTGTATTCAGCGTGTATCGTAAGAGGTATAGGAATCAAGAACTAAGGCAGATCATGTGAACAGGCAGATCATGTGAACAGCAAATCATGTGAACAGGCAGATCATGTGAACAGGCAGATCATGTGAAAAGGCAGATCATGTGATATAGATATGCATCGATGGATGATCGAGTTGCACCACGCTTGCTTGGACATTTTAACATCGCCTGATCTAAAATTTAAAAAATGTGGTAATCTAAAATATTATGCCTAAATTTAAAATGTTTCAAGGCATTTTTAACGGTAAAACGTGCCGAGTGTACTCTTTGAGAAGTGTCTGACTGGAAACTTTTTAAGTAGAACAACAGATTTGTGATAGATTGATAGTTACACATGTAGCTGTAATTTACAAGTCTCGAAATAGCAATGGCTATTAGCCTACATAATATTAATTATTAACAACAATCAATATTTCAGTCGGTTATAAAAATCAAGCACTTTTAAGTTTGTGTAACAAATATAGTCATACACACACATTCACACACACCTGCACACACATGTGCATGCATACACACATCACATTTCACACACATACACACACGCTACACTCGTTTACCTTAACTTCAGACCAATAGCCACTTCATCAAGATGACATCAAGATTCTCATTGCATCACACTTCATGACAAATTATACTCCATAGATTCAATCAAATATATTCTAGCTTTGTTTCCGGGTTGCTGAAGAATAGGCTAGTCTAAATTGCATGTATCATAAAAGGTTACAAAAGACCTGAGGAAGGCCAAGGGGAACCACCTCAGAAGGTAGAGATTGTAACTATTCTATAGGCTACATTTATGTGTGGATAGGGTGTAGAATTAGGGATTAACTTGTCGATTGATTGTTATAATGGATCTAGAATATGGGTCTTGAGAGTATGGGTCTTGAGAGTATGGGTCTTGAGAATATGGGTCTTGAGAATATGGGTCTTGAGAATATGGGTCTTGAGAATATGGGTCTTGAGAATATGGGTCTTGAGAGTTGTGTAAAACAGCAACATAGTTATTGCACGTGTGACAACGTGCACGGTTTCACTGCAAATTATACAAAAGACATTGAACTCTATGAAAATCTCTCTCTCACCTCTCTCTCTCTCTCTCTTGTATTCTACCAAATAGCAGGTCCATAGTGCATATGAATAATCAGAGCCTGCATTCATGCTACATAAGAGCACTCTATAGATTAATACCTTCACAAATGTCCATGCCTTACCCATATCGCATGTTCTAATATATACTATAAGAAGTAATTAATTGTCACCTAATTTTATAATATGGCGTGGACCCAATATAGCTTAGTATGATGTTGAATATACGACCAATCCATTCATATAATATTGCTCTAGCGTAGTAGTAAATCTTGCACATTTTGCCAGTGACAATTCTATGCTCATATCAGAATGAAATGATCAACCATTCTAATATTGTAACTATTAAGCTATATGTAACTATACAACCATTTCATTGTTGTAATACTGCATGTCTAAATCGTTATACAATTTAGTGTAATATCCATTTACCAGTCTTGTAAATATTCACAATTTTATTGTCACTCTGGTACGTTCGTTCAAACTTCATATACGGGACATTAAAGACGCTATATCGGTCATGTGTATAGTTTTTGATGTTGTTTATTCGTCTATATACTCGAACATCTAGTTTTTCAGTTGAAATATTATCATCCGCAAATTCATTTATTAAAAGAAAGACTTGATCTTTAATTAAAGAATTATTCTTTCAACAATTCAAGTCGGCGCTATAGTAGCTAATAAATAACAAAAATAAATGGAATTCCATGTACTGTTCCTCTCAAGTATGCAATGTCAGGACAGTTAATATGCAATGAATTCGATAATTTTAAGCATTAGCTCAATTCAAAGATTACCTGGACCCAAAAGTTGCAGATGAAGAAGTTCTGGAGAGATTCAGTACAGATAGAGAGTTGATAAATGCATTTAGAAGTAGGAAGAATTGCTGGATAGGACACATTCTAACTGGGGTGTTTACTAAAAGAGGCCATGGAAGGTAGAACGGAAAAAGAGAAGCTGAGGAAGACCGAGATTGGGAATGCTAGATGATTTAAAGATCCACTCAGATGTGGAACCAAAGAGGAAAACGGAGACAAAGAAGATCGGAGGCGTTATACATATATGTTATGGACCTGCCAGTAGGCAGTGTACAAAGAGAGAGAGAGAGAGAGAGAGAGAACCAATGTAATCATTATGAATTTTAAGTAATTGTAATAAAGTATCTACGCCATTGTGATTTTTTACGGTATTCAGGAATTAATTTTATATACTTTCTTTAAAATTAGATAATAAATGCAAATTTTTAATAACTACTATAATAAATAATAATTAACAAAGAAACGGCAGTGCTTTGTAGATGCTTCGCTAAGCCGCAAATCGGCTCTTGCTGTGCGAATGTAAGGGATGTCTACTTAATAATAGCGAACCTGCCCCACCCGGGAGATTACAGCGCTTCGAGGCCGGCAGTGGGTTTAGTATAAAAGCCTTCGAGTGGTCTGGCGCCAAACAGTTTGTGACAGTGCAGCTGCAGAAGTTTGTCGATCTGTAAGCTACTTCCCGTCAACTAGCTGCATCTGATACTCGCCTAAAGGTAAGGCGTACTGTTTATCATGTCTTCTCTTTCGAGATCTCTTCTGTTTAATAGCTGGTCCGTGGCAGATAAATTCAGCTTCACTAATATTTTACCTCTGCTTTTCTGTTCATTGCTTCGTAAGAAATAAATGCAAAATTATTGGGATTTAAAGTTAGTTTGTATTAACTGAAGTTGATTAGGAGATAATTACCTCGTGATTTAGGCCTATTAGAGGCTACCTTATACTAAGCAATAGTTAAAAAATCTGATTAAATTAGTTAAAGTATTCTTATTTAAATTAGTTAACTAATTTTAGAATGTGTAAACTAAATTTCATTAGCATACAAGCAGAACAATTTTAGAGAATAATTAATAGATAATATAAAATAGAAAATATACATAAATAATTATATGTAGAATTAATTATATAGATAATATATTTAGAGCATAGATACATGTATAAAAATATAGATAATATATACAAAATTATCAGAATCTCTTTTGATAAATTAGCCCCTTTATTGAACGTATCCGATCCATTTAGTCTTTCGCTTTCTTGGTATATTTATATTTTACCTACCTTCATCAGTTCTGTTAGGCACTTTTTTGTGTGTAATTTTATGGATCGGCTAATCTTCTCCAATCTTCTCCAATATTTTCCAATCTTCTCCAATCTTCTCAATTCTTCTACATAGCTCCACTTAAGCTCTTAAAGTTTTCGAATATTCTCTTTCATTATCGTCGAAGTTTCACAGCCGTGGAGAAAGAAGTGTGACATATATAATAGATATATCAATGTCTTTTATCTTTTGGGATTTTGGCAAGTGTCTTGTTAGAACTGCTTTGCCATTACCGTAGTCTTCTTTTTCGTGCATGATTCAACATATTACTTCTGTTTTGCTGTTAAAGTTCACTTACAGCAATCATAACCCGCTCATCTGAAACCTTAAATCTTCTTCAGATTACCTCCAGATTTAGTCCGTCTTCATTGTGTTCCAGTGCTTCCATCGTCATTGCTGCGCAGTAAATATGTAAATATTGAAAAGTTAAATGCTAAATCTAAATATGGAAGGAATGATATACTATGATGACTGAAAAATCATATGCATTGCTAACATATTTTTACAGTTAATTGTGTAAAATTACAATTCCAAATATTTAATGTTGGATTTATCTAAACAAATTCATGAGACTATACTGATGACGTTGCATATACGGTATTTTCAATGACCTAGAAATAAGATAATTGCGTTTAAGATACGTTTTTGACTTTTTTTAAATTTATATGTATACTACTACTTAACACTCAATGCTTCAGAAATTTGAAAAATAATTCCATTTTTTCTAATGCTTAAATATTACAATATTAAAACTAGTATTTTTAAACCAAATTTTCTATAAAATACTGCTTCAATGTCAAAGTATACAATGTAGCTGTATTCATTACAATACAGCATTAATAAATTACAATAAAAAGTTTAATACGTTGACTTAATTGTAAAATATTTTAACACTCCACACAATGCTATTACTGCTCTCTTTAGTAAACGACAATCAAATGCTGACAATCTAGAACGCGTAGTCTGTTATATGATTTAAGTTCAGAAAGGTATAAAATATTCAATTGTGTCGCCGTATTACAGGGTGGAATTTTTACACATCACCCTCGCCTCTCCTGACCAATAACTAGCGCGTCAACTGTCATACTTCATCTTCACAATAGACGCAGTCGCTCTATTGTAAACGATCGGAAAATTACCGAGGTCAAATAAAGAGAACGAAACCTGGAGACACTCTCTGACTCTTCATTCACTTCATTCACTATCGTACACTCGTAGCGTTCACATCTCAACATGGGTTGCAGTGACAGTCTGAAAGCAAACAGCGAAGACTTCTGTTCGCCTAATCTCTGGAGGGCTCTTGCGGCAGAAATTATCGGAACCGGATTCCTCGTGTTTCTCGGATGTTCTTCCTGCATCGACAACTCCTGGACCGTACACGTCAACGAGACGTCACCGCTCGCTATTGTAGAAACCGGAAATCCATCGAGTATCCTGGCAATTGCTCTCACGTTTGGACTGGCAGTGGCGACAGTTGTATGGTGCACGGCGCATGTCAGTGGAGGTCACGTGAATCCCGCGGTCACCTGTGGAATGCTGCTGGCCAGAAAGATCACTTTTGTGAGGGCCCTGTGCTATATTGCCGCTCAGTGCGTGGGCGCCATAGTAGGAGCTGCAATCTTGTCCGGTAAGTGGACTTAACGTTTTCATTAGATAGTTAAATTTGATAATTAATTAGATAGTTTAATTAGGTAGTTAATTAGGTAGTAGTGTTTTAATTACGACAGTTTTGTAGTAAAGTGTGAGGTTTAGGATTTAGACGCTATGTCATAGCTTCCCGTGGTGTGTTCGGGCCATTGAAGAATAGATCGACTATTAGCTGCAAGTGTTGTAAGAGGCGCTATGCAAGAGTTGATGAAGGAAACGGGAATTCATCTCAGAAGCCATTTTTTTCTCAAGCTATAGGCTTGTTAAGGTATAGATAAGGCATAGGCTTCTGTGAAGGGATCCATCGTTGCTCAATGGAGTGCTCTTTATGAAGCATGACAGAAGACTCTACGTATGAATGTGTCTTTGGACCTGTCAATAGGCTAAACGCTAAAGAGAGAGAGAGAGATGTGATAATTGGTAATTAGCATTCATTTGATTGCTCGACTTCTGCTGGATTTTGAAAGGATAGAGCCTTCATGTTAGAGAATATCATATTGCATATCTCCAAATATCATATGCTAATAGAAAAAAAAGTAATTTGAAAAAATGCTTAACCTAAATTTAGTATACTTTATGTATCAGTATGTTTAGAAAAGCTTCAGTTATATAACATTTATATGACGTTTGTTATTAGAGCTTATAGTAACGGAATTACTTCCGTTTTCTCGTTGTGTGTGGTTAAGAATCAATGAGATGAAGTTACACCCGTAGTTGAACCATATCCTTATGACTGCAGCTCAGTACGCTATTCACTATGCCAGTGTCTCATAAATGCGATATTACCATATATAAATGTACAATATATTATCAACCTGAATAGGTTTTATGCTAATTTCCAGACTTACTGTTAATATAATGCTACAGAATAAATCTATTATGTAATAGTAATAATTTCTATTTTAAAGGTAAAATCTTTATATTGCCGTCCGTTTAACCTTTTGTTAAATATTTCACTGTTATCATTTGCTTGTCAACTGTGCGCCTTTTAAAGATATTTTACTGTTAGCATCTTGTTGACACCAGCTAACTGTTTGTATGAAATAATTTGCAGTTATTATTGTGTAGTGTCACTAGTTTAATATGATTTTTAATAGTTTGCTGTCATCATTTTATTGGCATTGGTGTGCTAAAAGCCGAACATTGCAAGACCTGTACATAAAAGCAGCAAAATTGTAAAATCTACGCACTAGGTCATGCTACTCTATGATATTAAATATGGGCGTTAATGAAATAAGATATCAGGAAGTTCGAATCAATGGAAATGTTGTTATGGAGAAAAATCTAACAGATTTGAGGGACTCCTCGACTTACTATATAAAACGGGCATACACAATCAAATTTATCTGAGCAGATATCTGTTCAGATAAATTTGACGGAGCCCACACACGGTGTAATTTAACTGACAGATATCTGAACAGATATCTGAACAGATAAGTTTGATGGCAAAACTGATCGTGTGTGGCCACTGTTGCATAATTTTCTCGAGAACGATGGTAAAGGCAGACAATTTATAAATACAGAGAAATTGAAAATTGGACCTAATAAAACATACCGCCGAGTGTGTTGTACAGAAATACGTAATAGAAAATGAAGACAATCAAAAAGGGTTCGAGACAGACCAAGACAGGGGATGTTGGATGATTTGATATTAAATTCGTATATGGTGATGAAAAGGAAATCTGAAGATGTAATAATTTCTTAGAGATACATGTACACGCCATTGATTTGTTGCTATAGGTAGTACACTGAGAAAGAGAGAGAGAGTGTGTGTGTGAGAGAGAGAGAAGGAAAGAGAAAGAGAAAAAGCGAGAGAAAGAGAGAGAAAGAAAGAAAAAAAGAAAGAGAGACGAGAGAAAGATAAGTTTCTTGTTTTCTTAGTATTTTTCACTACTTTATTCTTCGAGCAAATAATTTGCAGTTGTTATATTGTCGTCTTTAGTTTAACTTTTTTGAAAACTATATTGATTTTTACGTTAGTCTCTGTTCATTAATCGCAGCAATAATTATTTCATTACTGAATAAATAATCTAGGAAATAAAATTAATAAAATAAGTATTCGTTATCATTATTTGCTATAATAATTGTATCACTATATTGCCTTTCTTTGAACATTGACTGAAGCTAATGACTGTTATATAAATCTATAAGATAAAAAATATGGGATTGACTGATGATACGATATGGGACCGAGGGGAGAGGAAAAGGTATATCTCTACCCTAGATAAAATGGGATGTAAGGGATGATGATGATGATTATTATGATGATGATGATAATGATGATGATGATGATTATGATGATGATGATGATGATGATGACTATGATGATGACGATGATGATGGCGATGACGATGATGAAATCTTAATAAATATCATTCTATAATCACAGGAATCAATCCCATCACCCTAGATGACTACAAGGAGCAGACCCAGGTGTGCCCCACCACCCTTCAGGCCCCTGTGACGGCGGGTAAGGGTGTGATCGTTGAGTTGCTCATAACCTTCCTCCTTGTCTTCACCGTGTTCGCCTCATGCGACAAGAAACGCAAGGATCTGAGTGGATCCGCCGCTCTGACCATTGGACTCTCAGTGGGACTCTGCCACATCATCGCTGTAAGCATTTCCGTTCTATTTTATCTCATAATTTACATCTTCATATACGAAACTTTTGTAGTTTTATGCTAAGGTTCTTTAACTTTGGGCTGGAGCCAGTGGCGATGTAGGTAAGATATTCGACCGCGGATCAGTATATGCGAGGTTCAAATCCTGAGCTCGCCTGTCACTGACATCGCTTTCGAGTGAGGAAGCTGGCGTTAATAGCAGCTTTTTCTTTTTTAGCTCTATTCGACATTACAGATTTGAATAGATACATCTTTAGCCTAGTCTATTTGGTAAAGCTACTTGTATTTCAGCTGAAGTCATATACTCTGTTCGACATGTACATGTAAGCTATTTATTAATTTTATTACCGTAGCTCTTTATTAATTTCATTACCTTGCTCTTTATTAATTTCATTACCTTGCTCTTTATTAATTTTATAACCAAACTTACAATTTCGGGTTAATTCACAGTCAATATATAAAGTAAAATTACTCCTATGTAACAAAATACGGTCTTTTTGGTTTTATTTATTAAAACATAATTTTATAAGGAAATACAAGCAGTAAACGTCTCCCGTACTGTGGCTAAAGTAATTTCAACTCACAAAGCAAGAATTTATCATATTTATCATAAGAATCATCAGATTTTGAAATATTAAGATGCATTGACAGATTTGCGGTTTTTACTGTGTTATTAAGTAGTTAAAATTTATTCAATGAACAGCGGTTAATTAATTAGTTTGTCAGCTTAATTGGTTTATTAATTGATTATTCCATTGATTCAGTGCTCAATTGTTGGTGCACTCAACAATTCTTGACACTGTATCGATTTAAATTACCATTGTGTCTACACAGAATTTGGTGTAACAATTTTCCAATACAGCAGGTTTCAATACCAGGACACCCGCTCTTAAAGTATCCAGTATTGACTGGAGCTGTAACTTCACAAGTGACTAAATGGCTTAGCTATTTCGAATATTAGTGCTGCACTAAAAGTGATAGAGGTCTATATGGATTATCATCTCTCTAAAACATGTTCTTAAATTGTCCTTAAACAACTCTGATGTTTATATATCGATACAGATTAAATACACCGGAAGTTCCATGAATCCTGCACGAACCTTTGGACCTGCTGTAGTAGGAGGAGTGTGGACTGACCATTGGGTATGAAGAGTCCCTATTCCCGTTATTTAATTTCTCTGTATATACTGTATGATTGTCACTGACATCGCTTTCGAGTGAGGACACTGACATTAACCTTAGCTTTATCAATTTTTTATCGACGGACGATAACATTGTCACAGATATTACTAAATATAATTATACATACTTTATTTCTGATGTGTGTTTCTTAATATGACAGAGCACATAGTTCCTAATGTTAAAGGTTATGTTCTGTGATATTATCGGATGTACTCTGCGTCATCTTCCATAGGAAGAAATAAGCTCGAATCTTTGAAAGGTGATTATTTTAACGAGTGCTTGATTGATTTATTTATAGATTCTTTTATTTAATTATAGGTTTTTAAATTTAAACGAATGGAAAAGACTCAAGTAGGGAATTGACTGATGATATGATGTAGGACAGAGAGGATTTGAGACAGTCTATTCGTATCCCGATCTTAGTTAAGCTGAGATTCAAGGTAAGATGATGATTATTATTATGATGATGATGATGATAGGTTTTTGGATAGATTAATTGATTGAATTATCGATTGATTAAAGCTGTAAATAATTAGTTTTGGACTACTTTACCGAATCATTGACCGATTGATTCTTTCACCAATAGATGCATTATTTGCTTAACTGGTTGCTTGCTTGATTGACTACAGGTGTACTGGCTAGGACCAATTGCTGGCGGCGTCATCGCCGGATTACTCTACGAATTTGTGTTCGCCGCTGACTCTTCGATGGAGAAGGCCAAGGCCATGCTCTCAGCATCGGGCGTAGAAGATGACGATGATGACGACGAGGTGCCTGGAGGTAATGAAAAGAACTACAGAGTGAAGATGTCATCTGTCAATGAAGGAAACAACAACAATGATCGCGACTACAGGGTGTAGGTTCGAATCATAATCACGACTTTATCGAATCTGTGGTTAAAATTGTGCAACGCATGCTGTAGTAGATCACGCAATTATTATACCGTATCTCAATCCTCATTTTAGCTGTAGTGTCTCTAATCGTAGGCTTCATTAGATTATAGCTTTATAACTATTAGATAGCTTCACAACAGAATGAATCCAGACAGAACTAAAACTTAATTGGAGACTCTCATATTTTAAAATGAATTTATAAATATTTAATTTTTTTTTCAAAACGGAAAAAGGTGAATGCCTCCACTATGACTCTCTGAGCTGCCTCATTAAAAGTTTGATAAAATTTGTAAGTAAAATTCCGAATATTAATTTATCTACTACAGGGCAACTTATCTATAAGGTTAGTTTCGTATTTAAATACTGATGAGAATTCCTATAGCCTTGAGTGAGTCATAGTTTAATTAAATAATCTTTATTACCTCAGTCTTTGAAAGCTTCAGTTCACTGGCTAGTTAGTACTTGATTTCAATCTCAGCATGGGA
The DNA here is from genome assembly GCA_905160935.1 of Enchytraeus crypticus. Classification (NCBI taxonomy): domain Eukaryota; kingdom Metazoa; phylum Annelida; class Clitellata; order Enchytraeida; family Enchytraeidae; genus Enchytraeus; species Enchytraeus crypticus. The sequence continues at coordinate 1,731,646 of CAJHZI010000713.1, forward strand.
CTCAATTTAAGTTAACACCATGTACTTTGACTGTTGCTATATAATCTGAACAGTTTCGTTATTCTGTATTTGTTGTTTCGTGTATTGAGATCTTCGTTATGTACACATGTCATCCAGTAACCTTAAAACTTGTAGAATCAATGCTTGCACTACTGTATATTAACAGTACGTGTATAGCGTGTGTGATATCTGACTGCCGTAAAATGTATTGTGTAATAATTTAATATCAGCGCCTAAATGTTGCTACTTATTGACGATTCGTTTTTATTAATAGATTCAAAGTATCACACGACTTAACATGTAGCTAAATCAAGATGAATTTATAGATAGTACTTCGTAATATTTTTCAAACTAATCTATTTTCATAAATGTCACAACAAGAACCAATCTTCTGTCAAGGGCTCAAATCGTGCATGAGTGTTTTCTAGTGCTATCTGAAAAATTTTCTTTGAAAATTAAGTTTATAGAAACAGCTCGCCTACATACATGGAATTTGATATTTAATCGTTCTGTTGCAGACGATATCTTCATTCCTATTTTATAAGGTATGAATCATATTTTTATTCAAAGAATTGTCATTTGGCTGCTAGTAGCTAACCGGGAGTACAGAAAACTGCAGAAGGCCTGAAGATTATCGCTGTATGTAAAGAAAATTAATATCAAAAGGATGAATGTGATGATAGTGTTTAGAGAATGATGAGAAGTCAGTATAGAAAATGACGGTGCGAAGTAAGAATAAATAAACAGCTTAACGTATTTAGGAAAAGCGTTAGCTGAATATGGGAGATAAGAAACAGAAATAAAGTGTATAATTGAGCAAAATGGGCCTTCAGTAAGAGAAAGAACTACAAAATGTGAACAATTTTTGGAATCTTTATCTTCGTGGATTTCTTCAAACAAAATATCTGGCGAAATCCATTGTAAATCCATTTTACAATCATATAAAGATTGTAAAAGCCTTTGTATGGACCACGCTCCTCCACGATAGTGAAACATGGACATTAAGAAAGGAGGATATTCAGAAATTGGAAGCACTCGATATTTGGCTATGGAGAAGAATGTAGAGATCAGATGGACTAAAGTAATTACAAACGAAATTTTGCTAAATGGAATTGTCGCAAGAAAACGATTATAACATCCTAAGAAGTAGAAATAAGAACTTGATTGATCTCGTGTTGAGTGGGGATGGTTTGCTATATTAGGTACCTGTAATTGGAGGAAGAATTAAGGAAAGTAGTTTAGAGGAAGACTGTTACGTGGGATGATTTTATAAATAATTCGTATGTTGCTATGAATAGAAAAGCAGATGATAGAAATATGCAGAGGAGTTATGTGCCTTGGACCTACCAAATGGCAGTACATTGAGCGAGAGAGATTTGTCATTTCAGATTAGCCTGCTTATAACTTACTTACAAACTGTACGTGTGCACTAATGTGTTTGGCAAATGCTGAACTCACTTTTTCTTGTGTTTTACAGATTGCCTCGCAGGGAAGTTGATTAGGGTTGAAACTTAAGCTAAGCAAGAGGCCTCCTGTTCAATTTCACCTGGCTCGACTTAGGCTGATCAACCTTAAAGAGTCAATCTAATCAATAAGTCGATCAATCAGTCAATCATTTAGTCAATAAATCAATCACTACTTCATTTACTCTACGACTAGCTATTTTACAACCATTCAATGACTCAGTTAATCAATAAAACATTTCAAAAATCAATCATCAAATATTTAATCAATTAAATTAATTGACTATAAATCTCTAAGTCATTGCATTAATTTTTTTATAGATATTTAAACTGTATGTCTCATTTCAACCGTAGGGGTTGATTATCCTTGGGACATTTTGATTCTTTAAAATTAATACATGATCAGATCTCTACCTCTTTTAAGAGTCATTAAATCTCACAGAAGTTTTTAGACGAATTGTTCATTTTAATTCATTGTCACGTTACAAACACTAAACTATTGTTTTGTCAGTCTCTTTTTCTCTATTCTCATAATTACTGGGCTGATTTATAACACGATTGGCTGAGAATTTTGATACTACGGGTTCATTTCCCGGTCAAACCCGTCTCTGACTGTGTCCAGTTTATAAAGAAACAAAACCTCATTTTTCCAATCCGATTTGAAAGACATCATTGTTGTTCTAAAGTCTAAGCTCATATAATTTGTATATTTATTATGCTCATCATTAAAGCTGCAATTACTGATGGCAATAATGCTCATCATTAATGCTGTAATTACTGATGGCAGTAGACTGCGAATATATGCATTGAACCTGTTAGTTAAAGAGCTATGATAAATTGTAGTGTTGTTGTTGACTGTTCAGCTTATTAAATCAAACGGTACTAAAGAGCACTTACGTAATTAAACTCTATATTCGTATAGATTTTTTTTTCATATATCCGTTAAATATAAACCTTTGCAAGCGAAAGCATGGGTGACAAATTGAATTAATGCAAATTCCTTCCATTCCTTTTCGCAGATGCACTACTGTACCGTTTGAATTTAACTATTTACTTGAACCGTGTATTATAATTAGAAATGTTTTTGTTGCAAAGTATTTTTATTTGATTGATGTTTTGCCGTTAAGTGATAAAATTCAACTTCATCGAGTAAGCGAGCTATCTGTAGAATTTTTAAATAGCTTAAAAAAGAAAAGTATAGGGCAAATATTTCCCGATTAGAATAAATTTAATGTGGCTCAGAATTTATTCTGCTTCGATTTTGTATATTAAAAATTGTATAAATTATTAATAAAGTATAACTCAATACGTATTTGTTATTATTTAAAATTTTGTTTGCATTGTATAAAACTAAAATGAAAGAGACTTTAAATAAAATATAATTTAAAAACATCATGATCTTTAAAACTAATTTTTGTAAACCTAAATATATATTTGAAAGCGCTATTTATTATGAAGTTAACCGCAGTATAGCCTATGTGTTTTTAAATGTCTGTATACATGTAGACTATTCTATGCTAAATCATTATATTGTATCGCCTAAGATTGTCAGAGGTGTTATTCAATCGATTGCCTTTGTAGTTAAAAGACTCTATGCAAGAATTTTTGCTAATGTGTTAAAATGCATATCTTATTGACAGTTAAATACTACCCATTTTTCGACTGACTCTCCTGCATGTGGGAGTATTGTTATGTTTGTCAAATGCCCATTTGCTTGTACGTTTGTATTTTAGAGTGCCTTAATATTATGAACTTAGCTTTATGAAATTGTTTTATGTAACTAAGATATTGTATAATAAAAGTCAAACTACAATTGTGCATTAGGTAAATTCGTGGTAACAACCTTCTTTATCCTTCGTTATAGATAATTTTTATTAACTTCAATGACACATTGTAAACACTATAGTAAATTAATTGAATATTATATCTTTACTACATTAGGCATCACATTAAAAATATGTTAAATTGTAAATATAAAAATATTCGTATCTCAATTACTGCTTTATATCTCTCTGCAATGAAGCAGTAATTAGAACGATAGCATTAAATATATTGCTAAATATCTCTAATAACATAAAGGTTGTTTAATTGGCAAACAGGTCCAATATAATAATAATAAATTAAAATAATTTCTGCCTGTCGGCAAGTTCAAAGTTCTGAAATTCTTCGTTAATTAACTCAAGATTGAATCATAAATTAGTTTTATCCATTTAACTATTAGCGTTAACTACAGTAATTATGATTTGACGATGTATTTATTGATGAATTAAGTCAAGTGGCTTACTGACTGTTTCACTCATTTACTAATCATTTAACAGCCTACTTCTGCGAAATAGCCTACTTAATTCAATAACTTAACTGCTTGATTAACCCTTATTTCAATTAAATATTTTGCTTTTGCGTTGATTTGATTTATGCGTGAAGTATTCATTATTACTTACTATGATCAATCAATTAAAGCATGCTTAATTGATTGATTTATTAACTGACACATAGCTAAAGTACTTGATGTAGGATGTATAAGCAAGCAAACTCCATATTCAAAGTATCATCTTTGCGATTTTAACACCTTTTGGTAAGCTGTAGGTGGAAGGTGGAACAGTATTAAATACAAGACGCTACCAAGTCTTAAATACATACATGAAATAAATACATGAAATAAATGCATTAAATAAATACATAAATACATACAATACATATATAAATGCATAAATAAATATATACATAAATAAATAAATACGTTAAATAAATTAAATAAATAAAATAATGGTAATACAATAAATACATGAAATAAATACAATAAAGAAAATAAGAATAAATACGTTAAATAGATAATAAATATATTCAATCAGTCTTAACTACAGGACAGCACTAAGTCTTAATCATAAAGAATATTCACAAATGCTTATCTATGATACTCCATTAAAGACTAAATCAAATTTATTGTTTTAAAACTACGCCAGTGACGGTTGGGAGAGCACTCAATTTGAACCTTGCATCAAATGATCCGTTATATACCATGGGCCAACCAGTAAGCAGTGCACTAAGACACACACACACTCACACACACACACACACATATATATATATTATATATATGCATGTATATATATATATATATATATATATATATATATATATATATATATATATATATATATATATCCGTGATTCCTATTTATCCTTATTCACATCGGAATCATGATTCCTCAGAATGTTTGTTTAGGTAGTTATCGAATAAATTTGACAAATTAATGAGTCATAACTCTCTCGTTCTCTATCTCATATTTCACTGCCTACTGGCAGGTCCATGGCATTTAGCGCCTCTATTGTTCTCTGTCTTCCGCTTTCCTCTTCATTTCAACATATGAGTGAGTCTTTAAATCATCTAACATACCTAATCATGTCATAACACAAAAGTATTAAGTCACAAAATAAATATACATGTATTAACAAGTAATTAAATAACATACTTATATCTTTATTATACTATGAATTTTATTAGAATTTCGGGTGACGAAGCGGACCTTATCCCTTCACTGTCTGTACAATGAGTTAGAGGTCAAAACGTAGAGGTTAAAGCCTAGTGACATATTATTTTTATTTTGATTCCTATTTTAATTCATAAATACTTTCTAATTATTAATGAACATATATGAGGATAAATTTGAATGTTGAGGGGATCGGGGATAGTTTGGCTCAGTCGAGATTAAGATGGTATGGGCATATTGTGAGAAATACAGATGAGAATGTTGCAAACACAGTTTGAAGGGTAGAGCTAAATGTTAGGCTAGAAAGAAGTAAACCACAATTGACGTGGGGTGCGGTAATTAAGAAGGACATGAAAATTAAGGGATTGACTGATGATATGGTGTTGGACAGGGAGGACTGGAGAAAGTCTATTCGTATCCCGACCCTGGTTAAACTGGGATTTAAGGGAGGATGACGATGATGATGATATAATTACTAATTAAATAGGAAAATTTAAATTATTCTATCTAATTCTGAAAATATCACTGTTGCTTTCATGCTCTACTATGAGCGCAGCATCGCATCCACTACTAGAATATAGAACTCGCAACAAAAGCTGCCCTTACCGATTCATAACGTAGTCTTTACCTTGGAACGTGTATTGTTTCAGAAATTACTTTTTGCATTGAATTGTTCAGTTCTTGCTTTGACGAAAATCTCAGCATATTGTTGTTATGTTCAACTGTTGTGTAGTTAAAAGGATTAGATTCGGAGATAAACCATCGAAAGGTAATATTTATTTATGTGGCATGTTTAACTCTATTAAAAAAAGCTAAAGCTAAAACCAACTTTGCAGCATGATAGCATATCAATGTATGTACTCTGTATTTGAGCCGAGCACCTACTGAGCTACATTCAAAGAACTTGCCACGAAGCCACCGGCTCAACATATTAGAGTTATAATTGGCCTATTAGACTATTAGACTGTAGGGCCATATCTGATAAACTTTATCTCGAAGGCAAAGTTTTTTTAGACCTATTTCAAAGACAGTTTGTCTATTTTGCTTACTGTACTATGTAAGTGTATACTAAATCACAACAAATTTATTTTAACAAATAATTTGATGACATTTTATTTTCGATACACCATAGTTATAACAAAAAAATGATTGATGACTTTTAATTAGAGTGTCTCAACATTAAATTCATAAAAATAGTTAAAAGGATTAGATTCGGAGATAAAACATGCAGTAAGAAACAAATAAGTTTAATGTCTGTTTCTGAACCAACAGGGATACTCTCACAGATGGCCTAGTTTGAATTCAAAGTGACGACCTACTACATATGGCGATGTCGGTAAGATACTGGACCGCGGTTTGTAGGCCTATACATCCTGTGTTTGTCCTGTATATGTCCTATATATGTCCTGTTGTGAACACTTAATTCACTAACTAAAATCTCCATCAATCATAAATTAATTGAGATCCATTAATTCAACCTTTCTTACATTTTCAGCGCAAATGATTACAAAAGTAGATTTAGAGCAGTTAGAGTTTAAAGATCATCACAAAAACAATGTAAAATATAACATGTAATTATTCATCTCAATTTATAATTCATGGCTACAAATTTAAAATTCTGGTTAATTATAAGAATCATAATAAAACATAAAAAAATCAAAATAACTCATAGTACACAGTATGCAACGATTTTACCAATTAAGTGTGTATTTTAATAAACAAATCTGCTTAGTAGATTACACTAAACAGTGTATAACTTTTTATTACAACTTTCACAAATATACAAGTAATAGACTTACTATCTACTCTAATAATACTGTATATTAGGCTATAGATAGTGGCATAGACAGGATTATTATCAAAGAGGGGGGGAGTTAACGCTCCAAAATGAAATAATCATCATCTTTTAGATGACGCAGATCCATCGTTTTCATTCTGATACACTTTTTAATTCAAGCACGTGTTATTTTGTCATATGAATCGTATGAAACAGAAAATTAAAGCTTAAATAAGGCTCACTTTTCCAAGATCGATCTAAGAGGATTTTTACCCCAATCCATCCCCACTCCTGGCTATGCCACATAGATCACCTTAACCAGTTCTAATATAAATCATCGTAACTATACAGCAATCATGATTTAAAAATACAGCAGGATTAAGAAATGCTTATCTTAGAGTCATTAATACTACCAGCAGTTTATTAAAATAATAAGATTAAAAAATAAACTTTTTAAGTTATAATCAATTTAAAAGTTATAACATAATAAGCAGATTAAGAAGACTGATTACAAGTTATTCATTCTCTTCATCCAGTGGTTGATGTTCTGATCTGGCAGACACTTGATCTTGTCTATCCTGATCGTTATTATCACCTTCTTTGATGTCATCTTGCTCCTCCTCTATTTTTGTGTCTTTCTCTCTTTCTTCTTCGTATTCTTCGCCATCTTCCTCTTGGTAGTGTTCGGTATTTTCGCCCTAAATAGAGAAGCAACATTAATTTCAATCCCAATGAGAAATAGTGCAGTAAAATCACACAATGTAGTATAGTCAGGCTTTATCTGAGTGGCGTAGTTAATTTAGTTGCAGTGGCGTCGTCAGATAATAGAAGTGACATTGTTAGATTATAGCACTGGCTATAGTTAGGTTATAGCAGTGGCATAGCTAGGTTATAGCAGTGGCATAGCTAGGTTATAGCAGTGGCATAGTTATGTTATAGCACTGGCATAGTTAGGTTATAGCAGTGGCATAGCTAGGTTATAGCAGTGGCATAGCTAGGTTATAGCAGTGGCATAGTTATGTTATAGCACTGGCATAGTTAGGTTATAGCAGTAACATAGCTAGGTTATAGCAGTGGCATAGCTAGGTTATAGCAGTGGCATAGTTATGTTATAGCACTGGCATAGTTAGGTTATAGCAGTAACATAGCTAGGTTATAGCAGTGGCATAGCTAGGTTATAGCAGTGGCATAGTTATGTTATAGCACTGGCATAGTTAGGTCATAGCAGTGACATAGCTAGGTTATAGCATTGGCATAGCTAGGTTATAGCAGTGACATAGTTGTGTTATACAATGTTATAGAAGTGGCATAGTTAAAGTAAGCGGTAATATATTTCTGCTTATGGACATCATACCTTTTCTCATCTTTATCACACTACTGAACAACAAGAACTATTAGAACATCATTTGAAATCGATATTAAATAGAAATTGAAATGGATAAAATTGAATATTTCGTAGATCGTGAAAGGATGTCTAGACCACGCAAAATTCTTTTTAATTAACAAGAATTCCAAAAGGGAATATTAAAGGAGACAAAAAACAATAGTAGCATATTTTAAAAAATAGTTTGATTGCTTAGATAGCACAGTTTGTTAAATATGAGGGACCTTGCGAATCCTAAGATAAATAGACAAGAGTGCCTCTTACAACTAAGCTAGGCTTTTCTACCGAACAACTTGAGCACTTTCAAAAGCTTACATCAAACTTTAAACTTAAACCTTCTTATAGAGAACAGTTTCTAAATTTATTTGTTAATCAATACAAATTTTCCGAAATCCGCCAGATTTTGAATTTAACGATTAAAATATATCAAGAAGTTAAAATTTCGCGGTATTAAAAATAATGCGATATATACAATGGTATGAAGAAAGTAATGATAATATGAATAATTTGAGGTTTTCTTCTGAAACAACATCTAGATAATATGCAAAAATTAAAACAGTTAGATCCTTATTTTAAAGTCAACACTCTACCATATCATGTTCCTCTTCGGCGTCAGCTTGTTTCTCGTTCTCTGCCTTCCTTTCCCTCTCTCGCTCTTCTTCCTGTTCTCTCTGCTCGAGATTGTCGTAGACAACGCGTCGCGACATCGTCACTTCGCGGATCAGATTGTCGACAATGCGACGAGCATTCTTCTGCGTCCTCAACCTCTGCTCCACTTCATCATCCAGCCACGGTAGAAAATCCTTCTCCACCTCTGAAGGGTAAGTATTTTAAAATATAATTAATTGTTTTGAAAGATAATTGATTATTTTGAAAGATGATTAATTATTTTGAAAGATGATTAATTATTTTGAAAGATGATTAATTATTTTGAAAGATGATTAATTATTTTGAAAGATGATTAATTATTTTGAAAGATGATTAATTATTTTGACAGATGATTAGTTATTTTAAAGATAATTAATTAATTTGAAAGATCATTATTTTAATAATTATATTTTCAAAAAAAGTAAATATAGTTATTCATTATAATTATAAATCAACACTGGCTGGTGGCGATATCGATAAGATATCTGAGCGTGGAGAAGTATGCGTGGGTTTAAATCCTGGCCCGCCAGTCACTGATATTGCTTTCCAGAGATTAAACTGACGTTAAAAGCGATTTGCAACATTATAAATACGATCATCATCGCCGTCGTCGTAGTCATCATCATCATCTTCCCTTGACTTGAATCCCACTTTAACTGGGGTTCGGTTATAGACAGGCTATCTTTTTCACTCATTTTACAAAATTATTTCTAAATTATAAATACGAAAGCAAAGTAGTATAAAAGTAAATAACATAAACTCAGAAAATAAACTCAGAAATTACAATAAAAGAATGAAAAAGTTCAATACTCTCATGGTTTCAGTACTTGAAACAAATGTTGCTAATGAGCAACGCAAGAATGGAACAACTCAGACAATAAGTAAACACATTTGAAGCATAACCAGTTGTATGCCAGTGATTCAAATTATTAAAATTACGGTGTACTATCACAATTAATAATGCACCGATAATTATATATAATTAGCTGACTTATATTATTTTAAGTTATATATATAGTTAGCTATAAAATTAATTGTTTGTTTAAAAAATTAAATAGTATATTATAGATGTTTCTTATTGCATGCTTTAACATAATATCTAGTAATAATTATTTTGCCTTATTCTTTTTATATTTCTTTAGTTTTCCTAATTCAGTTTGTATTTTTATTTTTATGTCTTATTTTCCTTGCTTGTACTACTGCCATTTTGCTTGGTGAATAAAGATTATATAATGTGAAGCATTTATAAGGATCCACTATTACCAGATTTGCTGAAATTCAACATGGTAATTGAGACAAAATTCTAAAATTCTCTATGTATTTGACTTAATAAACGATTCATGTAGTTACATTTATATTACTTAAATTTATTTACTTATTTATTTAATTTTATTAAAATTTGTATAACTTTTTTACTTATTTATTTAATTTTATTTAAATTTATATTAGTCTTTTTTTAGTCGCCATCTACGGTGACTGCACGTGTCGTAGAAGGCGACTAAAGCACTAAGATCCATACCCACGTCAGAAAGGGCATTCAGTTGGTGAGCGCCTAGGCTCCAGTAATCGCCACAAAAACTTAAACGAATGGATAAACTTCATTGTCTATTCGTATCCCGACCCTGGTTAAACTGGGATTTAAGGGAAGACGATGATGATGATGATTTAAATTTCTATTACTTTAATTTCCATTCACCTCTTTCAACGGCGTCATAGAAGTACCCGTGACGCTCCAGATTGCTGAATACAGCCGGAACAAGGTCAGCCATGTAGCTCTGAGCGAATGCATGAGCAGCAATTTTGTCGGCTGTCTCCTTCTGACTTCGAACAAGCTCTGCTGCCTCCTTCATTCTTCTCTCCTGCATATGGAAATAAAATTATTTCAATTTATATTAAAAACATAGCAAACTCTTCAAACACTTGCCACAGAAAATTCACAAAAAGATTGTTCCTAAATTTTGGTTAGTTTATGGACAGGTTGGAAGCAATCGTGAAAATATAATATTGGTTGTAAGGAAAAATTAATGCCAGGTTAGCCTGATTAGCTGGATATTAGCAGTTCAATGGGATTCGACTGTCTCTTAAAGTATCCAAAGTGGTGTGGAAACGGACGGTAAACGTAGTTTTATGGCTTTAAAGTTGTCAATCAATATATAGACTATAATGGGTATACACTATATACACATTAATATTATTCACTACAATGTGTGTTAACTTTTCGATGGTGTTTTAATTTTTTATCCTACTTTTTATGTTTATGATGTTCTGTTACTATTCTTCCAGTCAAGTGTTGACGAATAAAGAAGTTGATATATATACTTCAAGAGAGAGTAAAACAGTTAGCTAGAGCTTGCAACCTGGCTGTCATAACTTTTTTGGATATTCCATACGCTTATTTGTTTATCTCCGTATAAATTTTATAAGTCACTTGACTTCTCAATTGCTACATTATGAAATATAGTGTATCAAATGTAAGCTACCTGCCACACTGACAATACTTTGAATATGAAATTGAAGACGACAACAGTCGACATTACGTTATAAGAAAAATAGCATATTTAGCCGACATTACACTTCAAATGCAGGGAAGTACAATGAAATTAAAATATTATAATAAAAAAAGAAACACATTTAATTAATGCTATAATATTAATGAACAAGTAGTAATAGTAATAAATCCTGGACTCTCCCGTTACTGCCATCGCTTTTTAGTGAGGACACTGATTTTAACATTAGCTTTACCAGTGGTTAATAGATCAGTGGTTAATAGATCAGTGGTTAATAGATCAGTGGTTAATAGATCAGTGGTTAATAGATCATTGGTTAATTAAAATGATTGAAAACAAAGGCCTAGTTTCCTCAGCCGTCAATAGTCCGTCATTCAGAGATTAAAGTAATGAAACTGCAAAGTGGCAACCATCTTTCTATCTGTATGACAGCTTAGCTGCATTAAAGCAAATTTAAGCAAATGACTATAGTTATGGTTTTTATATCAATTTAAATATTTATATAGTATAGTTTTCTATATATTATACTGTTTAAAATATTTCGATTTGTGGAGTCAGTTGAAGATGTCTACTTTTTTTCTAACTTTAGATGACTGTTTTTATAATCTATAGTAGAGTAGTTAATAACATTATTTACTGTAATATACTATAAATATCCTTAACTTTTTCGATCTCTCATTTTGACTCTCTCATCTTCTTACTCTAGAGACTGGGGCTTTAGAATATACTTTAGAATATTCTAAGTATTTGATGGATTCCATCTAAAATTATCAAATTGCTAAAGGGTGTGTAATTTTTATGTTTACGAGTATATATAAAATTACTCGTACATGTAAATATAAGAATTACACACCCTTTAGCGGTAAGATAATTTTAGGTAGCATCTATCAAATACATCGAATCAGATTATTTTGAGGAATGCTACCTTTTCCTCTCGACGTCTCCTATCCTGCTCTTCCAGACGCTGACACTCAGCGAGTTCTGAGTTCCTCAGTTCCTCAAACACCTTCTGTTGCTCTCTCATTGCTGCCAACTCTTCCTCCTCCATCACTTCCACCAGCGCTTGTTCCACAGTCTTTCCAATCAAAACCTCCAGAATGGGCGCGACCTCAACGTTAAAGTCGAACAGCTGAGTTACACGCAAATAAAATAATAAACTTCTTAAACAGCCAATAAAAGTTTTCATAAATAGATCATATATCAAGTAGATCATGTATCATCTACAATATTTAAAGAGCGATAAATATTTTATGCTAATATGTATTACAGAGGAATCTAAAGTAATGCTCCTGAAATATTAATGTGTTATGGTGCAAATCAGAGTAATTTTTGCAACACTTAATAAATACATTAATATTTTATGGCTATTCCTGGTAATACATATATTTTAGTATTAATTATGGTAATACTTATAGGTGTAGTATATTGTCATTCTTAGTGATGTATGCATTATATTGGATTCTTAGTAATAGGGCCTGCATACAATGTATATTATATTGCCATTCCTAGCAAATTAGTTATATAACTTTTGTACATAAATAAAATTCTAAACCTAATATTATATATTATATAATATTAACATAATGTTATATAACATTATATTATATTATTATATCGAAGGTTTCAAAATTAGATTAATTAGTCAAGGAGTCCAATGCTTTTCATTAGTGGTAAACTGCAGCCAGAAATTTAATTGAAATAGAAAATTCAAACCGAAAAGTTATCACATATTATTTTTAGTTAAGAAACTGCAAACATGTGATTATACCAGTACATAAGTGGTACTGACTGTCTGCTGTTCTGTCACTATTTCAAGCAGGAAAACCAAGATCAGAAAGTGAAACATTGTAAAATAATTTCTTAAACCATCAAGGAAAACGTGACGATACTTATGGGCTGTACCATAACCGATGCTTGGAACTATTTATTATATCTCTTCTCTCAATTTCACCTCTTTCATTTTCGTTTTAATACTCGCTTCAATAGTTGTTGAAAAAAATTACACAAATCATTTTGTTTCAGTATTGGATCATCCAAAACAAAAATCACATTAATATTGAAATTAAAGTATCTTAAATGGAATTTATAGACATCGTATCATGATAAGAATGATAAATTTCTCATTGTATTCAAGATTCTAAATTTAGGCTTTGCTTGACTAATGATATAGGCCAATAATTAATTAATAGGCTAATGATTAAGGCTCATAGACTGACTGCTTCACAAACCTATATGTTATTAAATGTATGACAAATACTTCCATTTAGGTTAGACTGTAAATTTATTCTCACTGGGCCTGTATTCCCTAATTTCTTACTGTCATCTCGTTAAGTCAGCCTTAGGGAGATATATAGGCTACATTAGGTATAGATAAGGCATAGACTTTGTGAAGGGATTAACTTGTTGATCTAAGGAGTACTCTTATGGAGCGAGAAAGCAGACTTTGAGTTTGAATATGTTCCTTGAACCTGCCACTTGGCAGTGCACTGAAGAGAGAGAGGGAGTTCGATTTGAACAATAACACATTACGAAGTGAATCATAAATATAGAAAATACAAGCTATGGTGCAGTGCAGAATCAGGGTAGGCCTAATTATGGGATACATGAAAATTATAACCAACAATAGCTGCGGCCCGACCGAGATTGAAGACCTGGATACTCTGTCTATAATGTAAGTGTTCTCCGAACTATTTTATTCAACTAGAACAGAGTTTTTATTAGTAATTGCAACAATTATTAGGAAGTGAAATAGTAATTGTCTACGACAATCTCGAGCAGAGAGAACAGAAAGAAGAGTGAGAGAGGAAAAAGAAGGCAGAGAAGGAGAAACAAGCTGACGCCGAAGATGACGTCATAATGCATTTGTAATTTCTAAGCTATAACTCTGAATCTCAGTGTTAACATTGAAATATGCTCAATCAGTCAGGCTGAATAAAATAATAATGATGATGGAAAGACAGCCTCGAAGAAGACCGGAAGGCTATTGAATTAACATTTATGGGAGAACAGAAGGAAAAGGAAGAATGGGCATAGAGGAATTGACAAAGAATAGCACCTTGCAGAGGAACATCATAGAGAAATCTTTGACTGGAACCTGCTCTAGGATGGTAACATGACAAAACAAGAGTTAGGTCGAATTGAACAGCTCCAAAGCTCATACTGACAGTGTTAGATTATTAAACAGACTGAGCCGACAGAATGTGGTAAATTGTTCGTGCGCAGAACAGCTGATGTATGGTTCAAATTCAGTGCTCTCGACCTCACTGACATGGCTCTTAGACAGGAAACTGGCTCTAAACCGACTTCGGTTTAGAGTTTTGATCGAGTATCTTCCCGACTTTGCCACTGGCTTCAGACTACGGATCAGTATGTGCGGGGTTCAAATCCTGAGCTTGCCCGTCACTGACATCGCTTTCTAGTGAGAAAACTGACATTAACCTTAAATTTTTTTAAACTAAACTCTATCCTTTCTATTATGTGGCTAATTGAACATACCTCGCCGGGTTCAATCTGAGTGGAACAGTCAAGACCAGTCTTAGCAGGAATGAAGAGAGGAGAGGGAGCCCTGTCCAGAAATTCATCCGTCTGGCATTCCACATCCACCTCTTCCACCCTATCGCTGAGTTCCTCTAGATATAGCTCTGTCTGTATGTCTATGTGTCGGCGTCCATCCACTGCAGCAGGGGTCAAGAGGCGATGTTGTTGTTGTTGCTGGCGTCTACGACGTTGTACCACTTGATCTTTATGCTTCCTGGACTCGAGCTGCTGCTTCTTCTGCTGTTCCACAGGATCTACTCCTGCCGACTACATGATACAAACTAGTGGCAATAAGCTTACATAGTTAAACTAACTATTTAATCTAACTATTCAATTCAGCTGGAGCCACTGGCGAAATCGGTAAGATACTCGACCGTGGATCAGTATGTGCGGAGTTCAAATCCTGGGCATGCCCATCACTGATATCCCTTTCGAGTGAGAAAACTGACGTTATCCTTAGCTTTTAGCTTTTTGCTTTTTAGCTTAAACTAGCCGTGAATTAAGTAGATAATTATGACATCTATACTGTATATTTTAATTTTATTTTTGTTTATTTTCAATGCAGTTGCATTGGTTTAAAACACTGTTTGTATTTTTTGTTTATTGTAACTTGCTACCACGTTTGATGGTGTAATAAAGATTTATAATCATTAACTTTTATCTTATAAGCAATTAAATTATACTGTTGTTCAAGTATTTCATTTTCTGTTTAATTGTTAACAACAAGCAAGGCTTTCTGACTATTTATCATAAAGTTTATATATATTATTAGAATTTACTTATTTAATTCAAGAATAGGTCGCTAATTCAATCCTGTCAAATTTACAATAAATGTTTTGATTTCCTATTTTATAATAATTTCGTTTGTAAAATTTACAACTAGATTGGTAAAGATATAGGTAGACAGGCAAATAAACAAGCATGCAGACGGGTAGATAGATAGGTAGGTAGGTAGGTGATTATGAATATAAGGAGAGTTAGTTAACAAGCTGGCAGGTGAGTATATAGACAGAGACCGAATGACTAATAAATTCATTGACATAAAAAATTGATTAAAAATTGATGAAAAATGAAAATAGGTTGACTGATAGATTAATTAATTGATCAAATAATTGATTATGAGATTGAGCGATTAATTGGATGATTGGCTGATTGATATTTATGTTTATTGCTAGATTAATTGACATACCGTAGGGAAGATGTGCTGAGAGTATGTGTTACCTCTGATTACTCTTCTGTCATACATAATGTTACCGTATAATATCGGCACCTCATCTCTGAACAGTAGAATAAAATCACATAAAACATTAGAAAACATTAGAAAACAATACAATACAACACAATACCATACAATACAACAAAATACAATACATTGCTAGCACAAAGTATCATACAACACAATGCTTTAGGAAACGTTAAGACACAATGGTGATATTATAGTTTCAATTAACAAAATATTCTATTGATATTATAATACTGGCCATTTCCTTCCTAAAAATCGGGCAATGTTATTGATCTGCGTATATATCCTCTTAATATTTCTACACAAAGTGAGTAATAAACTGTAATGCAGTTGTGAGATGAGTTAAAGATCAGCAAATGTGACTATAGGAACAAATAATTTATTGATCAAGAAAATTGAAATGAACCCTGGAAAAATATTAAGAAATAAATGAAAAAGAAGAGGCATAGCGTTCCTGTGGAAAACATGCATGTGGATGGGAAGACAGACATGGTGAGTCCTCTCTTGAGAGATGACCATTAAATCTTGAGTGTGATGCAATAACAAAGAGAAATGCTCAATTGAATTTTTATATATTAGGATATTTCTGCCAGGGCGGCTAATTAATCAAAAAATTAATTGAACAATCAAGTGCTTTGCTGTGAAATAAAAACCAATTTGAGAATCAGTGAATTTATACCAGAATTTCCAAATGTAATAAATTGTAATTAATTCAATAAAATGAGTGAAAGTTAAAAAGATTATCACAAAACATGTAATACTTTAATTAATGGCTCTGCTAATTGTATGGTAATATTTCAATAACTGCATAGTTATTCATCTTCTCTTTCCTTGATAACCTGTTTTGTTTGGTGTAAAACCTTGCATTCAATACAACACTTCAATTTTTAAAAAATGATGTTAAATCACAGTGCAGCTTACCAGTTTATTAGGGTTATGAAAGCACAAGCAAACATATCTCTGCTAGATAGATTACTTTATTTGGTATTTATCTGAATTTATATCTTTGGTACTACAGTATTAATAGCTTTGGTAATATTAATATCTTTGGTAATATTAATATTTTTGGTAATATTGATCTTTGAAAACATTAATATTTTTGGTAATATTGTATACATTTATTTTTTATTGCTATGACATTACTTACATGTATATCAGTATTATCACGACAAATTCATTTTACTTTTAAATTTGCAATTAACTTACTCCTGCATGGGTCGATACTTTTTCCGCTGCGCATTTGTAACAGCTCTGGGTTGACTGGAGAAAGTATACGTGCCTTCTGAATTGGTTTGTCTCATTATGGAAGTGGCCATTAGACAATTGGATCTGTAAATGTCTGAAATTGAAAAAAATAACTTTTAACTAATAGCATAACACAAATTAATTAAATTACTACTGTCATCCATGACAAAATTGTGTCTAAAATGTCTACATATTAAAACGTTGTGCACCAACATCCGCACACAGGATGATGTCCAGCCTGCCGTTGTGTTCTGCGCCACAAAGAATAATAACTAATAAAATAAATCTTCATTTATTGTAACTTTATACATATTCTCAATAAAGCTCTCCTTTATTAGTAATATAATACAGTACAGGGTCAGAAATTATAACGATAATAATATAAAATTAATGTCCGTATCCACATTCAAAAATAATGTAAGCGACGTCCTCGTAAAATACATCATTACGTATCAATTCACCTTTTAGAAATCGATCTGCGAAGTCATATGCTGAAGTACTAAGAATCGGCACTTCTGTATGTTTTATTCAGGTGAAATTTAATTAGTGAAGAAATCTATTTTCTATAAGAATTTGCATAGTATATTTTCAGCATCAACTATCATATGTTGCAAGTAAATAGAAATTTCATTCACATCATTTATCACACAATTAATAAGTGCACACACTATATTTTCTACATTTTTCAAAATGTTTCTTTAGCTTTACTATTGGTTACCTTAGTTTATCAGCAGGACCTTAATACGCTGCAGGTCTACAATTTTATCAGTATTCACTACAATTATGACGCCATACACTCTTCGATAAAGGATTTATTATTTCTATTTTTATTAACACTAATAAACGCCATAACAACCACCTGCGCTCGTTGCTAGGCAACCATATCAACTTTGTAAAATTGAACAGTACAGCCACTACTTGCCAATTTCTAACTGTAAATATCTACCTATATCTATCCTAACCTAGGTCTAACTCTATTTTTCTCTACCGTAGATCTATTAACGTCATCAGTATGTATGTAATTTTTTGAAAATTGTACATTAGTTTATTTTAATTTTATACAGTAAGATCGAGATTTATTAAAATACTGGCAATTACTAATTACAAGTTTAGTGCAAGTTTTTAGATACTGATCTGATATGGTAATGATGACAATCTTCGTAAGGCTTATACAACATCAAATCATAAACGAAACGCGTCTACTGCTCTAATATTCAACTGTTGAATTCATAGACATGCCATTTTCGCAGCAGGAAATTCATAAAGATCACAATTCTGAATTTACTACGGAAACAAGCCGACATTTAATGACCTTGAATCTAGGGCCAGAGAACATCTTAGTTTAAAGACACCAGTTGGGATTTTCATTACTGCATTTAGTTTAAATTTTAACAGAAAAATTTACACTATTTGTGAAACTAAAGAAATTCTGGAATTTAACTAATTTCAAAATCTGACTCTGGTCAACATTGCAAGGTACAAACTTAGGCTATGCCGTATGCATGACTTTTAAAAAGAGAATAATTAATGTGTTGATTATAAATAATAAATACTTAGTACACAAACTATATATAATATATTGGCGTAATTTATAATTTAATTATTGAGTTAATTAAGTTCAATGCACAATGAACGTATTGAAGTTTTATAAATGATTGTACTGATGACCATGCAGAGATCAAAGTCCATGACAACATCCATTGAGATAACTTCTAACTGGTGAGCTCAAAAGGTCCAAACGATGCAAAACCCAAAATCCAGTTGAAACACTTAAACGTACCAGTTAATCCAGTGATAAAGCTTATAAGGTATCGAATTAAAGAAAAAAAGGAATTACTGGGGCGGAACGCAACTCGATCATGAATAGGTATAGGCCTATACTGGATGAAAAAGACAAACGAAAAAAGTTAATGTATGCAGGGGCGGCGGCACGGTTTTGAAAGTGGGGGGGGGGGGGGGGCCAAAGTGAAGAAAATGAAAATCAATCGCGAAAACGCAAGCCGCGACACTGCATAAGGAACTTAATTAAAGGAAGCACATCATATATATATATATATATATATATATATATATATATATATATATATATATATATATATAAGTATGTATGTATATATTTATATATACATGTATATCCTATCGTAGTGCGCTGCTTATTGGCAGGTTCATGGTATATACTCCTCCACATACTTCTATCCTCCGCCTCTTTCTTCCTACTAACATACGAATTAGTCATCAATTCATGCAGCATTCCAAGTCTCGGTCTTCTTCTCAGTGTAGCCCATACGACTAACATCATGGGGGTGCGAAAAAATTTTGAGCTGTTTGAACATATAGGTTTTATAGACCCACTTATTCCACAAATGGAGTGGTATTGAAAATCAGAAATCCATCTCGGATAGATATAGTCCCTAAAATACATGAAATATATTTATTCCGTTATGGTTCTTTATCCTTGCAATGAAAAGCATTAGTTAAAACTTAATAACCCAAGCTAATATATGCTAGTAGAGCAAGCAGGCTTACTTTCAGAAAAATAGGGTCTAACCTTTTTCCGACTGAATAATGATTTACTAACTAATGACTTAAGATTATTTCTTCAATAATAAGAAATAAATTTAAATTATCTTATGCTTACCTTATACAACAATTGTTATTTTGATTGACTGATCGAATTACTTCAGCGCATTAATTATAGCCCAACGATTTAAGCGTTGTTAGCTAAACAACCTAGAATGTGCTAATGTTGTTCTAATAAAAGATAATTCATATTTTTGACAGACATAACTCTTTAAATGCAAAAGTTAGACTGAATGCAGTTGGATTCGGCAATGCATACAACTACAAGTCCATCCCTGGCTACTTTGTCTTGTGCCTCGCTACAGTCTGTTGAACAGAGGCTGAATCCAGATTAATTGCACGACATTAAGATAAGGAATTCAACTGAATGACAGGATTGACTGTAAGGGTAGGAATTAACTGACATCAGATCAAATTGACATCTGATTAGAATTAAATATTTGTTGAACATTTGGCCGGATTCACACTGTATTTTTTTTCTTACAACTATCATCATGAAGTACATAGTGTTAACATGTTTTCTTATCAGGACACAATCTGCTGTCTATACGAAAGTGCTGCGATGTCGTTGATCTTCGAACTCACCGGTTTCCTTCCGTATTTCTTCTTTACTGTAATTATCATCTCTAATCTCTTTAGATATTTTTGCTCGAATTGAAAGGTAGAATGGTAGGAAAAAGAGGCAGGGGCAGGCCGAGATTAGGTATGTTAGATGATTTAAAGACCCACTCATATGTGGAAATGAAGAGGAATTCGGAAGACAGAGAAGAATGGAGGCGTTATGTACCATGGACCTGCCAGTATGCCGTGTACTAAGAGAGAGATATTTTTGCTCGCTAGCTCTCATTTCTCTTTAGAACAATGTATAAAAGCCACCCAGTCATTTTATGTAGCTGTTAGTGGCAGTGAAGGGTGAATGAGAGGAGGAGCGGTGGGAAGAGAGGGGGTGGGGGAGGGGTGAAAAAGATTTGTGAGCGGTTGAGCCAGGTCGGTAAAGAAGAGAGTAATGTCTCATGGGAGGATGTGTGCGGTAGGTGTGACTGTGACTATCTTGAGATCATATCATTAAATTTCAATTAACAATTCGATCGCCTTCACTTGAACAACCATCCACAGCTCGTACCTCATGAATTCCTAATAAGTAAATTATCTGCCAACACACAGAAAAAAATCTGTTTTCAGCAGTCACTAACATTTTTCTGTATCAATTGAACTCCAGTTTTGCTTAAATTATTACGTTACAAAAAGTTTCCTTGTATGTAGTTTCTGTAATTTTGGGACCCAAAACTGGGGGGGCCAAAGGTTATCCTGCCCCCCCCCCACCTGGAAAAGTGGGGGGCCAGTTGCCCCGGTGGCCTCCCCGGTGGCGCCGCCCCTGAATGCATGAAGGAATTATAGTTTGACTGACTATAATTTCGAAGACAATTGAGAGAGAGAGAGAGAGAGAGAGAGAGAGAGAGAGAGTTTAACGAGAAGGAATTTTAGAATATCCTAATGGCTTAGGGCCGGGTAACGTCATGAAGTTTTAAATGACAGATCCTGAGGTGAATTGAACCCTCGATCGTGGGCTCTCGAATCCCGGACTCGCTGATCTGAATGTAAAATCTCGGACATTAATATTGGACTGGTTATATGGAAAATGTTATAAATTGCCTAACTGTCTAAACATGTTATTAAAAAATGAAAGACAGCATATAGTTGATAATTTCGCTACAAAGCGTGTTTAATTGTTTTAGAGCTCCAGACAGGGTGCATCTCTTCATTTTACTCAAATGAGGCATACATGATAAAACTTTGTACAGGGGTGGTGATGGACTGAACGAAGATAAATTTAAATCTCAGACCAAAGATATAATACAGCTGATCATTGTAAATTCAACGATAATCTGTATTTAACTTTAAACTTTTTATTATGCCAATCTTAAATTTATTTTAGTTTGATTTGTGTTCGTAAATATTTTCACAATAAACTTCTTTCTGTAGAAATAAATTAGATGTAGACTTGCAGCTGATGTGTTTTGTTTTTGTAACGCCACGTAAAGTTAGATTAAATTTCATTAATTTACTAAATTAATTATTAAATTCTTATTAATAACTGTTACTCACTTTGCTGATAAAATTGTTCTTCATTTCATACTTTATTGAACTGTAAAGTTAATCGCGACATTAATAGCAATTTGATGGTGTTTAGTGGATTTCTCTAGAATAAGGGTTGATGGATGCCTAATTTTGAAATGATTGATTATTTCAAATTGGAAATTACTACATGGACTAATTATTGACAGCAATGGCAGAAATGACATTTTTTAGAATGCTGCTGTCTTCCTTTATAATGTTGAGCATAGTTAAACTAATCTGATGAGTTAAACAATTTCCATTAAATAAACATTGCTATTCCAAAAACAGAAAAAATAACACTAACAAATAATAATGAGGATCAAAAATGGAAAAGTACAAAATATTTAGTAAGTATGTTAGGTACTAATAAAGATATAAAGCGTAGAAAACAATTAACATTGGTGGCATATAATAAATATAAATCAATATTAACAAATAGAAAACTAAACATAAAAGTTAGAATGAAAATACTCAATATATATATATATATATATATATATATATATATATATATATATATATATATATATATATATATATATATATAAATCCCATTTTTGTATACGATAGTGAATTATGAGTATTAACAAAGACTTTAGAAAATGAAATAGATGTATTTCACAGAAAATTACTAAGAAATCTATTAATTAAATATATACTATCCAGACATAACCAAAAATGAAGAAATATATGAAAGGACTAAAGAAATTCCTTGGAGTGAAATCATAAGGAAAAAAGGTTAAGTCGGATAGGACATATGATAAGATTACCCGAAAACACACCAATAAGAAAAGCCCTTAAACATAGGCTAACAAGTAATAAATTATGGATAGGTATGGAAAATATGTATAATTTAATTAGACAATATAATAAAGATTTAAGTTTAATGGATACTAAATTTAATCTTGCGGGTGGTGATGTACATGTATATGATCTCGCCATGGATCGTGACTGGTGGCGGAGGAAGGTTGTAAGAGACCACTTACTCTAGTGTCCACAAAGAGACCCCAGAGAGTTGATATATATTCCACAATCCTGAATACCAAATCTTTGATTAATTTGACATTAGTGACCGCAATAGAAAAAAATCTGAGTTATATCTGGATTTTCAGAGTTTAGATGTGATCATGGATGACCATGCAGTTAAAAGACAAATCTCTCTCTCTCGAAGATATCTCTCTCTCTATCGGTCTGCCAAGTTGTTTTCACTCTCCGTAAAGAGCACTCCATAGGTCAACAATTAATCCTTCACAAAAGGCCATATCCATACCTTGTGTAGCCTGTAGCTCTGGAAAAATTTGGCTTCTTAGGTGATTTTCCATCGCCAATTTTTGCTTTGTTTTCTCTTACGACATGTGCTACTAATTTTGGTCTACTCTTCAGTGTCCCAGTCATTACACTTTAAAAGAGATAATGACAATCTAAATATTGTACACAAAATTGAATGCAATATTTAGTTAACCAGGCAGTTAGAATACTAAAACTAGGATAGAGTGTTCTTGGTGTCAGGATATTTATGGGATTGACTAATTGGTCTCTAAAGATTAAAGATGGATTGATTACTGATGGATGGACGATGGACTAATTGACTAATTATGATGTTGATGGAATGGACTAATTGGTCTGATGATTAATGATGGATTAATGACTGATGGATGGACGACAGACTATTTGACTAATTAGGATGTTTGTGGAATGGACTAATTGGTTGAAATGGCAGATGTAGTATTATTTAATCCTCTTTGCCTTGTTCCTAGATCCCTTAGCCTGTGGCTTAAGACTTTCTCAGCTAACTTAACACAAATTGTGGCTTATTTGCAAGCTTGCTGCAATAGTAATTGTTGGCTGTAGCATAATAGTTTTTTTAATAATAATAAAAAATAAAAATAAAGGAATAATAATAAAGGTTTAACGTCCGTTTTCTCGTACAAGGATGCTCTCAGGGATGTTTTTATTTTAAATTCTGGATTATATTCTGACTAAATCTGCCATGGTCCCGGGACCTAATTCAATATCAAATTGTTTATTTGATTCAAGACCATAATGCTATAAAGATAACCTGATCACTTTATAGGCTGTGCTCTAAATCAGGTTAATTGCAATGAGAAGATGTCGATGATGGCATTTTCTCGGTAAACCCTAAATGCACTAAGTACTAGTTAGTCAAACTATAGTAGATTACTACAGTGCAGTACCGTTGAGAGTTTTCAAAGCACTGAGTATTATTGTTTTGAATCAATCTTTGCTACAATTTGTGGCTAGCCACAAATTTCCAGCTGGCTTGTTAACGTTTTTTCCTGTTTCACTATTTGCTAAACCACCATATTTCGACTTGCTGCTGGCTTACAGTTTTTCTCGCTATGTTTGCTGGTTAATTTCTGCAAGTATTGATCTAATAATTGTTTATTTATAATATTACTAATAGTAATATTATAAATATGGTGATACTATTGAATCATGCTGCTGCTGCATAAATTCCTACTAATCTTATTGCAATATGACCAGCTCTTATGTTTGCTGCTAGTCGAAATGAAAGGGTGATTGGTTGAATTACGATTCTTGATGATTCAATTAATACTAGTGATGGATTTAATCAATCAGGTGCGCCTTCTGGTAATAGATGAGCAATTGTTTTTTTAATAGATTTTGAGGCTCTTGATATAATTAATAATAATCGTATAGGGAATCCAATTCTTAATGTGAACAAAAGGTGTCTAGTTACTCTAAATGTGTAGGGTGATAGTTCTGACGTCCTTGACATCATCCCTGGATGAGGAAACGGACGTTAAACCTTTATTATTATTATTATTAATGGTTCCTGATTGTCGTGTATGAAAGTATATAACATTCTGAGTTTTTATTGTTTCTGCAATCAATTCTTTCAATTACTTGCTGCTACTGCTGTGAATCGATCATATCTATTGGTTATGCTAAACATTTTAAGTGAACTGGTACATGCGCATAGGCTATAAGATTGGTATCCACTTTGAATATATGTCGACTTAATGATTAGGCTTTATTTTCGTAGTCCTCATGACCAGTGGCAATATTTAGCTAATTTGTGATATTAGCTATTTATTGAGTTTTGCTGCTTCGATCTGTTTCTGCTAATTAATTGGCATTTAGCACATGCTGTGACTGACCCTTAGTTGATTCGTCTGAGCATGCGTTAAATCAGGATATGTATATTGATCTAATTCGTGGATCCAATTAAATTACAATGCCACTTAAGTCTAACCTCTCAGTTTTATCTTACGTGTTGTATGAACTCTTTGAATTTTAATTGTTAACTTTTTGGTTTTATATAATTTTTAATTTAATGTTGTAAATACAAAATTTATTAATTGTTAACTGTCTGCCATTGAATGTAATTTTCTTTAATGCATAGAAAAGTTGAAGACTGACAGAAATTGAGAATTTTGATTGATAAACTATTTGCTTGAGGATTAAAATTCACTTAGTACTGATAAAAGAATTTCTGTTTGAGATGGATGGTCAGTATAACTTGAGAAGTCCAGGTTAGTCAGAAAATTGTAACTTATATTATGTTCAGAAATAGTATTTGAATTGATTACAGTTGTAACTGCTTGATTCTTGCATTAAAACTTAAGTGCGTCTATGGCATTAGATTGAGAGGTTTGTTAACATGAGTAAAATAACGATTTGTAGCTTTGAAATGTTCATACTGTCAAATTTTTATATTTCAGACTCAGACTCTGCTGTAGCTACTAATTATGGTATTATCGATCAGAGCTACATGGCTCTTTTATGGCAGCCTCTTTTGTATTGTTATTTGTTTATCCAACTACACGAACCGTTTGTATTGTTTGTATAATCTGTGTTGTGATGAACAATTAAATGATACTAAAGGCAAAGAAATGAAAAGTTTGAATGGAGCTAACCAGTATACCTTTACTTTCATTGAATAAACATTGAGATATATGACTTTATTATATTAGATTTAAACTCGTAAATTTTAATGGAGCCCTTATAGCTATATATTTTAAATAATTTTTTAGAAATTTTTGTAATTTTGCCACTTCTGTCATGGCTCGATATGGAAGAAGATCATTGCACATTAAGTTTTTGCTTGGATGAGGTATTTTATTTATTTATTATTTGCATGTTTTGTTTGCTGATGCTTTTAAGTTAAGGGTTATTGTCAATATAATAATATTTCCTGATTGACTTATGTTGTCATTGATGACAGTAGCACTCATAATGTTATGTTATGTATTATAATGTTATGTAGTGTAATTGATATTATGTAGTGTAATGTCATGTTATGTTATACATGTATATTTTAGGAGAGAGGTGTTACTTAATTAATACAATTAAGTTCTACATGTTGATTGTTTGAATGTTCTGTAGCCGTTAAAAGGCTCATGAAAGAAGCTCAAGAATTGAGCGTGCCCAACGAGCAGTTCTACGCTCAGCCCTTAGAGGTATCTTCCCCTATACTACTTTTGTTTTAATTTTTGTCCTCCACGTCTTTAATTAAATTATCTCCTTTAATTAAATTATCTCGCAAAAGTTTATGGAATTTCATCAACTTTTGCAGAAATTAATTGTTAGTTAACTCTGCGAAACAAACTAGCTATAAGCTAATTAATTAATTAATTAATTAAAATTACTTATTTAGTGTTCATAATTAATAAATAATTAATTAATTATTAAATAAGGAAGTAATTATTATTAATAAATTACTAAATATTAATAGTTAATTGCTCTATTATAATTATTAGCCAATTAATTGACTAAAATATACTTAATTCCCAGCTGCCCTGATTTAATTGTGTATGTATTTATTTTGCCTTTTATTATTCATTTTATTATTCAGTATATTAGTGATATCTATATTTTTAATAATTCTGTAACGTTACAATATTTGTAGTTTTAGCTTTCAATATTTTTTGTTTTGCTAATTTGTGTTTAAATCAGTCAATATTAAATTCTGAAATGTATAGGTTTGGTTGATTATTTATTTTCACTCAACAAACTTGCTTCCTTTGAGGCAATTTCTGAAATTTTTTATTCACTTTATGTTATTTCCAATATAATTTGATGTAAACTGTTCTATTTATTATTTATCTAGGATAATCTGTTTGAATGGCACTTCACTATACGTGGTCCCATCGATTCAGAATTTGAGAACGGTATTTACCACGGAAGAATTGTGCTTCCATCTGAGTATCCCATGAAACCTCCCAGCATCATCCTCCTCACGGTATGGCTGCTTTCATAGTATATTGCTTCTAACTGCTAAACAGCAGATCAGTAGGTGCAGGGTTCAAATTCAGTGCTTCCCCCGTCACTGACATACTATCGAGCGGGAAACTGACGCTAAACTTGGCTTTAGCTTTAGCCTTTTAGAATTATTTGTTAATTCTTAATTAATTTATTCACCTGTTGGTACCTGGAATGAAAAAGTTCACCCTATAGAGAGGATTGGAGAAGGTCTATTGTATCCTGACCCTAGCTAAACTTGGATTCAAGGAAGATGATGATGATGATGATGATGATGATTAGTAGTTGGTAGCTCACTTGGACATAGTATATTGGAGTTCATAAGACCTAGTATATCAGAGTTCACTTGTTGATAAATCACCAGCCATCTTGTCTGAATTCTTTTAAACTGGAAATTTATATTAAACAATTGTTAGTTCACTTGTCTGCATATATGGATGATGTAAATTTTAAGTATTAATTAGTAAATTAATCGTATAAGATTGTGTAGGATTTAGAAGCTTGATGTTTTGCTAGTTTTGATTGAATTAATAATTTATTTAATTAAATGTATAAATAATTTCTCAAATTTAATTCAATAGTTAGGCTGCCTGTAAGCTACATAGGTTAAGATTTGATCAAGATGCAACCTCTGTGGTCGTAAGAATGTGCAAGTGGGAGATAAAATAATGTTTTGAAAGTAGGAAGTGAACTATGGAATAGAGCTGGCGATTGATTGGCTGAAGTTCATAGAGTGAGATAGTGCTAGATCATTCTACAGCATGTCAGGAAACTCTAAGCTCATATTAGATATATGTTAAAAGATCTTAAAAGATTAAATTTTTTAATGTAGAGTTGTAGACGTTATGCAATGGGCCTTAACGTTAGATGACTGAACATTATGTAATACTCATCCTGAAGTGAAATTACTGAAAAGCTAGCATGAGATTAATTATTATTGATTCGATCGATTTACTGTTGACAGCCTAACGGAAGATTTGAGACTAACAAGAAGATTTGTCTGAGTATTTCTGGTCATCATCCTGAATCCTGGCAGCCATCTTGGTCTTGTAAGTGCTGTGAATATTTAACAAGATTGCTATATTATTCTTCAGTTAAGCTCGTGAAATACTGCATGTGTAGTTACACTTGTGAAATGCTGCATGTGTTGAGTAGTTTCGATGCTTTATTTTAAGTTTTTGTAATTTTCGTTATATTCCTCTAAGAATTTGACATTCCAACATGTTCAAGTTTTTATTCTATTTCATCGTCAAACAGTCTTGCAAAGTGTCACTCTTTTAAGTACTATCAGAAACTGATGATACTTAGCCACTTAGCTTCGTATGATGAACACTCTACCAACTTGCTAATGCGGCTAAATCCCAGTACAAAAAGCTTATCATCCGTCCATGTAAATCCCAGTACAAAAAGCTTATCATCTGTCCATGTATACATCGTATTGAGACAGCTCAATTTTATTCTGTAGAGCTCTGCCTTACTGTTTGTGGACTTTTCTTGCAGCGACAAATTCTGCTTGATATGCAACTGTATTCCATAAAATGACTTACTTTAGTAATGCATCTCTGTAGATATTGGTCAGTGGAATAGTTCTCTGGTATATAGCTCCTCCAGACATTTCTCTCCTCTTCTTTTTTTCATATTCTCCTACAAATTCGTTATAAAATCATCAAGCAGTATTAGTTTGCTCTCTTCCAATCTGTGATCCTTTTAAATACTCTTAATAGCAAACTACCCTCATCCTGTCAATACTAATGTATAGACTTGTATTTTAATAATTGCCTTGAATTTTAATCTGCAATTTTTATGGCAATTTACAATTATTAAATCATTGATTTTTATTTATGAAATAAATATTTAATATGCTAGTAAACACTAAAAGTAGAGACACATTGTTGATTATTTTCTCTGCAGTGCGTACAGCTCTGTTGGCGATCATTGGTTTTATGCCGACTCACGGTAACGGTGCTATAGGGTCTCTGGATTATTCTGCTGATGAGAGAAAAATCCTCGCCAAAAAGTTTGTAGTCATATCTTAGTTGTCTGCCATTGCCGTGATTTTACTGTTTTCTTTACTTTCAATTTTGTATTTTATTTATCTTTTCATTGTGTTGATTTGTTGTTCTGTATGATAATGATGCTTGCATATAATGCTAGTATGTGGCTAATTTACTTACGCTTGGATTGCGTTATAAAAACTGAAAATGTGACTAACTAGTAAATGAAAACTGGTGTCGACATTGGTATCTAAACATTTAGTTTTCAGTTTTAGAAATCTATACTAAAATCTATAAAATCTATGGTGGGGTCTGCATTAATATCTGAACATTTAATATTAATTTTTACAAATATGTACTAAACTCCAGCGTATTATACTGTTATGAAATTTTCACTCATACTGTGGAGTTGGTAAATTGCTAATGAAGAGCTTTCGCTTATCAGTTAAAGCACGGCGCTATCAGTTGCTGTTGTCCTACTATTACAATTACAACATGTCGACTGCACCTGTAACTTGTCGTTACAGGGTCTGATTATCAGATCAGTAGGTGTAGGGTTTAAATCCTTTCACTCTTCCCATCACTAACGTGCTTTCAAGACCAGAGACTGACGCTAAACTGTAGGCTCTAGCTGTATAATGAATATTTTTCTAGCTGTATAGTGAATATTCTTCTGCTGTATAGTGAATATTTTTCTGCTGTATAGTGAATATTTTTCTGCTGTATAGTGAATATTTTTCTAGCTGTATAGTGAATATTTTCTGCTCAGATCACTGAAGTACGAGTGTCCACAGTGCGGTAATGTGAGCGGACTGTTGAAGCCAGTGACGGAGGCGAGTAAATCTCTGAGTCAGGAGGCGAGAGAGCTGGGTGCTCAAATCAACTTACAGGTATTCATTGTTCTGAATGTTACTATATACCTCTGATACTGTTATCATCCGTAGGTCATCGTATCTGTCCTGCTTTTGTTAACTGCCTAACTCATCATGATCATCTTCCCTTAAATCCCAGTTTAACTAGGTTTGGGATACGAATAGACCTACTCTACTCCTCTCTGTCCAACACCATATCATCAGTCAATCCCCTATTTTTCAAGCCCTTCTTAATCGCTGCGTCCCAAGTCAGTTGTGGTTTACCTCTCTCTAGCTTAATATTCAGCTCTTTTCTGATGTTAACTGTCTAACTAAAAAGAAATAATAATAATGAGTTTGATTCCCATCCTGACCGAAAGTATCTGTTGTGGTATTAAGTGGACGTTAAACTTAGGCTTTTTGTGTGTTTTTTACATTATTTAGAAATATTTTTTTCTTGACAAACACAATAACATCGATTCATCTATTGATAAGCATAGCAACCATTACATCTAATTATTGAACATAGCAACCATAACATCAATTACCCAAAACAGTATTCATAGCTTTAATTATAAAGTAGAACCTATAGCAGCCGTAGCAGATGAAAAAATGTCAAATAGAGATAATTTTTATAGATAGGACAGGACTTATAGTTATACTTCTAAGAAAAAATGTTCTTTACTCTAGCTAATGCTAAATTATAATTCTGTAAATTATATCTCCTTTGAGCACCGTCTCAGGGATTAAAGTAATTGATTAATTTGATAATTGCAGGGCTTGATCCACTTTACTAAAAATAAAAATAATTTCTAGGAAAAAATCTCATATATTTTTTGCTGTGGTCACATAGTGTTCAATATCAGCAAAAGCCTGCATCTCTTATGTATATAATTTACTTACTGAGTGTTTATATGTTAATGAGTAATCACTTAATTGATTGATTAATTGATCTCTTAATTTTAATTGACTGATTAATTGATTAATTACATTACTGATCGATTGACTGATTGATTGATATAGGGTGAGCAGGATAAGAAATCCACATCTGACTCTCCGGAAGCATCAACGAGCCCAGTCAACGTGCAGACTCCTACTACTCAACAGAACTCTGCAGCTGTGAATGGAACTGCTTCTGACGTATCAACACCTGTCACAGCTACGTCATCACAAGCCTCAGAAAATATTTCAGCAACTTCTGCTATTAGATCTCTACCTCAGTCGATGTTCTTTCCTCCGGCTGCTGCTGGTTTTAACTCAGCAGCTGCTGCTTATCACCAGTCAGCTGCTGCTCTGCAGGCGGCCATGTTTTATCCTAGCACTGGCCCTGCTGCTCAAGATCCTGCAGCAATGGCAGCAGCTGCTGCTGCAGCAGCTGCCAGTGCCCACCATCAGATGATGATGGGTCAGTTCCCCATGGCATCAAATTCCCCTTATACACCGATGTTCTGGATGCAGACGCCTCCTCTACCTGGGACTCTTCCTCATCCGTCTGTTTCCCAGCAGAATCTCACACCAGGGTCTCTGATGTATAACTTTTCACCCATTCCTCCGATACACTCTCAGTCCTTCTTAGTGAATCCGGCTGCATCAGCCGCTGTGCTTGCAGCGGCTTCTGTACCGGCGCAGAATATAATTCACAACGTGATTCCAGCCAGTGCTGCTGGGTTGATTCCTGGTTTGATGACATTCCCAGAGCATCTTGATAGCTTAAGAGAAGGCACGGAGGCAGCCACTGTTGGAGGGGCTACTCCTAGCTCTGCTTCAATGCCGAATGGATCGTTCAGTGATGCTGGCAAGGATTTAAAAGAGAGAGATGGTAAGGTTATGGTAAATGATGTTAAGACGACTGTCGCTACAGATGACGCTGCTGTAAATTCAGTAGGTTCTGACGATTATGCAGGCAGACTTATTAGCACGTTTCCTGCAACCTCGACCAGTCTGCCATCTTCATTGATGGCTAGTGTGCCTGTGGTTGTCTCAGGTGTGCCTACAATCGTATCAGGCGTGCCTGCTGTGGTGCCAGGCATTCACCCAATGGTACCAGGCATTCCAGCTCAGAGCGTGCTGGTTGGTGTCAGCAGTTTGCACTCTGATATCCAACCGGTTTCAGGCGGTTTAACGACCTCCAGTGCTGCCCCTGCTGCAGTTTTTCACTGGGTACACTATGCTCCCACTATGCTACCGATGGTTATTTCTCCAGATCACCGCCAGTCGTCGCTCTACGCTAGACCCAGGATGCTGACGACAACGCACACAAGCCAGTCAGACGATCAGCGTCCACACGCTTCCTTAGGTCTTGTGGGGACGCCAACCAAAGCCGGCGATGAAAACAAATTGGAGAATACTGTCAAGTCTGAAGAGAAAGCAAAGCACGAAGTAACGGAGGAAGCAGCCACTGGGGTAAATAAGAATGACAGTAGTGTCGATAATGTGAAGCAGTCAGTAATCGTCAGCGTCAAATCAAATCGAAACTCACAGGATGAGACATCTGGTGTCGCTTCTAAGACTTCATCAACATCGGAATCTGTTTCCTCTCTTGAGGAAGTTGACTCCGGTAATTCTAGTTCTGCTATACACCTTGGCCCCAATCCTTTTGTTGTCGAGCCCAACTTAGTAACTGCTCCTAGTTCCACAACTCAGAGTACCAGTTCTTCATATACTACCACTACAGTTTCTGGTTCAAGTGAAGCAGAATTAAGAAGGAGGTCACCTACAGCGACTGATGCTGGGGCTCGCACTGGTGTTGTCAGGACCGTCAATCAGTCAGCAGAGCTGCCACCTGATGTGCCACGTGTAGGGGCGGGGCCTGTCGGAGGTTTTATTCTCAACGTCGTTGTTGTGATACTCGTCGGATGTATCGTAGCTCTTCTGTCTCGCAGGCTCTTTCCTTCTGGCTAGAGAGTCTGACGTTATGAAGTCATTGCCAGTTTCTTCATTTTGACTGATATTTGGATCGGTTATAAGCTAAGATTCTATTTTCTTTGAATCATAAATAATGTAGTCTTTGATTCTGTTTAATCTTGGTCATGTTTGTCATGGAATTTTTCTCTGTCATGCAGTATATGTTGTAAGCTATTGAATTGAAAGTAATATTATTTCACTCCTTTGTTTACTCTTGGACTACTAATGTTGTGCTCATATTGGCAATCTATGAGAATGAGAAAATTGAATGATTGTTACAGTAGTTTTTGTTCTTAATAACAGAATAAAGAGAGATTTAATAAAAGCATGCTAATAGTTAACCTAAAGACTTTCAACTAACAATCGAGTTGCAACTGATTGTGTTTCTTCCTGTTGTTTTGAATCGTTTCACTGCATACAGACTTCCATTGTAAAACATTAGATTGACTTGCCTTGTGTATGACGTTTCCTTTGAATATGTAAATGAATTCTTGCGGGATTATTTTACATACTACATACTGATAAAATACGTAAAACTTTCTTCTTTTTCTCTTTCTCTTCAGCTAAAATACAAAAAATTGGCTGACTCTGTCTATTTTTAATTGTCAAATTTAGTTTAAGAAGTTCTCTGAAAAATGGAGGATAATATTATGGTCACTATTGTAAATGCTCTGATTTTGTCAAACTTTGATAGCAATACAACTTAACTATCTTAATAGCAATAATAGCAATGCTACACTGCTTTTTATTGTGACTTTGTATATCTTTATTGCTACATTCAGTTTGAGTAATATTTTTGACAAATTCCGAAATTTTGTATAAGAAACTTTGGGTCAAGAATTCTGAGTTCCACCATCTTACATTTTAAATTTTAAAACAGTTTTATGGCAATCTTTTTTATCATAACTTGACTCTGTGTGATACAGTTTATCTCTCTCTCAGTGCACTGCCTACCGGTAGGTCCATGGTATATAACGCCTCCACTCAATTATATCTTCCTTTTTTATTTTCTTGTCCACATACGAGTGTTACAGAAGAAGAAGACTAAAATAAGCTTTATTTCACAAAATTTCGCAAAATTCACAGAGTAATCACATCAATGAACACGCGACAAATAAAATTAAATAAGCATTAGCATAATCTAAGTAATAAGTGCAATACATCCTGTAAGTTCAAAATAAAACAAAAAATGTGCAGAAGAAATTAAGTAAAAACTAGACCGTCAAAGAGAATGCAAGGTTATAAGATTACAATGAGAAATCTTATTTATGGAAGAATCCAAGTAGAATTCAATGCTGTTCAATATTGTAGATGTCATTGCACTTTGACTTAATGAATGTCTGAGACATTTTATGTCTCGATTGAAGCAGATTTCAATGTTTTTACCATATCTGAGTAAGGCTTGGCTAAAGTTGTTACTAAATGCTTGCATAAGAACATCATAACATGATGTTTAACACGTATCCATGACTGAGAAATTTAATGCAATAAGATGGCTGATTGAGAGAGAAAAATATGCATGGTTGAATATCTATCTTTTTTGAGGTTTCATGTATATATTTGAAAGAAATACTTCTGAAATATAAATTCTCTGCATTTTTTATCTAGTGCGCATGATTTTATAAAGATCTAGCGTAAGGTTATTATATATCTGAATTGTTCTTTTAATTGGCATGTCTGTGCAATGATAATGTACTAAGCAAAATGTTTCATAATTGTTTCATTACTTAACGCAATGCGAGACCAGCTACATCGACATTAAATTAACTCCTTTTGCCAAAGATTGTCAAACATCGCAGAAGCTGTGTCTTTAAGCAAGACTTTATTTGAGATAAAATATGGTTTCGAGGCGGTTTTTCAATATAATGGTAATAACTACCAAGTCACCTCCTTTAATGGGCTTACTACTTTAGTGTGTTTTGCTGTGGCCTAGACTTCGCGGCCAGTTCTGTGTGTATTGTACATAAAGTGTTTAGTTTTTAGTATATAGAGGCCTACTTTTCATTGATATTGTACTGTATGTATTGTATTATTAGAGATTCTTGTGTGTGTTACCTATATAAATAAGATCCACACCAACGTCAGAAAGCATGTTCGGTTAGTTGGCGCCTAGGCTCCAGAAATTGCTACAAAAATGTAGACGAATGGAATGGTATGGGCATAGTGTGATTGGTGTGGGATAGAGAAGAGTGGAGAAGGTCTATTCTTATCCCGACCATAATTAAACTGGGATTCTAGTATATATATATATATATATATATATATATATATATACAGGCTGCGCATTAAAAAATATCCCCTAGCACAATTACGATAGCTTATCCAATTATTGATATTTCGCCTTGAAATTTTAAGGTTCTCTTGTGGAGGAATTTAGCCACAAGCTGACCAAATTTTGTAAAAATATTTTGAAAGGAACCTGAGTTATCCAAGTTTTGCGAAAAAATTGATTTTTTTCATTTAACAAGCAACGTAAAACGTCAATTAGAATCAATTCCTTTTTGAATATGTGCTGACCCTGAAAAAGGCCATTAGATGATGACGACTCTGATTTTGTGCCACAGTGTGTGCTCGAAATGAACGCCCGGGGCTTTAATGCCGGCCAAACGTCTTTTCTTACAGATAAAATTGCGCTGTTGTTGTAGTAGGTCTTTCCAGATCTCTTGAAGAACAGCCTTTAATTCCATGGTGTTTGTGGGTTTGGGCCTGAAGGTACGATACTTTTCAACATGGTTCCTCAGACATAAAATTCAAGTGGATTAAAATCTGGAGAATTAGGAGGCCCATCATCCATTTTTATTAAATCTGGGCTGTAATGTACAAGAAAGTATCGCGCAAGACGTGAAGTGTCAGCCGGCGCGCCGTCCTGTTGAAAAATTAAATCATTTGGCTGTAACTTGTTGCAGTCTTCAATCAGTTACGTCAGAATAGTGTTAGTGTAATACATTGTAGCACCATATCAGAGTCGTCATCATCTAACAGCCGTTTTCAGGGTCAGCACATTTTCAAAAAGGAATCGATTCTAATTGACGTTTTACTTTGCGTGTTAAATGAAAAAAATCAGTTTTTTTGCAAAACTTGGATAACTCCGGTTCCTTTAAAAATATTTTTACAAAATTTGGTCAACTTGTGGCTAAATTCCTTCACAAGAGAACCTTAAAATTTCAAGGCGAAATATTAATTGTCTAAGCTATCGTAATTGTGCTAGGGGGATATTTTTAACGCGCAGCCTGTATATATATATATATATATATATACAGTATATATATATATATATATATATATATATATATATATATATATATATATATATATATATATGTATATGTATATATACACGTGTACATATATATATATATATATATATATATATATATATATATATATATGTATATATAATTATGCATATATATATATATATATAAAATTATATATACTGAATATCTTCTTCTTCAGTGCACTGCCAAGGGACAGGTTCAAGGTACATATTCATACACAAAGTCTGCTTTCTCGATTCATAAGAGCACTCCTTAGATCAACAAGTTAATCCCTTCTCAAAGTCTATGTCTTATCCATACCTTATGTAGCCTATAGCTTGGGAAAAGTATGGCTTCTGAGGTGGTTTCCCTTTGCCTATTTTATATATATATAATTATATATATATATATATATATATATATTATATATAATTATGTATAATATATATATATATATATATATATATATATTATATATATATGTAAACTGCACGTGTCATACTGAGAAAGGCAACGGGAGACTATCTCAAACCTACCTTTCTATTTCTATCGACTATATTAAATTGTGGATAACGCATAGCATTTCTGAAGGGAGTAACTGGTTGATCGAGGCTCTCTATGTAATGTGACAGCAGACTGTGACTAGCACTATGTACCTTGGATCTGACACTTGGCAGAATACTGAAAATATAGTCAAGGCAATGGAATAGTTTAACGTCAGGTTCCTGTCTGTTATTGGCGAAAGCTGAATTTAAATAGTTCGTCTTCAGATCAACAGCCGAACACCGACCGCTCGTGCTATTTGTTCGGCTTATTAATTTATTTTCTATATTTTTCGATTAATGATCCTTATTGCGAAGGTCAAATTGGCATTTCAGTTTTCTAAACTTTCAATCGGGTGTTCTGTATCAGCCTTAAAAGAATTCAATAGTAACTTCATGCTGGTTAACTTATCCGATAAACTGAAAGCTAGGTTTCGATTCTGTCCATATTCATATTGATATATTAGTATTGCTGTTCATTTATATTTAAAATAAGCTAAATAAAATATATTATTCTAAATTAATTTTTCATCGGAAAGGTCTTCCTACTTTACTAAATCGAATAAGGGGCAGTGATGAATTACTGTTGTGATATAGCCTAAATGATGACGCACCAAGTGGTTCACCCTTTGTATACTAAAACTTGAAATAGAATTGGGCGTATCTCTCTCTGTCTCTTAGTGCACTGCCTACTTGCAGGGCCATGTTATATAACGCCTCCACTCTTCTCTGTCTTCCGCTTTCCTCTTCATGTCCACATGTGAGTGGGTCTTTAAATCATCTAACATACCTAATCTCGGCCTGCCCCTGCCTCTTTTTCATTCCATTCTACTTGCTATGACCTCTTTCAATAGAGTCCCCCTCCCCTTCGTATACTAAAACTTGAAATAGAATTATATATGGGCGTGATAATACTATAATCTATTTTACATATCTAATTATTGGGTCATATTGTTGCAGATTGAATGTGTTCACATTTAGCAGTCATTATAGTGTTGTCTATACGTTGTGATACACTGTTGTACAGCTGACAGTCTAATTAAAATGTCCTTGCTATTTGTGTAAAGTCTGATTAATTAAAGGTGTAATTAATCTAATTAATTATTTAGTCATATTAATTAATATAGGTCTAATGTGTAGAAGAACTAGGAAGGACAGAATGGAAAATGAATATGTGAGGATGAATTTGAATGTTGAGGTGATCGGGGATACGTTGTCTCAGTCGAGATTGAGATGGTATGGGCATATTGTGAGAAAGGCAGATGAGTATGTAGTAAAGAGAGTTTGGAGGCAAGAACTGGATGTTAAGCTTGAGAGAGGTAGACCACAATTGACTTGGGATGCGGTAGTTAAGAAGGACATGAAAAATAGGGGATTGACTGATGATATGGTGTGGGACAGGGAGGACTGGAGAAAGTCTATTCGTAACCCGACCCTGGTTAAACTGGGATTTATGGAAAGATGATGATGATGATGATGATGATGATTAATTATTATAGGTCTTATTAGTATTACTAATAAAGTACTGATGTAGGTAAGTTTAAATTATAATGAAATAATATTTCATTGACTTTATTAACGTTATAATATCTTTTCGGAATTTTAGCTTTTAAATTTGCCTGTTTTATCTGCTGGTTGATGGCGTGATAGACCTGTGGGGTCAAATAGGTATCGTATTATACCATTCATAAATCGTACAATTCAGATTCATATTATTAAGATAGCGTTAAGTCGTGATCCTGTAAGTGTGCATTAGAAATCATTTGACACATTGAATGAGGGCTCTTGAAGGTACTTTGAAGAGGAGAATCACTTAACTCTTATAGCTTTCTCAGCCAACTACATACGATAGTATTAATAAATACAATCTTATTAATAGCAGTAGTAAAAGGCAATGGAACCGATGTAGTAATAATGATAATTGTTACTATTTCATAATTATTGTAACAATCGTAATTGAAATAGCAATAGTAGTAACAATAATAATAATAATATTTATTACTATTGTAATGATCACGCCTTGTTCACAATTTATATATTAAGAAATTTACATATATATTATAGATCGAAAGCAAATATTATACAGCTGTTATTTATAAATATTAAGTGACGTAGGGTTTTTCCAAAGATTTATAATAGATGATAATACGTAATATCCCAATCCCAAGGCAAAAGTACGATTAGTATACAAAAATCTGGTCTTCGTCTAGCCGAAAGCTTTCAAGCTCGTTTGTTAGCCTAGGCTCGTAGCCCCCGGTAATTGTCTTGTTGTATCGATTTGTTGTATTGTGGTGTTGGCGTCCCCCTGGGTAGGCCCAGGTAAGAGGCTGGTAGTCCATGGCGATACCCGGGTCGAGTCCGTCTCTGCGGGTATTCGCTAAGCGCCTGGGTCGAGTGTGTCTCTGCAGGCGGGAGGCTAACAACGGCATTGCCTGGGTCGAGTTCGTCTCTGCAGGTATTTGCTAAGCGCCTTGGTCGAGTTCGTCTCTGCAGGCGGGAGTAGGATTACCAATTACCAGTTGACTATCAACGAATTTCTCATCGACTACATGGAAGGCCAAATATACTACCTTCAGCAAAGGCGAGAGTAGAAACTACGGAAAGACCAATATAGGAAAAGATATAGGGAATAATGAGTCTAAAAAGGATATTGGGAAGTTTTAATAGGGTAAAGAAGAATAAAGTTCGTCGCAGTTAAACAACCAATCATACAATTATCAACTACATCCAGTTTTAAGACTATGAAGCATGGCAGAAACTCAACCGTCATTACCTAAAATATAGCAGACGCGAAGTTCGCTTCTACTCACGGTTCGGGTCACCATATCACTTCGCCCCGAGAATCACACTACGGAAGAGAATCTACTAAAGAAGCAATGGAGTCGGCCCTTGAATTAACAGATAGAAGTCGAGCGAAGCTAGGCCATTCGAGATGCAGCACCCCTCGGTTCCTCCTGACAAGCGGTACCTTTAGTAAAACAGTCGACGAAAAAAGTTGCCGTCTCGACGCACTGCCGACCGGCGAGCGAGTCCAGAAGTAAACAACCGCTCGAGGATGAACAGGCAGCAAGGCTGTTCACGACAACTATTAAACATTGTAATATCAAATAGTAGTAATCAAATAATTCTCTAGTTCTTCTCTCACTTAAAGAGGTTAATCCTACGAAGTTTAATCTATTCTCATAATTAAGTTTTGACAGTCAAATAAAAGCCTTGTTGCTCTGGCTTGTACCCTTTCTAATTTATCAATATCTTTCTTAAGATATGGGCACCAAGCCTGAACGCAGTATTCAAGTTTGAGCCGTACAAGATATAGCCTTACCACCCACAATATTTTTATTTCTACATGTAATTGCTTTTTTAATCATTCTAAATACACAATTGGAAATGTGGATTTGGAGAAGAATGGAGAGGATTAGCTGGACTCAAAAGGTTACCAATGAGGAAGTCCTGGAGAGAGTTGGCACAGATAGACAGTTGATAAGTGTATTAAGAAATAGGAAGAAGAGATGGATAGGACACATTCTAAGGGGGGAAGGTCTATTAAAAGAGGTCATAGAAGGTAGAATGGAAGGAAAAAGAGGCAGGGGCAGGCCGAGATTAGGTATGTTAGATGATTTAAAGACCCACTTATATGTTGAAATGAAGAGGAAGGCGGAAGACAGAGAAGAGTGGAGGCGTTATATACCATGGACCTGCCAGTAGGCAGTGCACTAAGAGAGAATACACAATTAGCACTATTTACAACTTTATTACAATTTTCACTAAATTTAAAAGAGCTATCCACAAAGACTCCTAAATCCCTCTCACTGCTTGTGGATTTCAGTTTTATATTGTTCAATTTCTAAATTATTATAATTGTTAGAAGTAGGTAAATGAAATCCCGTAGACCTACTAGTATTTAAGTTCAACATTGAAACAATATCGCAAAGCTAAATTTACGGATACCTCTACCCTCTTCTAAATTATACTCTGAGCATTAATTCTAATTTAGTATTTTGCTTAAGCTGCGAGTTTGGTCGTCCAGTGTAGGAGTAAATAAAACAGGTATGAAGAGTTGGCCGCTAGAATTACGCTTGTGGACGGGAGCAGCCTTGATATGACCCTGGGAGCAGCCTTGAAAAGTTTCATAATGAGATGACAGAATTTAAAGCCTGTAACATAACATAACATAACATAGCGACAATTGGAGTGCTTCTGTCATCCATGATAACATCGAGTACTATTGAGATAAATCCAAGTCGGTGAACAAAATGAAGGTCTAAAACGGTGCAAAATCGAAAATCCAGAAAAAGTGTCCTTATACATGTATAACTTTAGAATGTTTTAATAACGTAGGGGTAACGTCATGAAGTTTTAAGTGACAGATCCTGAGGTGAATTATACCCTCGTGTGGTCGAATCCCAGCCGCGCTGATCTGAGAGTAAAATCTCGGACATTCACTGGACTGGTTACACGGAAAATGGACTAATTTGCCTAAAGGTTTAAATATGTGGTATTAAAAAGTGATAGATATCAACATAATTGATCATTTCACTATAATGCGTGTTTACTTTTATAACGGGAATTAAAGAAAGGGAGGTTTACGTGATGGTGGCAACTCATGGACACAAGATGGAAAAGAGAGATTATATTACGTGCTGCATAGGTTATACTATATGAAACCGATATTCATTAGATGTTATACTTACCATTCGAAGGAGCAGTTTTCCCCCATACCCACTGCGGTCAAATCTGGACTCTCGACGTGTTATCTTTTGATGCTGGTACTTGAAGTAGCCTACCTATACATCACGTTTACCTGTAGCCTATTTATTTCTAGACGTTAGTATAGGCACGCTAGTTTCTAATAGCGTAATAGCGTTTCTAATTTTTAAGTAGTTAAAGAATAAACACAAAATTATTATCTATTACGTTAATTACTTATCTAAAAGTCTCAAATTAGTTGGCTAAATCTTATGAAATATTTTATTCTGTATATTGATCATAAGTTTTTTGACAAAAATAAAGTTTAATAGTTTATTCTATGACAATCTTCAAGGGCTTAATTATACATGCTTACGACGGTGAAACGTGAAATTGCAATGCTTAGTCGTCTCTTTCAGCTACTACGGGGTACGACTCGATATTATGTATATCGAGTCGTACCCCTATTACTTAATAACTCATTTAATTTAAAATTAGAGTACGGTTAGCTGTTATTGTCGGATGTCTTGTTAGATGTATGTCGAAAATCACCTAGAACACCACATTATTAGAGAGCTGAAAAAAAAGATAGTTTAAGGTGGCGTTAGTTTAATGTTCGGTGATGTTTCGGTTAGGAATATTAGTTGATTTAAAGTTCCACTCATATACGTATATGTGTATGGAGAGGAAAATTTAAGACAGAGAAGAGTGGAGGCGTTGCATACCACGGACATCCCTGTTGGCAATGCACTGAGAGAGATGACAAGAAATTCACTTAAACCCATTTTCCCTTTATTTTCCCCACTTAATGCTTAGTCGTCTCTTTCGGCTATGACGGAGTATGACTCAATATACACAATTTATTTTCATTTAACTAATAAAAGCAAGTATAACTAAGATTTACATTTTTACAATATACTGCTATATTCTTCACTAGTAGCAGTAGGTCTACTAGCTATAGTTAAGTAGTAATTCAGATAGTTGAGGATTACCTTATGACATCATGAGGACTTTGGGAATAAACAGCCTCCTCTTTATTTCTTCTACTTACAGATACTTATTCTTCGTCGTGAATATTTTTGGAGGTAAGTACCTGGCTTTTAATTGAATAATTATTACATAATAATTATTAATTATTGTTTAATTGTTAAATTAGGAGAAATCGATCAGCTAACAACTACTTTGAATATTAAGGTCCCTAAGTACATATATAAATTAGTGAGAAAAAAGTGTAAATTGATTATGCCGGCTTTGCCTAGTAGTACTCTTGCAGAAGATTGTTTGTACATTTATCATATCAGATCAGTTTAATTAAACCAGTTATCCTAGTAATTAACGTACCCCCACCTCGGGTGTTAACCGTTTGTTAATTTTAGTTGGTCCCTGCTTCCACAGGGGCAACGAAAGTTTTCCCCGGTGCATTGAAAAGAGCCGAGTTCATAGCTACTTAGTTGTACTTACTGTCGAGCACCATTATATGTAAACATTTGAGATTATTGTAGCACCAGTGCTCAATGTGAAATGTCGCCATGCTTAAATTAATTTTAAAATTCCCTGAAATAGGCCTACCTTATCAACTATATATAGAATACTTGTAATTCGGAATATGAAGTGCCACTTGTGGACCTTTATTTCCGTTCATGCCCTCTAACTGCTTATTATGTATGCCAATTGTGATATGCTTATGATAAATGAAATAAATAAATATATTCATACGATTATAATAGTGTAAATTGTTGAAAATGACCGAGTTTTTTTTTCTAGTTTCTTTTTTAAATATTAAATATGTTTCATATTTATTAAATTATTAAGGTCTTCATAATAATATTGACAGTGCTTATGGAGAACGCGCGTGATTGTTTCCGCAGATGTACAGTATTAAAATTCTCGCTGCTGTATCACATCCACAGATACAGATCCTGGCATTATTCGAATAACCCTGACTTTGAGGCAGCTCAATTATTTGGCTCTCACACTTGTCGTGCAAGATATTATCAATACTCTATTGATACTCTACTGATACTCTACTGATACTCTATTGATACTCTACTGATACTCTATTGATACTCTATTGATACTCTACTGATACTCTATTGATACTCTACTGATACTCTATTGATACTCTATTGATACTCTACTGATACTCTATTGATACTCTATTGATACTCTACTGATACTCTACTGATACTCTATTGATACTCTATTGATACTCTATTGATACTCTATTGATACTCTATTGATACTCTCTCAATACTCTATTGATACTCTATTGATACTCTATTGATACTCTACTGACACTCTATTGATACTCTCTTAATACTCTGTTGATACTCTATTGATACTCTCTCAATACTCTATTGATACTCTATTGATACTCTACTGACACTCTATTGATAATCTCTCAATACTCTATTGATACTCTACTGATACTCTATTGATACTGTATTGATACTCTATTGATACTCTATTATAACTCTATTGATACTCTATTGATGCTCTATTGATACTTTACTGATACTCTATTGATACTCTATTGATATTCTATTGATACTCTATTGATATTCTATTGATACTCTAACACTGAAATTTTGTTGACACTCTCTCATCGACATTGTACTGACACTCTTACTGGTATTGTAACGACTAAACAATTATATAATATTTAGTCTGAATTTTAGAAATTTAGTATAGATAACTGTCTATTTTGCTTACAACAGCTTCATCTCAGCAGTATTCCTACTATGCGGCAGTGAATTCCAGTTCTCTGGCT
The DNA here is from genome assembly GCA_905160935.1 of Enchytraeus crypticus. Taxonomy (NCBI): domain Eukaryota; kingdom Metazoa; phylum Annelida; class Clitellata; order Enchytraeida; family Enchytraeidae; genus Enchytraeus; species Enchytraeus crypticus. Next base: position 1,775,890 of record CAJHZI010000713.1, read on the forward strand.
CTGAACTGCACCTCTGAGGGTTTGAATGGAGAGCTGATATGGAAGAGCTATACTCCTGGAACGACTAATGATCAGATACTAGTCCTATGTAATCTACCCAGCTCTTGCACTAACCACAACCCCAAGGATTACACGAGTGCTGTGTATCCTCCAGTTTACAGCCTGGGTATATCTGAGCTTAACGTTAATACCAGCACAAAGTACGCCTGCACGGACCTGCCATCAGGTGGGACCCAGACCTCGACCCTCTACTACGTAATAACACTGGGTTAGTTTACTGCAACTTTGAACAAAGAGTCTAACAGACACTAAGATAAAGATAGTAAAAACTTTGGGTTGGACCACGTTATTATATGGATGTGAAACATGGACCTTAATGAAGGAATATATTAGGAAACTAGAGGCATTGGAAATGTGGATATGGAGAAGAATGAAATGGATCAGCTGAACTTAAAAGGTTTCAAATGAAAATGTTCTGGAGAGCGTTGGTACAGATAGGACAGTTGATATGTACATTAAGAAATAGGAAGGAGAGTTGGATAGGACCCTTTCTAGGGAGGTAGGAGAGTCTACTAAAAGATATCATAGAAATCAGAATGAAAGGAAATAGAGGCAGGGACAGGCCGAGATTAAGAATTTTAGACGATTTAAAGATCCACTTATATGTGGACATAAAGTGGAACGTGGAAGACAGAGAAGAGTGGATTCGTTATGTAACATGAGCCTGCTGGTCGGCAGTGCAGTAGGAGAGAGGTATATGCCGATTCCAAAATCAAGTAATCCACTAGTGCAGCCATTTCAAATTTCGAATATTAGCATTTTCTAAAATAATGGATTCGTCATAACTGTAAATCAATTTTTGAAAAAGATTTTAACCCTGTATTATCATTCCAAAATCAATTACTAAAATAGTTTTCTAAAATAACTTAGTTACTAGGTTTTATCTTTTGTTTCTTTAGAGAGATTGACATGTCCACAATCTGGGTCATTGGTAGCTGAAGGTACTTCGATACTTATGACTTGCACCTCAGTGTACTATCAGTACACGGTGGACACGGACCGCGTGGTACGTCCCATTCTCACATGGATCAACGATAAAGGTTCGAATCTCAACGGAGCCGAAATAACCAATCTCACGGATACCCAGACGGCGTAAGTTAACTATTGATATAGTTCATAAGAATGTTTGTAAAATAAATGCTATAAATAAATGCTGCAGTAACAACAACTTCATTACTACTGTTACTAATTACTACTGTTGCTTGTGACTACTGTTGCTAGTGACTAATGTTGCTTATGACTACTGTTGCTAACGACTACTGTTGCTAATGACTACTGTTGCTAATGACTACTGTTGCTAACGACTACTGTTGCTAATGGCTACTGTTGATAGTGACTAGTGTTGCTAAGGGCAATATGTAACAGTATAGAAATATTCTATAACTGAGAGCAAAGAAGGTCCAAACACGATGCAAATTTCAAAATCCAAAAAATTAGTCAAAATAAATGGAATGAAAGAAAAGGAGATTTACGTGCAGATAGAAAATCATAGACACCGGATTTAAGGGATTGAAGAAACATCGAAAAGAAATGTCTCTACCTGCGTAAGGAATTATTCATAGGATACAAACTCAGTGGGCTGAGCTGATGGCTTGTTGGTATGTAATTCGACAGCAGATCAGCAAGTGTAGGGTTCGAAACCAATGCACCCCCCGTCACTATTATGCTATCGTGCAGGAAAATTACGTTAGACTTGGCTTTGGCCTTTGACTTTAAAAAAATGAAATGATGCAATAAAAAACTTTTAACGAGTGGACGATAAAGAATTTAAATTCTGTCGAACAACATGCTGTAAAAAACGATGCGTACCTTTACGTTTACAACGCGAAGATAAGATACAGTGATGCTATCACAAGACGCATTAAGAAACAATTAAGCAAATAAATCAAATAATATTGTAAAACTACTGGAGTCCTCTTTTCTTGGGTAAAATTTCCTTATCTGCCTCACAAAGTCCTCATGAATGAGAAGGGAAAGTAAGTTATATTTCCTGGTTTATAGACAGCTAATTTTTGCTCGACCGACATCTTAATAAAATTAAATTTGGTAATCATCATTCTGTTAACTTATCACCGCAACTCGATATCTAGTTTAATAAATAATGACCTGAAAATTGATAATTTTTGTCGCATTGAAGTGTTTACAATTGTTTAGTATTTTATAAACATTTTCACTGAACTCATAGCCGATTGCATTCTATAATCAAATTAAGGCAAAATAGTTTAACGATTTTGCCCTTCTCAAGAGATCATAAGAGTAAGCGACAGTTAACAAAAGAGCAGTCAGAGAGTCTTGAGTATAGTAACAGTCACTAACAGTATATCACTGTAAGACAAGTCATTTTAGATTCTTCGATCTAAGTGAATTGGTAAACCTGCTGTGTTAAGAATATTCATTAACACGCGTTAATTAAGCACTATGATTGTGTTTTTCTATGTGAATGTTTATAATTCCGTATCTATAGTGTTCGGCCAAGTGGCAAGTCCAAGGTACATATTCTTGCTCAAATGCTGCTTTCACGCTCCTTAAATATCACTCCATCGATTAAAGAAAGAATCGATTCACAAAGGAATATGCTTTTTGGGAATCATATAGCTTCTGTGGTGGTTTTCCATTACCTTCGTCAAGTGCTTACGCGGGCACCTCTTTTGCAGTTTACGGATAATCAATTCTTCAGTGTGCCAGACACAATACGGAGATATGAGTAACCCTATTAATTTCATGATATATTAATTTTTGTTGTACTTCATAGATACTCTGTAAACATGACTATGACAGCAGAATATGACGAGGCGCCGTTTTCTTGTAAACTCGCCTTTCCTTCCTCGACGGGACTGACGTACACTGACAACTGCCAAGTATCATACCAGATGGCGCGTTAGTATCACATTCTTGTAAAAAAAAGTTTACACAAAATTACGATGATATTTTATTTTAATCTAAGACTCTGTTGTTCAAAATATTTTTCATCGCATCGCCTTTCACAGTATGGTCGGAAGCAGACATCTAACTCAGATTTATTATTTGCATACTTTAAGAGTATGCTTATACCTTGTTGTACCTGGTTCCTAGCTAGGGTAACACTTGTCTTATAAATAAGAGGTTGCGGGTTTCTGCCGTATCGTCTAAGACAATACTTTTTTCCACGGAAACAAACTTAAAACTAATCTTCTGCTTCTGAGCTTGTATTTACGTACATGTAGCCTATTGGAATCGCTGAATTGCTTACCGTACTGAATGCTTTATTAGATTACATCAGATTTTCTGTAGTCTTGCAACATCGGTTGTGATTTAAACGTATATATCCACGATAATTTGTTCGACTTAGATGTTTTTAAATGCGTGTAAAAGCAATATTGTGTTTTTATATTGCATTATATATGTGTGGGTGTTTTAGGCGGGGTAACATTGGTCAACCCTGGTCTGGATGCAAGTGGTGGTGTGCCCACTGTAACTGTTGGTGATGTCATAAACTGTACCGCAAATGGAAAACCTTATCCGACTATCAAATGGTCTGTTGATATTAGAGATCAAATGCTTGTACTTATATTATCATAATAAGTTATTATCCATGATGATATCTATCAATTTTAGTAGCACAGTTTGTTAATACTATGCAGTTTAGTTAGGTATTGATGTCAATTCTTCATATCGGTGTGATACGTGATTTTATGATCTGAATGGTTGGAATGGGATTTGAATCCCGAGCCTCAGCTGTAACTCTGGATCACTAAGTATCATATACACATGAATCGCTACTTTGCGAGTTGTCAAGTTATGTACAGTAAATCTTTCATTCAAATATCCATATCACATTTCTGACAAAATAACCAACCTCTGGTCACTAAACGAATGTGCAATACAAGTGTCGAGCTCGAACCTCTACCTATATAAACAACAAGCCTCTGTTCTCTCTTCTGTGCTCTGCCAATTGGCAAGGTACATATTCATACTCAAAGTCTGCTTTCTCGCTCCATAAGAGCACTCCTTAGATCGAACAGATTAATCCCTTCACAAAGGCTAAGCCTTATCCATACCTATGTAGCCTCTAGCTTGGGAAATTATGGCTTCTGAGGTGGTTTCCAGTTGCCTTCCTCAGTTAGATGGAGTAATTACCATTTTAATTCTGGGGAAAATACTTCATGGTGAGGTGGGTCCCCGCTTGCCATCTTCAGCTCCTGCCTTAGTCGCCTCTTACGTACACGCAGCAAATTGCTTGCGGCTGCGCTATTCTGCAGTAGTCCAACCACACCCGAGCACAACACGGGGCCCTATGTAACAACAAGCCTATGTAAGAATATTCTGCTTTTGTATTTACTGAGTCGCATTCCTTGATAATAAAATTAGCACTTTATGGTTAGTATTGTCACGGACGACTGTAATTACTGTTTGCCACAGGGTGGACACGAGTGGTATTCAGTTATCATCTTCCAGTTCTCTGGAGATCTCTGATGAACTATCTTTGAACTCCCAGCCTGTCACTTGCTCCTGTATAGCGTATAACTTCATAAACGGCGTCGACTATGAAGTTTTCTCAAATGTTACGTTCTATGTTCGTAAGTAACTTAGTCAGAACGACCTTATATAAGCGACATTATGTAATTTATCTTGTATTCATGGTAACTCTCATCTTTCAGCACCTCCAATAAATATTCCTTCCTCGGCACCTTCCATCGCCTCAATCATTATCACCTCAGCATAGAGGTTAAACAGTAGCGCTGAAATTCAATATCATTGTCTTACTCCACGTCCTATTTCACGCTCCTCCATGAACTTTTGCTGAATATTTACTATTGCTTTTTTGGTTTTCTGCACTTTTTAAAACAGCATTAACATTCAGGTAAAATATGTGATTGAATGTAACTTGTAATTTTAAAAGTAATGTTACTTTAATTGAAATTAAATCCGTATTTAACATTAAATGCGGTGACTTAACCGGCAGACATAGTCAACAAAATTATTACAGACTAGTCCGACGTTTAAGTCAGTTACTTCAGTATTAATTAGGAATCGTACTGCCCTCTTAATGATTCCCCAGTCTTTCATAATAGTTATGCACTAGTAATCGACAACAACTCGCGGATTATTAATTGACTTTAAATCTAACTTGATCCGAAAATAAAATTGACGTTATAGTTGACGGATTCAAGAGTTGTTTATTGAGTAAAACAGCTGAAAAGACATTTCTTATTTTTCGAGACTTGTCATCGTAATGATCTTCTCTGTTAATTCGCTGTTTTAGAAAAGAGCTCAGCTGTCGTTCAAAGTTCAAGTGCAGGTAGGACTCTCGTTCAATTGTTTTAAACAAAAAACGGTTTCTCCGTAGCGGTCCCAGAGTTCAATTATAAATATAATTTCTTTTCGTTATTCAAACAAAGTAACATTATTATCATTTTCCCCGTGTTGTTTCCGGTTTCTTTAAAGAATTGACAAAACGGTGACTGCACGTGTCGTAAATGGCAACTAAAGCACTAAGATCCACACCAACGTCAGAAAGGGCATTCGGTTGGTGAGTGCTTAGGCTCCAAAAATTGCTACAGAAATTTAAACAAATGAAAAGTCTCAAATAGGGGATTAACTGATGGATGATATGATGTAGGACAGTGACGATTTGAGACGGTCTATTAGTATCCAGACTCAAGTTAAACTGGGATTCAAGGGAAGATGATGATTCAAATAAAGTCACATTGAACTACTAAATATCATATTCTTCTCTTCTAGCTCTATTAGGCATCACTTTGTGAACACAAGAGTAGTCTCTCCTACTCCCTAGCTCTATTGAGTTCTTTATCCAACGAAGAGTCATGCACATCACCACCCGCAAGATCGAATTTGATATCTAATATACTCACGTTTTTATTAAAGTGTCTAATTAAGTTGTGTTTATTAATTTAATTCTGTTTGCTTATTTTATACCTCTCTCTCTTAGTGCACGGCCTACTGGCATGTCCGTGGTATATAACGGCTCAAGAGTATTTTGTATCACGGCATTGATATTGTTGGTTAACAGGTCACTTAACACTCACAACATCTTCTAGCGAGGAAATTAACATTACTTTGTATTGTTTTTATAATACAATGGTATTAGCGTGTTGTATCCTGATCACAAATAAAAAAGACCAACAGAAAAGACTATTAGTTAACTGCACATGTCGTAAAAAGGCGACTTATCAAGAGCCGAAGAAGGCAACGGGAAATCACCTCTAATGCAATAATTCTCCAGTTATTGGCTACTTTACAGAGTTGATAGGCGCACGATCTTTTGTGAAGTGATTAAGTTCATCGATGGTGTGCTCCTCTAAAGGATTGTGAACAGGTCACAACCCTGGGCTCGTCAATCGTGTTCAAATCTTGGGCCCGTCCGTAACTGATATCGCTTTCGAGTGATGAAACTAACGTAAACGTTGGCTTTACGACTTTTTACTGAGTGTAACAGCAGACTGTGAATAGAAATATATACCTTAGACTTGTCAATCGGCAGAACACTTGCAATAAATTTGTATTTTAGTCAGTCTAATTTGGAAGGTCTGCAATTATGCTTACAATGAATTTTTCAAGGCAATCTGTAGTAATCCTACGCATTTGTTAGCCCCATGACTACCTCCGCAAATCAGTCATAATTATCCAACCCGAAGAAATGCTGCTAAGAGATGCTTTTCCCTTCTCATAAAACAAAGTAATCTGAGTAATAAGAACTTCATTATTAGTACGAATTTAGATGCTGCTAGTTAATATTAATATTTTTTTATTAATATTAACTGGCTTACATAAAGTATTAGGATTTCAATCTGTACTTGGCATAAATCGTGGATATTTCTGAAATGATATACTATTGTACTGTCTTAGACATGGCTATTATACTTTGAGTGTATACTATCGAAACAATTTAATTTCATTTCTTATGTATGTTGACTGTTATCCTATATCTGTAAATTGACAAGTTATTCCAGTACTATAGACTTTCTGCGGTTGTCAGATTGATTTGCAATAAACAAATAAATATACTGTTTTTGTTATTAGCGTGTAATAGTGAGTTTATCCGTGCGACATCTGTATGCACATTAACGTTTCGTTTTCATATGCAGCCTACTTTCACAATTCTGTACTTTAGGTTACCAAATTTGAGTATATCTTCTCTGTATGTATATTAGTACGTAATCTGTTTTCATATAGGCCCTATGTGTTTCATTTGAATGTGCATTCATGATTTTGTCAATGTGATCAGGCACACTTATTAATGATCTGCTAGTAAATGTGTCTTCAAACGCATTCGCAGAACATCAGTGTGTAAACATGTGCGTGATGTAATGTGTGCATGTTTATGCAGGAGGTTGGGTGATAGCGATGTCTATCTGTATTCCACTAGCTGTGCTGCTGTGCTCAGCGATTCTTGCAATCTGGTTCCACAGGCGGCATAAAGGTACATCATCATTACATTAATACATTTGCCATTAATCCAACTCACTCTGAATCCGGTTTAAGTAAACATAATTTTCAATTCTCTTCCATTATGTTGACGCGTACTCTTATTGTATTGACGCAATATTAATCGAAATATTGCATCATAATGATATCGTACCGATTTTTGGTTGATTAATTAATTGCTAATTAAAAAAAGGAAATTTTATTTCATTGACATTAGTACACTCGAATTATTTTTAATCTTGCGGCATTCGTTCTCATCTCTCTCATTCTTTAATAAAAAATCTGTATAATTTTTTAGGCTAACGGCATTAGTAGTTAGTTACTTTAATCCTAATAGGCAATATTTCGTCGATGAAAACATCGATTTGTTTTTAAAAATTCATGTTGCCCTTTAAGCTTTGAAATTATAGGCCTACTTAAATGGACATAAGTATGAAGTTAAACTTTCTTATTTAATTTAATAAATCACTTATTTTCAAATAGATATATTTGACATCAATATTTTAAAGAACTTACTATAATATACATAATTGTATTGCTCTGATTACAGCTGAAAAAGCAAAGCAAGCTAGAAACAGAAACACTATTTCCTACACAGCCGTTAACACCAGCCCCTACCCTAACACAACAGTGATTCCTTTCAAAAACGTTTCTTGTGCGCCAAGCTATCATTCAAATAATGGTAGCAACTCGTTAGAGTTTGGGGTCCAAATTCCAGTTGGAGGTTTCGGAGATTTGGGTGCGGAATATTATCAAGGAACTACGTCAGCTCTGAATAGCACCGCTGAATCGTACATTCCAATCACCGGACCAGCATACGAGTACAATCCACGCCAAGTTCAAGAAACAGCCGCCAAACAATCCGCAAATCCGAGCGAATCCCAACAGGATTCACATCCAAATCAAAACACTCGTCCAAAACCGGTTCCTCCTTCCTATCCTATCACGGGTCCAAGTAGGCAGGCTTCAGGATCGTCCACAATGCCTCCATCTAGCGATCCATCCAGCAGGCAGGATTCAGCAAATACGACCTTGACCGTTAGATACGAGAGCACCCCAAACCACGGATCACCGGCTCTCGTGCCTCCAGTCCCTAGTCAGGTCTTAGTGCAGAATGATTCTGATGGGTGACATTAATTTAAAGAATTGTTTTAAAATTTCTTGCGAAAATAATTAAAAAATACCCTGGACTGATTGGTGCCCTGGTCTAAAAATACAATAAAAGACGGACATTATTTAAATAAAGGAGAGATTCGAAGGATATCTTTAAAATAATTCCTCAGCACTCTGGGAAGCCGCATTCGCCAATGTTCCACGAACGCAGACAGAATTAAAGCGCTAAAATATTTGTTATTTTGTAAATAATTTCTGTAGGATTAAGAGATATTTCATGTTCTTAAGGAATTGTTTTAGCAAATAATGCCTCTTAGAATACGGAAAATGTGACCTTGATGGTTTGCTACAAGATTTAATAGTAGGAAGAAATGAAGAGATGAGAGTTAGAAGATTAAAGAAACTTTAATCCTAATCTTTAATCAAGTTAGATGATTTGAAAACTTATTAGAATGTGGATATAAAAGAAAGGTCCTGCCACTCGGGAGTATATCCTGAAATAATCTAGGATTACATATATATATATATATATATATATATATATATATATATATATATCGAGAGAGAGAGAGAGAGAGAGAGAGGGAGAGAGAGAAAGAGAAATATTGAGAGATGGAAAGATTCCAAGTATAAATTTGAAGGTATTCCGCTGTAAGTGTTAGCATGATTAATTAAGTAGCCTAATTATATGTATGCCTGTATTGTTGACAGTAACTTTGAATTACGAAATGTAGAGAATAATTAAGCTTAGTCGTTTAGATAAATTTTTCTTGCTCATTATGTTAAACACTTCCGTTCTCATAGATTTGGAATTATCTTAACTATATTTATCTAATTATTTTAAATTTACCATCATCTTCATCGTCTCTTGAATTAAGTCAATCTATGGTCGAGGCGATTAGAAAATTTCGTAGCAATTAATATAATCATATCCTTTCTTATTATGTAATTTGTATTTTTTGCCCCACTTTCGATCCTTTCCTTTGTTTCTCTTACTCTTTCTCCCCTTTCATATTCGTCTACCGTCACATCTACAAAAATTGAAAGATGCCATAGAATCTGATCATTATCACAAACGCAACTGTCCACGAATTCAATTCCTAATTTTTTCAAAGTTCGCAATTTATGGTTTGGGCACTGACTATGATAAATTAAATATGCATACATGTATGTTACATACACCTACTTCTACATTGCATAACCCACACCTAAAGTCTCCAGTCAAGAACTATCATATGTATACTGAGAATAATAAAGGTAGACGTTTAGCAAGTGATAGGACAGCCGATAGAATCAGTAGCTTAGAGTTGACAGACCATGATCCAAATTTCAGTTAAGTCAGCATAAGAAGACCCTAAAAGTCGGAGGATTATTCTATAATTCTTGTTAGCTCTGCAAAATAACAAATTAATCAGTGAAATTCAAAGGACGCTTTAACGACTGCGTAGTTATAGATTTTCCGTCATTGCATAATTGCTAAAATAGACACTTAAGAGTTAATGATGTTAGAAGGAGAGTGAGAGAGATATAGGAAGAGGTCCGAAAGCGGGGCTGAACGAAATGAATTCAATATTTGCTCACAATGAAATTCTCTGCAACAAATTTTTCGATCTTACAACTGGATTAGAATTTTCCCATGCAAGCTAAAATCCCATCTCTTTCCGCCATAGGTCAATATTTTGATCTCTTAACTCAAATAATCGACTTGCACTGTTTTGATCCCACTTTTTATTCGACCTTTGTATACTCAGTCATCATCATGAAGTGTTTTAGAGTTTGCTTTCTTGCTAAAAACCGGAAGTTAAATTCTGATTGATTGCTTGATTGAATATAGATACAATATTTTTTTTAATCAGGAGTTTTAAATCCAGAACTATAATACAATGACACGTATCATTGTGGTAAAGATGAACGTAAATATACGACTATAATAGCCTACTTAATAAAAATAATATCATAAATAAAGTCAATTAATTTGAAAGAAGAATTAGATAGCGCACATTCCAAGGGAGACAATTTACTGAAGGAGGTAATAGAAGGTAGAAAGAAAGAATAGAGGAGCAGAGACGTACTGAGATTATGAATATTCAATGATTTATCTATCCACTCGATGGAGGCGTTATATACCATGGACCTGCCAGTAGGCAGTGCACTAAGAGAGAAAGAGAGAGAGAAAGAGTGAGAGAATAGAGAGAGACAGAGAGCGAGAGATTATGTGCCTCTCTCGTTAATGACAACATCGAGCAATATTGAACCTAATCCAAGCCGACGAGCAATTAATTATCGAAGGGTCAAAAGACAGTGCGGTGCGGTATCCCCAAATTCAGAAAAAGTCCGATCACTAACTGACCAAATAAGCAAATCAAAGTGTAGGGCCCAAAGCAAAGTTTAACGTCTTGGACGGTAGTACGTCTTTCCATTTTGAGTGTTTGCCAGATTTTGTTCACTGGAATGATTGACGAGAACTTTTGAAAACATATCTCCAGATGACTTTTAAATTCCTTTGTTTTGATGAGTTTTAAACTTTTAATTCATTAAATCATTCATAGCATCAAATCAATTCGTCATACCAAAATAGTTTTTCCGAACACACGACGTAAAAGAATTAGAAAATTTACCCTTTAAAAATCAATAGCATACAATTTACAAAATGTTTTTAAGAGGTCAACATTAAATCAAATCACAAAGTAAGGTATTGTTTCAGGGAACCTTAGTTAAATTTTGCATTCAATGAACTTCCATGCGATGTAGAAATGTTGGATAGCTAAATACTTGTAATCAATTGCAGGTCTTCTTGACCAATGGCCCTATAGACATTGACCAAGAGTAACTATTGTTATGTCAAGCCTTGAATTGGATATCATGAGGACCGAATAGTCGGGAATGGTCGCCTTCAGCCGTGTTGCTACAAATTCTGCCCATTCTGCAGAGGTAGAAAGGTCTAGAGAAGTCAAATACAGATATGAAATGATGGAATTATACGAGGACAAAATGGATGAAAAAGCTAAAAACTAGTGTCAACTTCAGTTTCCTCACTCGAAAGAGAAGTCAATGACGGGTGAGCCCAGGATTTTAACCCCGCACTTACTGATCCGCGGTCGAGTATCTTACCTTACCGACTTCGCATGCAGATGAGATGCAGCAAGCAGTACAAGTGGAATGCAAAATGAGAGGAGTAAATAATACACCAATATGATTTCATAATGCAGTAGCACCACTTGTACAGTAGCAGAGCCTGGTCTCATTGATATGAGCAAGTGTGATGCGATTATTTAAATTGCAGCCTTAGTGCAGACAAGCTTACAAGCTAGTAGACAGCTGACAGGTAAACATGTTAATCACTAATCACTTGTGGTTGGGAGAAAAATCACAGCGCATGATGATATGCGTTGTTATAACTTTGGCGATGACATGCAAGTTTCAAATTCTATAGTATATTAAACATACGTGTATGGTTATTAGATCAAAACGTAGCATACTGTATATCATAAACAATAAAACTAAACAATCATATAACAAACACACGGAAATAGTCAAGATAAAACGAAAACAAAATAATATAACAATGTGAAAAAGTAGACAAATATACAACAATCAAACAAATTAAGTAGAGACAGAACAGAATGGGCCATCAATGAGAACGAAACGCGTTCTATCTAGGTATACATAGATTGTACGCTGTATTCAATGTAGACAATCTAGGTAATACAAACAATAATACGTAGGAAATCGATCGAACCTGGTATCATAATCATCGTAAATAATCTGTGATCTGTAGAAATGTGTAAGAACACTATTATGAAACGACTGTGCGGTAGGTATTAAGCATGTATGAACTGTATGTACAATTGTACTTATGTTATGAAAGAGGTATAAGATAAAAGGTGTAGGGACTCTTTAGTAGCTGTTTGGCTCAACGTTTGTGACCGTGCTATGCACTGTCTGTGCAGTACTTTAGGGTACACTATCTGTGCAGTATTTTAGGATGCACTTTATGTGCAGTACATTAGGATGCACAATCTGTGCAGTACTTTAGGATACACTATCTGTGCAGTACTTTAGGATGCACTATCTGTGCAGTACTTTAGGATGCACTTTATGTGCAGTACTTTAGGATGCACTTTATGTGCAGTAAGTACTTTAGGATGCACTATCTTTGAAGTACTTTAGGATGCACTTTATGTGCAGTACTTTAGGATGCACTTTATGTGCAGTACTTTAGGATGCACTTTATTTGCAGTACTTTAGGATGTTCCGTGTGCGTAATATTTATAATCAACTGACGGCAGATGGTTTTAAACATTCAGCAGCTGGCGCACAAGAAAAAAACTGGAAAGCTAATGTTATCATCAGTTTCATCTCTCGAAAGCGATTTCAGTGACGGGCGAGCCCAGGATTTGAACCCCGCAGTTTCTGATTCGAAGTCGGATATCCTGCCGACATCGGCACTGGTTTCAGCCAAAGCATATAAAAATAAAATGACGGAATAATATTATTTGCATTAGTGTTCTGATTAATAATACAAATATTGCTTAACATCATGCAACATCCCTTTACACCAGCGACCGTTTAGATTCTATAGCCAGTTCGATGACATCGTAAGTGTAACTTGATAGACTATTTAGTAACTAAAGAATATTCTGAATTCTTGTGCGCAATAAGACCTTTATAAGTCATTCGTGCCGAAATATATGATTTAAGCTTAAGTTGAGTTAAAAAGATAAGGCGAAATTTAACGTCAATTTCCTACTCGACAGCATATCTGTGACGTGAGAGCACAGGATTTGAACCATGCACCGTCAGTTGTTCGACAGGTGACTGTAGAACAGGTCATCGACTCAGCCTGAGCTATATATATATATATATATATATACAGTACACACACACACACGAACAAACACACACACATACACTACAGACACACACACACACACACGCACACACACACACACACACACATATATATATATATATATATATATATATATATATATATATACATATATATAGCGAGAGAGAGAGAGAGAGAGAAAGAGAGAGAGAGAATGAGAGAGAGCGAGAAAGCACAGGCTGTCTAGAATATATTAAGTGTTCTTAAGTTATAATTAATTCTTTTCCAACATTATTAAATATTAACAAGTATTAATAATTTAGAAAACTCTTAGCCTATATTGTTCAATTATACTGTACTCCTTTACAGAAAACAGATCAAAACTAAAATAATTTCAGGATTTTATAGCAGCTATTTGAAATCAGAAATGGTTTGTGCTATTTTGTGCGGGTTCTGGTTTGCTACAACCCTCTTTGGGATATTCCTTAGTCTACTGATGTACTTCGACCCGGCTCTGCCTCAGTTTTTCAAGGACCTGCTCGTGTATGGCAAGGTTAGGGGTGATCGACAGAAATGGACTTTGGTCAGACTCATCGAAGTACCAAAAGGGTAAGTCTTCTTCTTCCTATTCGTCTTCTTCTTTTTCCACTTCTTCTTCCTCCTTTTCTTCTTCTTCTTGCTCTTCTTCTCCTTCAAATTCTTCTCTCTATAGCGGCTCGCCAAATTTAAAATGCATATTATATCTAAATTAGTCTAAGATTAATTTAAATACACATTAAATACACTATTTTATTAATTAATTATTCACCGTCTTTCTCCACTCTTGTCCAGAATACACTTTTATAAGCTGACCCTTAGCAAATGCCTTTCATTAATGTAATTTGGTATTTACCAACTTGTTTTTCATTTATCGAATTCTTTGCTTAATGGGGAGAGAATATGACTTCAAACGTGAAGTTTGATAGTCTAATTGCAGTGGTGTAGGTTACAGTAATACATTCAGCTTTTGTCTCAAGTGCACATACGAGCGTTATACTTCTTCAGAGTATAAAAGATCTTAAGGAATTTTCTCATTTTAAAATTCTTCCTCATTTTATGATCTTTATGCACCAAAATGCGTGGCAGTAAGTACAGATCAAGAAATGGAAAAGACACGAAAAGAAGACTGAAAGCTAAACACCAATAATGAATTTAGCTGTCTGTTAAATTGATCTTAGTCTGCTTCAGATTGATATTTCGATTGAATGATTGATTAACATTTATCCCCGCGTCGTATGCGAATTTTTTGCAGAATAGACCAACTGGGGACTGCACGTGTCGTAGAAGACGACTAAAACAAAAGATCCAAACCAACGTCAGAATGGGCATTCGGTTGGTGAGCGCCTAGGTTCTAGAAATTGCTATAAAATGTTATAAAACGAATGGAAGAGGTTTTGATATTTTATTAGTCAGAGAGGAGTTGAGAAGGTCCATTCGTATCCCGACCCTAGTTAAATAGGAATTTAAGGAAAGACGACGACGATGATAATGATGATGATGATGAGGATGATGATTGATTGACAGATGGTTCACTCACTTCTACGCAGTTGGTGTCGTGGTCAACGGATATGCATCGTTTACATTGACCAGATATTACGTGTTCAACTTCCCTTTGCCTGATTGGATACGGAATGCATTAGCCTTCCTACAGTCTGACCATCATGTCTCCATAGGTTAACTTACACGGTTTAATAGCAATATATAGTGTATATGCACGTATACTGTATATATATATATATATATATATATATATATATAGAGAGAGAGAGAGAGAGAGAGAGAGGGATAGAGAAGGAGAGAGAGAGAAAGATAGGTAGAGAGAGAAAGAGGGAAAGATATGTTTATTTCAGCATCAAATCGATATCAAATGCACTGACATCATATACAAATAGAAATAAACTCTAAAAAAGAAATAAACAATTCTCAGAAATACAGATAATCGACAAGTTTGTAAAATTTTGAATAACGGCAGTCAGGGAAGATTATATTCATCTTATCTAGCTGACCACCATTAACAACTATATTTATTTTATAATAAAATGCAAGTATCAACTAATATACACGCTTCTCTCAGAATTAATGAACAAACCGACAGAAAATAAAAGAAATGACAACATAATCATATTAGGTAGCTGTTAGCAAACTATCAATTCTTGCTAAACATTTACAAAAAAAAAACTGAAATATAGAAATTTACCAACCATCAAACAATTTAAACTTATAACAATTAGTGAATTCAATTAGAGACCTCGAATTTGCGGATATTAGGAGGTTTTTGGTTCCATGAATTTATATACTTATAGAGATCATCATCATCATCAACATCATCATAATCAACATCATCCTCCCTTGAATCCCAGTTTAACTAGGGTCGGGATACGAATAGACTGTCTCAAATCCTCTCTGTTCTACACCACACCACCAACCAATCCCCTATTTGAGACATTTCTGTTCGTTTAAATTTTTGTAGCAATTCTATACTTCTAGACATAAGATTTTAAAATTCGAAAGTCATGCTAGCACAGAAATAATTGGTCTCGGAGAGTCTTGTATTATAATATACGTACGTGATCTGATTATCAATAACATACTTCTCGTGGGTGCTGACATTATGAGATCGGTGAAATTAATACATTTAAAAACAGTCTTACCAATATTTAATTGCAATATCTGATTTATTAATACATTTTAAATCATATATTGTTGCTTTACATTAAACAATTTATGTTTATTCTGTAAAGTTCTTAGAATACTGTTACATTCATCATGTAAGGGTTGAAGTAATTAGCGTAAACTTCAATACCATATTGTATCTTTGATTGCACCAATGAAAGATATCAACTTCTACGACAATTCATAGAAATAAAATCTCTACGATTATATAACATACTATTAAAATTCTTAATTTTACGGATTAATGAGTTAATAGGATCACCAAAAAAGTCAAATTTTCATCCAATGTTAAGCCTAAGAATTTGGTAACATATGTTCTATTAACTTCATTATCAAGGGATATACTTAAATTATTAATTCGAAATAAGAGTTTCATCATCTTAGTGGGGTAGAATAAAAAATAGGAAGAGGTATTTAGAAACATAAGAAGACTTAGATATCGAGCTTTTAACAATATTATTAAATAATAAACGTATGTTCCATATCAACCAATTAAGGTTTGACTGTTGAACTTGATACTGTCAGGAAGTTAATAAATTATTTAATTTCCGTTCCTCTACAAAAGCTTTATATATTTCGAAGAGGCAATGAGATTTTTAGATCTCGATAGTGATGATTTTTAAATATTATTAATAGGTAAGTTTAAATAAAATATCAAAAACGTCAGATGTCCTTTCTTTCTTTAAGAAACTTTATAATTTAACAGCTTAATATATCTTTTGCAAAGTATTCTCCTAGGTGAAAAAGTCTGTCTAGTCGTTTTAGTGCACAATTCGGGATTATATCAGCCTGCGTTATTTTGCTTTTTATTCTACACTGTACGTTTACTTTAAGATCAGCTAAATTATTAAGTGTACTATAGAAGCTTATAATTATATAGTTAGGTTTTAGTTAAGCGTAAACAAGTAAATCAAGTAAGATACACAAGTAGATTTTAAATTAGCCTTCTAATATGTAGGCATTGGATGAGTATTCACATGATGAGTAGTTGAATCCTGGAATAACTGTTTTTACAATTGTTAGAAACAATCAATCTGCTAGACTTGGACAATGTGATCTATCTTTTCTGATATTTAAGAAGAAGCTTATGCCAGTTTTGTTCAATCGTGCTTATACATATCTGCACTAGAGCTACTGTGATTTACTCCATAGAGAGAGGCTCATATAAATTCACTCGTTAGTATTACTATTACTACTTAACAGATGGAAGCATGATTTTGCGTGAGATAAATGTAAGTTTCTTGTGAAATTAATATGCAATTGACTTATAAAGAAGCTTTGCAATAGAACAATTTATTTAATTTTATTAACTGTCATTGGAGGGTTTACTGGGATAACGGGAGAGAGGAAATTATCAGTAATTTTTTTGCGAATGGTTTTGGAAATTAATCCTTTGCAGATCGGAAATGACATGGGATACATAATAGTTTTTAAATTGATGAATGACTTTCGAGACATTTCTCCACTTCTCTGATATCTCTATATTCGATCTGATGCAAAAACATAGCAACATTAATTAATTTATCGTCAAAGTAACGGATGCCCTAATAGTGCTACTATTAAAGCGAAAATTAATACAAATGGTAACGTTATTTTATACAAACAGCATGAATACAATCTATAGTTTATTTGCTATTGTTAGTTGACATTAATTTATCAGACATTTTTCATTCATGAAAGAAGAATTGGAAAATTTTTGTAGTTCATCGTATATAATTTAAACGAGCATTTCTATCTTCCTTCATCCGAAAGATAGCTGACAGTGTCCTATAGAGCCTAGATATATCTATGATTAGATCGATCATCTTTGAATGTGCGGTTAGTGTAATGGCGCTTCAAAGATTCGGTTAACACTGTGTAACTGGCAATTTACATTTTGTTTTTTCATTTTGCAATTAACGTGTACGTTTTTACCTTTGAATGTGTAATAGACAATCTCTCTGCCCTGCTCTCTGTATGTGTGTATGTTTACCTGTGTATGTGTAACAGACAGCCTCTCTGCCCTACTGCTCGTATGCCTCATGCTGCTTCAGAACACTAGACGCCTCTACGAGTGTATCTTCCACAGCACCTATTCCAAATCCACCATGAACGTCCTACACTATGCTCTCGGTCTCATCCTCTACTCAACCTTCTTCCTAGTTGTGTTGTCTGAGGCACCGCTCGATTCCTCTCAGCAACATCGAGGTAAGAAAACTAGTGTTAGTTTCCTCTCTCGAAAACGATGTCAGTAACGGACGAGTCCAGGATTTGAACCTCGCACATACTTATACGAGGTCGAATATCTTACCGTCATCGCCATTGGTTTCAGTCAGGTATGATACGAATTGTGATCCGTCAAGAAATAAGTGAGAAACGATATCATGCAAAATTGTTGATGATAAAGCAATTAACTTTGGTTGATAGTAAGTGAAGGTGCGTAAAATATAAATGAATTATAGCAACTAAATGAGTAATTGTTAATGGAGTGATATTTTTCCCTTGATGATTTTCAGAGTTCGTAGCATGTAGTATATATTCACTAAGCATATTTTCACTATAGGGTGTGTTTACTTTTTTAAGAGAGAGGTTGCAAGTTCGAATTTCACTGGCACCATCAACTTGCGATACCAAATCTGATGCTTAGCTTAGTTATGTTTTTTACAAGTGACCTAAGAAACCTGAAACTTAAACCGAGTTCACTTCAAATAACGAGGTTCTAAATGAGTTGCATCAGAACTTAAATAATTAATTATCAAATGGTAGCGGTAATCTAACAAAGTAAATAGAAAAACAATGATACAACCAATATAAAGTTTAATGTAAGTCTGTTTTGTAATGATCTTTCCGGACTGATATAATCCTTCAATAAATCTAAATCTTTGCATTTATCTAATATACGCAAACAATACGGCGATGCTGTGCCATAAGTAAATTATTATAATTATCCTTGTCATGCTTAGAATGTTTAATTTTGCTCTCTGATATGCTGCAAGGCCGAGAATTAAGCCTTTTTTTTCTCTCTCTCTCTACTCTCTCTCTCTCTCTCTCTCTCTCTCTCTCGTTCACCCTCTCTTTCTGTCGGTAATGGTGATTGTTCCTAAATAATTTACTCTTTCTTCTTTCTCCATATATATCAGAAATCTCTCTCTCTCGCTCTCTCTCTCTCTCTCTCTCTCTCTCTCTCTCTCTCTCTCTCTCTCTCTATATATATATATATATATATATATATATACACACACACTAATGTATATATATATATATATATATATATATATATATATATATATATATATATATATATATATATACTAAATTTAAAAATTTTAAATTTAACTGCTTTTCTATTGAAATCTCTGTCGGCAATTCCATGTGATCGCAATACATCTAGCTGAGAATTTAATCTCTATATCAGTAGATCTAAATTATGTTTACAGGAGTATTGAAGGATAACCTATCGTGGCGTCACCCGGCTGGAGTGATTCTGTTCCTGTGGTCCAGCTACCACCACCACATCGCACATGTACAGCTAGGTAACCTCAGACGTGACAGCAAAGGTCAGTCTAGTGTTCGCTACTAAGGGCCTTCTTATTGATCTGAACTTGTTCTTCCCTATCGTCCCTCATGCGCACCTCGTTCCACTGATGCCAACCTTCTCTATGTTCCAAATATTCTCACGTCATTGGGCAGACGTTCATATTCTTACGCAGCACTCACAATCTGGAACTCTTTACCTGCTAATCTTCGCTCTTGTTCTAATTTTCTTTCCATTTGTTTCAAATTTCTGTAGTAAGTCTTACCTTTTCCCACCGTAGATTTAATCGTTACACCATGGCCACTTTTGAATATCCGACCGGCTTTCGTTTAAGACCTTACTTTTCCTCAGCACATTTCTTTTGAAGATTGATTTGGGTGAATTGATCTGTAGTGATGTATGATGTGGGGACGTCCCTGACATCATCTTTGGATGAGGAAACGGACATTAAATCTTTAAATTTATTATTATTAGTATGATTAAGAGTCTAGTTACTCGGTGAACCACATTTTTGGAGGTGTTGGCGCGATGTGCGTAAGATGGTTAAAATTTCGCGAGAAAGGTACTGACTAACCAGACTATTTCATGACTAACCGCACCAGACCCGCGCTTGAATTCATCGTGAAAAGTGTAATTGGTGTGCGTTTTGAAAGCAACAATTAAAATTTAAAGTTTAGGATTTAACTGCTGTTTATTTGCTTTTAAAAATTTAACATTTGACGTCGAAGTTCATCATTGTGCAATTTTTATGACGAGTGAAGAGTGCTGGGAAAGATTTCAGAGAATATAAGGCTTAAAGTATAAAAGATTCTACATAGAGAATTTTATTTAATTTTCTAACAGCAGTTAAATAGCAAAAACGGTTAGTTACACTCAGAAAATTTGAAATATAGGTCTTGAGAGATTTGGAACAGTGATGCATATAGATAGACAGCAAATAAACCATTGGTTTATTTAAGAATAATAATTAAATGCTGGCTAGGGTATCGTTTAATTGAGTTGTTGAAGGTTGATCTTCAGGAAGATCTTAAGTGAAAATAGCTAGTGGTGACAGACTGTGACAAGGAATGTGAGGTAATTTAATTATTGAATTCGTGTCTAAAGATGAATCTGTATCCGAAGTTAGAATTAGTTGGAACAGTTATATGAGCCTGCGGATAGGCATTTAACTGAGTGAGAGAGAGAGAGAGAGAGAGAGAGAGTGAGAGAGAGAAAGGTTAAGGAGAATTAATAATATTTTGTAGATAAGAGAATAGATATATTATATTTCTGATAGAGATTTGATAGCAGAAACTACAATTTAGAAAATATCGGTAAATTAAAAAATACAATGATGAGAAATGACAACGAATCTGTAGGTCCATGACTTTTATAATGTTCTTACAATTTTGTAGGCAAAGTGGTGACACTGAACCACGTGATGCCACGAGGCGGTTGGTTTGAACTGATATCCTGCCCACATTTCTTCATGGAGATCCTCATTTATCTATCCTTCGTCTTGATTGGTGGAGGTCGTCTCGTGACCCTGTATGGCGTGGCTTTCTTTGCCTGGTCCAATCAGATCATCGCTGGGTTACTTAACCACGCCTGGTACAAGTCCAACTTCAAAGATTATCCTCCGCAACGTAAAGCCGTCATTCCTTACCTTCTTTAGTAGACCATATACCCAATCAGCGTCAATGATATTCTAAATGACAATAAAATGTCCATGCTATGTTATGCTTAAATATTGCAGCATACGGGCGTACGTATATTTTTTATGTGTTAGATAGCCTTTATTTTAAACAGCCAAATGGCTTATGTTTGCTTCTGTTTGCTTACGACCGTATTTGTTTTAATGCGTATTCACTGTTATGCTACTATTTATATATTTGGATATTTGTTGTCAGTGTTTTAAAATAGATAAAATAATTATTTTAATGGTCGGTTAGCTTGCGTTATTTGTCTTTCGTCTTAGTTAGTGGTTGTGCACATCTTTAAATTTAATAATTAGGACGCTGTTGGTGATTGTTATTGAACATTGCGAAGTTAAGCACATTACTGACGTATGATTCAAATGAACAATCTTTCGTCTAATGAATGACGCATTTATGGCTGATCAGCTGAAAATATTTTGAATTGAGACGTAAATGGAGGATAATTATCTTGATATAATTTGAAAAAATCCAACTAGTCAGAAATGAAGAATATTTTTTCTCGCAGGGCCATTGCACTAAATATGTAACTCTTTGTACCTATATGAGACTACGTATTCTAAAGTTATATGTTTGTTACCTAATGATTTAATAAATTAAATCTATCATGTTTAGCGTCGGCTTTAGTTCAATGTTGGATAAAAAAGCTGGTTAAAGCTAAGGTTAACGTCAGTTTCCTCACTCGAAAGTGATATCAGTGACGGGCGAGCCCAGTATTTGAACCCCACACACACGGATTGCGATCGAGTATCCTACGATTTATATCTTGATTGTGTCAGTATAGATTGGATAGTGTCAGAGAAGATGATAGATGATAATTATATGGGTCCACGGTAATAGCTGCCTAGATACGATGACTTTCAAACTCCTCACAAACTTGGCATGACTGCCCGTCTGTGCGACGTTACCAATCTTACCGAAATTATTTGAGAAAGAGTCGAATATTCGTTTTGAGGTTCTTGCAACATTTGAAAAAGCTCGTCAGATATGGTCATCACAGCTCTGCCGCCGCTTTATCACAAGCTTTAATTTCGCTTTGAACTTGCAGTTAACTAACTATCTTAACTATCTGTCCTTATGAAAGCTTAAACGCTAGAGTTATTAGTTGATCACATTGAGTATCGCCACAGAGCTTCTAGTTTAGTTGCTGCTCTTTTAGTGTTCGCTATTTCTTCTGCCTTCCATGATTATCGTCAGTGATAGTTTCTTTCGATATCGCATCTATTGGAGCCAACGCAGGTTTAAGAATAACCTTCCAGCATTTTTGGATTTTGATTCAAAGTTGTCAGTACTCGATTTTCCAGCGTGATGGCCAATCAAAGTATTAACCGATCCCGGCCTTACTTCATGTACGACATATGCTATGCTCGTTCTACTAAGTAAATGTTAAATCTCGCTCTAAACATGAACAATGTGTGGTATTGTTCTTCCCACAAGACAAATGTATATGCATAGCGGTTGAAGAGTACAAATGATTAAATAAATAGTACGAAGTCGTATTAATCGTACTGGTTGCCGAAACTGAACATTGAAGGACATATTCTTGTTCGCAGGAATGTGTAAAAACTGTTCGTATTTCATTCTGAATTGCATTTCATTAAAATTTATATTATTTGTTTTCTAAATGAGTCAAACATTATAGTTAAATAATTATAGCATTGTTATTATTTATTACTATTTTCAAATATGTGCAACAGCTGCAAGATATGATTCTTGTCTAATTTTGAATTGGTTTATTTATTCGCAAAAAATAATTAATTGTTCAGCTTTCTAAATAATTAAAGAAATATTCACACTTCACTGCATTTTGGCTCTAAATAATAAATTTTTAATTACAAATATCACAATTGTAAATGTAAATCATAGAATAATTTTGCATGCCTAAAATTAAATCATATTAATAATTAAAATCTATTAAGTACGAGCAACACTGGCTAGTAGCATTGGCCTACAAAACCAGTCTAGAACTCTGCAAGTCGATATACTTATAGCATGATACCATAGGAAATTATATGTAAATGCTAAATATTAGGACCACCGTCTCTACATTATTGCATGGTACTCTTGAGAGTTCACTTCATGTTTGGCTTCCTTTTGCGTGACAGAAGCAATTTATTGTGGAATATGCGATCTTGCTTTAACGCCTGCAAATAAAAAGATAGTCATAGAATAGGTACGGCCTACGCCTAAAGAATATAAAACAATATCGGAAAATCAAGATTTCAGTTTTAATGTTTAAAATTAATTAATAGCCACGTCTGAAATTTTAATTGTTAAATTAATAATATATATTTATCGAATAGAAAATTATTTAAACACAGTAACTTTTACCAGTTGCTGTAGTTAATAAAAGTCTGAATTATCTTAAGGCTGACCTAAACAGCAGCATTGCGGAAATCAGATAGCATGTAGGCAGAAGTTATAAACCACAAATAAATATCTATTCGAATGCGTTATTTCATAAACATAATGAATAACGGAATGAAATATAATGAATTTCATTGCATTTCAATGGATTAGGATAATTAATAAAGCCGACTGTAAAAGCATAAACATCTTGGCAAAGGATAAATGGACTGAAAGACAGCACGATACCGACATAAAGAGACTATTTAAGAAACATTAAGACATTAAGGCTTTGAAGACTATAAGGTTGATACGTATAATAAATTACTATTACGGATCCAATCGGATCCTCGTTCAATTATAAACATCCGGTACGTAATTCTGCAAGTAGCGGTTGTGGAAACGAATCGGCAGTATGTCGGGAAGTTGTCCGGCTGCAGTTCAAAAGGTGCAGAGCTCAGATTCATGTTCTCCATTTAATTGACAATTTTAAGATAGAAATCGGGCGTTGTCTAAATTTTTATTAAATAAGTAATATGACTTTTTATTAGTAGTAGTATTTCAGGTAGGATAAGTTCAATTTAAGTAAGAATTATTATTTTTAATGACATTAAGTCGGTTTTGCATACTTCGTGATAAATCGATGCGTTATTAGAAATTAAGGTCCCTGATATCTTACGCAGTGACATAATACATCCATGCAAAAGGCATGCAAAAATTGAGATATTTTGTTAAGTGATAATTGGATTTTTGTGTCCAAAAGGAAAGAAAGTTATGGTTCGTATGTTCACAATGATACCAGCTTAAATTCTGATATTTTTGGAGCCTTTTGGCAAACTAGAAACAAAAATATTATTTTAAGCGACAATACCTACTTACATGTAGTTAATTTTTTCTAAACTAAAATAATCTAATCAAACTGCTTAAATTCATTTTCGATAAGACCATTTCTATGGCAGTTTCAGGCCTGGTAAGAGGTGTTCGAGACTGCTGTACAGGTTTGTGACACGGGCTGTTTAATGCTATTCAATGATTGATCATATCCTCGATGTTGACAGCATTAGTTGAGAGCGAACTACGATATATGACAATCCTTCCAGGAGCCGTAGTATATACATTTGTTTTCACTAAACTGAGTCTTGAACCTAGGAAACTTTCCTCTGGGACAGGCACCCTACGTTACGTAATATTGCCTCACCAATTTAAATAGATTATATTTGTACACATTTTTTATTAGATTAACTGTAAAGTTTATAACTGTCAAAAAGTTAAAAATGCACGGTTGAAAGAAAGGTATTTTACTGTAAAGCAATTAATACAAAGTAGTTGAAAAGTGAGCAGCATTATTATTAAATGACTATGAAATTTTACCATTTTTGCGCTAATTTACTCACTCTCTCTCTCTCTTAGTACACTTCCTACTGGCAGGCCCATGGTCTATAACGCCTCCACAATGTCTTCCGTTTTCCACTTCATGTCCACATACGAGTGGATTTATAAATTATTTATAACATTCCTTTTGATATACCAAAATTCTTGAGGGATTCTGCTTATAAAGAGGTGGACCCTCTATGCCTTTCTCAGCTTCGACTAACATTTGCTGGGCAGCGGCGCCATTCTCTGAGAAAACAATCCTGTTTACCCATACTATAGACTATTAAATACTGACCTATTTTCTTCATAACGATCCTGTTAACCAATACTATAGACAATTAAATACTGACCCATTTTCTTCATGATCGCAGGGTCGGGCTTGTAGACGTCGAGCTCGAGACCGCGGCAGGGCGGACCCGAGCGGGTCATGACGTATTTAGGGACGAGATGGTCGCCTCCGCTTGATCCGCATTCCACTGCGGCGGCCTGGTTCTTAGAGATGCCGGTCAGCAGGATTACCTCTTCTCCGAAACAGCTGTGACACTCTCCTGCAAAGTTAATCAATCAATCAATCAAGTAATCAATCAACCAATCAATCAATCAATCGATCAATCGATCAATTGTCAATAGATCAATGAGTCAAAGAATCCATGAAGCAATGCATCAATCAATGAATCAACAAATCAGTGAGTGAATCAATCAGTCAATCAGGTATTCCGTCAGTCAGTCAGTCAATCAATCAATAAATCACTAAATCAATTAAGTAATTAATTAATAATTTCAATAATAGTGTTAATCAATCAATAGTACGGGCTATAAATTCGTCATATCAATCAGTTTTACTATTCGTTGCTCTAGAAAATGGAGTAACTGTAATTTCTGTCATGATTAGCCTATATTCTAAAGTACACTTTAAAAGGAATACTTCAATCACATCGGCTTTTCTAAAACGTCTGAACCTGATTATTCTGCATAGTTAAATTTTAATTAATTATTATTATCAATGATCATTAATTTTTTAATATTATTAATATTTAGTAACATTGTTGAACCGATAACTAGCAATATTGCAAATGGCTAGCCTACTCCTTTAAGAAATAATCTAACGTTGTACAGATTTTAATATGCCAACGAATATAATATTATTATACGCCTTTTTAAATATATTTCTTATTTATTGATTTGATTATTAACATCTACATGTATAACATTTTCTCACATTACATATGTATTTAAAAATTCAATCTAGATGTTATAAAATTTAGATTTACTTCTTAGTTTATTTTTTCATTCATCAAAATTCATTCCTTATAGTAACATCAAATAGAGCGCTACTGTCGCCCATGACAACATCGAGCACAATTCAATAAATGCAAATCATCTTTTATGTGTGGTGCTTGTGTAAAGCAGATTTTGTGCTTAGCCCGTATTTCAACAGCATTGGGTATTCAAACTGTTATTTGTGCTTCAATTAAAATTAAAATTTAGTAGATGCGTAAGAAATAAAAATGAAAATCTTTAGAAGGATACAGTTGATACAGTCTAAATAAAATGCGTATAAGCAGTAATATTTTTAGTATTTGTAGTAATAGAGTCATTTTTTAATTAATTGATTAAGCACTGAATTTAAAGGGTTCTTTTTAAAGCGTATGAATCATAATGTTAAAGAGAAATGAATAAGTTTAAATATACAATTTATAATGCAAAACAACAAAACTAGTTCAAAACGATTCAGTGTGTATGACCCACGCATTCCCTAAATTATGCTATTAATAATTCGAAGATCATACGAACCAGCATAGCTTCCAACCAGTGGAGTAAACGGCCATAATGCACTAAATCCCATGACCCTGTAGTTTAAAGTCTCGGCTATTCCAACGCCCTGAAATAGTAACATGAATTTAGCTCTTATAATAGCATAATAACATATTCACAACAATTAGAGTGCTACTGTCGTCCATGAACGCCATTGATACAAATCAAATCCGGTGAGCAAAAAGAAGGTCCAACACGGTGCAAATTCTAAAATCCATAAAATCAGTCCAAAGATAAAATTATAAAAATTATTCCAGTCAGGAATTCGTACAGCCTCAAAAAAGGAGCATAACGGAAATGGTTATTTTTAACGGAAAATTGCTTAAGCCATCGAAAGCTTAATCAAGGCTGCAGAAGAAATTAAATATGAAACTAAACTAGCAAATTATAGAGTAAAAAAGCTAAAAGCTAAGGTTAGCGTCAGTTTCCTCACTCGAAGGTTAACGTCAGTTTCCTCACTCGAAAGCGATGTCAGTGACGGGCGAGCCCAGGATTTGAACCCGCACCTACTAATCCGCAGTCGAGTATCTTACCGACTTCGACACTGGGTCCAGCCAGTGGCGAAAGTTTAGTCAATATTTAGTTTTAATTTCCAACTGATTATTGACGTTTATTTGAACACATATCTATCATGACGTCCCTGGCATCATCTTATATGAGGAAACGGACGTTAAACCTTTATTATTTATTATTTATTTTATTTATTTATTAGCTACCTATTTCCAATGGCACACAATACATGTATACTGCTACATTGCAAACTATATAGGGCTACACTGCTTACTATACTTTCAATAATTATGATATAACTATGAGGCTGTTGCTATTTATTTGCAAATGCACTGATTGGCTCAAGTTAATTAATTGACATATTTTATAAATTATTTTATTGTTAATTTATTGTTTTATTTTGATTGGTTTAATGATAAATATGAGAAAAACTTTTAACATAGCATTTTATGCGGCTGTTCATGTAGAGGTAGTTAAGGTACTTACTATTCTGGTATTTAAGAAATTATGCATAGACTATTATCTAATATATTATCTTTTTTGCTAGAACGACACTGACATGGACTAAACTGTTATTAGTTAATAGATGTATAGATATTCCTAAATGTAAACCTTCATAGCAGTGACGAGATGGAGTCAAGTTCAATAGAGTGGAATCTGATTTTTCAGACATTAATTATTGTTATGTAGCAATAGGTAGCGCTATGAATTGTAATACGTTTATGTCTACTAAATATTGGAAAAATATCAAGACTAGGTTTATTTGCATTTGTTTCCAATTGCGTAATGCTCATCTGGAGAACTCGAATGAAGGTGATGAGAAGGAAATGAAATGTAGCTGTGTAACTGTGTCATTATGTAACTGTGTAACTGTGTAATTGTGTAACTATGTAACTGTGTATCTGTGTAACTGTGAAACTGTGTAACTATGCAACTGTATAATTCAGACTATCCATTATCTTCTGTAAGTCCGTCTAGCTTCCCGCTACCATTCCTTTGTACCGCTACCATTTTAAAATTTGTGTCGGAACCAGCCTTACCTGAATATATGCTTTTAGATACTGTAAGACATGTAAATGCAAAAACTAATATATATTTGTATTGTTCTTACTATCTTTGTTTAATGTCAGGCTGGTGAAGAAGAAAGGAACTCCAAGAGTTTGGTTCAATTCGGTTTGGACGAAGTCTGGGTTCGGGTTCGGTCAGAGTCTAGGTTCGAGTTCGGTTCGGTTCGGTCAAAATTCTAGATTGTAGGGTTCGGTTCGGTTCGAGTTTGGTTCGATTCCCATCTCTACTATATACCTCATGGTGTATGACATGAATATTAAATATATGTACATTTACACACACACACACACACAAACGCACGTACACACACACAAATGTAATTACAAACACACACATACACATTACACACACACACACACACACATATATATATATATATATATATATATATATATATATATATATATATATATATATAACATAGTAGCCGACATATATAACATATGTTCATGTAGTATATACTATATATATGCATTCATTTGTGTATATATATATATATATATATATATATATATATATATACACATTCATACATAATGGTATACAAGTAGTAAATATAGTGCATATATGCATTCATTTGTGTGTGTATATATATATATATATATATATATATATATATATATATATATACACATTCATACATAATGGTATACAAGTAGTAAATATAGTGCATGGGGCAATGCTGTGTACACTGGGCTCTTGATTAGCTACAGTTACACATCTTGATTTTCTTCTCTTAAGTATCAAATAGAAACACAGATTTAACTTACAAATTTTTGATGAAATATTTACACGATGGAAAAACATTCTAGACACTCACAGTAACATAATAGGGATCAGTCCCGTTTCTAAGCAGCGTCAAAAGATTGCCCGAGGAATCCACTTCAACGCACAGGATTGCGTCCGGGTTTGTGGAACTCCATAATCCTGTGGGATCAGAACAAGGCCGGCCAGCTGGTGGAGTAGTGGTTGGCTTCGGTGTAGTAGTAGCTGTAAGATCAACGAAAAACTCAAGTATCAATACAGGGTGAGTTAAAAAGAAGTACCCAAGTAAAAAGATTGAATATCTCAGACTATTGTTAATATTTTGATTTTTTAAATTTGCCTATGACTAGATGACTAATTTTTATTGAAACTTGCATAACTGACAAATCTATATATCAAATTGAATGATACAAGGGCACACCAAGAAAAATGAGTCTTTTAATAATTAGTAAAATGTGATCTGAAAATATTTACAATAGCCGAAGATATTCAAAATTTTTCGACAGTAATTCATTTTTTACTCATCCTGTATATAAATATTTTAAAAACTAGTTATATGATCATATTTCCAGCCTGTAGAGAAAAACTGACTAAATAGAAATTGGATACAGATTGCCAGGATATCCTCATAATATTTACTGTCGAATCTCCCAATATTAAGCTTACATCAATTCTACTTAGTAGGCCCTATCCTAAGTGGATACACATTACTGGGATATCCTTATTGTAATGGAACAAATGCAAATTTTGAACATTAATTGGCTGTGTCTGCCTATGTGTAGTTAACTAGTCAACTATTTCGTTTAGTAGGCTAACCTAAGTGGAGCTTAGAGTAATTTAACTCCTTAAAAGTACTTAATTGGCACTGTACAAGTAGTTTAACTACTTTATAATAATTATTGTCATATAGTCCAAGTACTTTTAAAAACATTATGTTGCATCTGTAACGTTCTATCATGCCAACATTTTATCTAATCAGAATAACAAGTATAAATATCTCAGAAACATTTTCATATATTGAAATATTAAAAAAGTCTCTTTTACTGCAATAATATCTAATTGATGGCTGATCCATGTTCCTAACGTGATAACAGTCAATGCCGTTAGATGACAATTTGAACCTGTTTCTTAGTTTAGAGGATGATTGGATACTAATGAACTATTCATTGCCACTCTTAAGTCATCATCATAATCCTCCCTTGAATCCCAGTTTAACCAGGGTTGGGATACAAATAGACTGTCTCAAATCCTCTCTGTCCTACACCACACCATCAGCCAATCCCCTATTTGAGACTTTTCTATTTGTTGAAATTTTTGTAGCAATTTCTGAAGCCTAGGCGCTCACAACCGAATGCCCTTTCTGACGTTGGTATGGATCGTAGTGCTTTAGTCGCCTTCTACGACACGTGCAGTCACCGGTTGGTCAATTCTTCAAACAACCCGGACACAACACGGTGCCATTGCCAATCTTAAGTAATTTAGTTTATAATATTCTTCGATATGTAATAATTATGGTATCGTTACCGTGGTCCTTTGAAGAATATTCAATGAAAAGCTGTCTTGAAAATTGATTGAACTGGAATTGATGTAGTTGAAAAGCTTAATTAATTAGCGTTCTATGATTTAGCTTATCAGCTAAATCACACAAAGCGCTTTAGTTTATCAGTATAAATTATATACATGAATAGGCCTATATTGTCCCCGTGTTGTGCTCGGGTGTGGTTAAACCACTGCTGAATAGGGCAACCTGCAAACAATCTGCCGCGTGTACGTAAGAGGCGACTAAGGCAGGAGCTGAGGAATGGCAAGCGGGAACCCATCTCACCATGAAATATTTTCCCCCAGGATTATATGGTAATTTATCCACCTAAATGACAAAAGCAACGGGAAACCACCTCTGAAGCCATGTTTTTCCCAAGATATAGGCTACATAAGGTATGGAGAAGGCATAGACTTTGTAAGGGGAATAACTTGTTGATCTAAGGAGTGCTCTTATGGAGCGAGAAAGCAGACGTTGAGTATGTATATGTACCTTGAACCTGCCGCATGGCATTGCACTGAAGAAGAAGAAGGCCTATATTATAGCAATCTTATGACGCGATCAGACTAGGATACTTAAATACTGTTCGATGGCTTTCAATTTGTGAAGCATGAAAGCAGCCAGAGATTATAGTTTTTACTTAGAACCGTTTAGTAAAATGCAAGGGAAATACGTATGAAATCACCTGGTACAGTAACGTTGATGAATATGTGTGAAGTGTACAGATTGTACTCGATTTTGTTAGATGCCTGACACATCATAATCTGTGTATATCCTGCCATGTTTTCTTTAACAGTGAATGAAGGGCTATCCGGTTCCCAGTCAAGAGTTCTCATGTTCTGCCATTGAAAACTGCACAATAACAAATACAAATATTAATAACGATACTGGGTACAGAAAGCACTGTGAGTGCCTGTTTAAAACCCATTTTGACTGCTTTAGAGTTACTGGACGCTTACTATCAATCATAGTTCAAATAAAATCAAGGTTTTGATCATAATCCAGGGTTAATCATATCCTTGCTATTGACAGCGCCAACTGGACGAACGGTCCGATGCGCTATTAACCTTACATGGACCCAAGGAGATATCAGTTATATATTGTCTGACCAGGGATTTGAACCCCGGCCACTTATATTTGGGCGACCACTCTATCCGTAAAAATACCCCCTTACTATGTATGAAACTTAATGTATGGGTTAAAATTTATCATGAGAGCAAAGGACCAACAGAATGTATTAAAAATAGTTTCAAACAACCAGATCATTATTTATTTTCTATGCATTGCTTAGTATTGTTCTCTTGGTATCCTAATTGTTTCTAAGTATTGATTGCTACTCTAAGTATCCTAATTGTATCTAAGTATTGCTTCTCTAAATATCCTAATTGTATCTAACTATTGATTGCTTCTCTAAGTATCCTAATTGTATCTAACTATTGATTGCTTCTCTAAGTATCTTAGGAGCATTTAAGGATGACTTCTTTAAGAATAGTTTAATGAAATTTATATTTTTGCTGAAATATAAGGATCACATATTGTATGTATACATTTAATGTATATTACTATGTGCGTGTACATATCAATATACATGTATGAATTTCTCTTAATGCACTGCCTACTGGCAGGTCCATGGTACATAACGCCTCCACTCTTCTCTGTCTTCCGCCTTCCTCTTCATTTCCACATATGAGTGGTTCTTTAAATCATTTAACATACCTAATCTCGGCCTGCCCCTGCCTCTTTTTCCTTCCATTCTACCTTCTATGACCTCTTTTAATAGACCTTTCCCCCCTTAGAATGTGTCCTATCCATCTCTTCTTCCTATTTCTTAATAAATTTATCAACAGTCTATCTGTGCCAACTCTCTCCAGGACTTCTTCATTTATAACCTTTTGAGTCCAGCTAATCCTCTCCATTTTTCTCCAAATCCACATTTCCAATGCCTACAGTTTCCTAATATCCTCCTTCCGTAAGGTCCATGTTTCACATCCATACAATAGCGTGTCCAAACCAAATTTTTCATTATCTTTATCTTTGTGTCTTTCTTTAGACTTTTTGTTAATAGTTCTTTTCTATTACCAAAGGCCGCTTTTGCTTGTGCAATCCTACTGCATATTTCCGTCTCATATTTCCCATCATCGGTTATAGTATGACCCAAATATTTGAAACTCCTTACATGTTCCAATTTCGTACCATTTATTGTGATATTAACTTCACCTTTATTATTGGACACTCTCATAGCCTTCGTCATTTTATATTAATCTTCATGCCATATCTTAGGCCGTATCATTCAGCCTATCCATTATCTTCTGCAATCCAATCTCGCTGCCCACTACCATTCCTTGGTCATCTGCAAATCGTACATCTTGTAACAAATTTCCTCCTACTTTTATTCCTTTTTCCAAGGCTTCCTCCATCATTGCCTCAGCGTAAATGTTAAACAGCATCGGCGAAATGCTACAACCTTGTCTTATTCCACGTCCTGTTTCACCTTTTTCTGAGTATTCTTGTTGGATTTTGATTACTGCTTTTTGATTTATGTACAAGTTCAAAATTTGTCTTCTATCTCTCCAGTCAATTCCTATTCTTTTTAAGATATTCATCATCGTTATCCAATCAATCCTGTCAAATGCCTCCTTGAAGTCTACAAAGCATAAAAAACGTCATTTCCAAATTCTAAGCTTCTTTCGCAAGGAACCCGCATATACATGTATACAGTATATACATGTATGTATATACACTGTATATACTGTAAAAGGCATAGGTAGACCACCTCGTCATAAACATAGTTCCCCAAGCATAACGGTACATGTACAATTTTGTACATGTATATCAAATGAAATATTAGATGATTCAGAGATCCACTCTTATGTGAACATGACGATTAAAAACGGATGAGAGAGATGATTGGAGGCGTTACATACTATGGACCTATATGCTTTTTAGTATATAGAGAAATTGAAAAAGTATGCAGAAATTATATAAAATTAAAATAGTTATAAACAAAATATTATAGAAATTAAAGGATGTCCAGAAATATGCCGCCTACATGCATGTCGCTTTGAAAATTGTTTTAACTATTGAAGGGAGGTATCCCATGAAATGTAATCATTGATTAGTTAACGTAGATGATGATAAAATAAACAGTAAAACGTCCCTTACATCATCCCCGGATGAGGAAACGGACGTTAAACTTTTATTATTAATATTAATAATAATAGTATTATTATTATTATTATTATTATTATTACTATTATTATTATTATAAGTGACTTAAATTATCAAAAGATGGCGTTGAAGTCATGAAAGACAATACGAAGAAGAATCCAGGAAATCAACTTTATCTTAAACTCTATACATGCGAATACAAATGACTACATACAAGGCTGGTGGAAAAGCATCGGCTGTACAGGTCACCACGTCCCCTATAGAGTAGAACTCCTTAATCGGCGTAGCCTTCAGGTTTTCTGGTGCAACTACGTAACATCAACAGATTAGTCACTTGAAAATTTACTCTGGTATCAACAAACAATAAATCATAAACATGGCAAAACAGCATGGGCTAAAAGTAATTAAAAGAGTTAGTTTATTCATATATTATGTATTACCATTTACAAAATATATTTAATTTAAATATTAAATTAACAAGCATCATTTATGCAAATGTCTAAGTAGAAAGACATAACATTTTAAATGACTGTTCCTGAAGTCTTGGGATCGTCAATTACCGGTAGAGCTGGCCAGAAAGTTAAATCTCTGACATTTACAAGACTATTGACAAAACTAATCAAATAAACTACACAATAGTTAAAATGTGATAGGCTATTTAAAGTAATGAGTATCATCATAGATATTTAACTTTACTGTGTGTTTAATTTTTTTTAACTTAAGGATGCAGAATATGCCAAATTCAAGAACCCAGAGAAAGGTATACCCAAGAAAAGTGCGCCTTTAAAGTTTCTCAAAATTTCTCACTTAGGGAAATTAAACGGTTAGCTAAATACAGATAGCGTTAGGTAGCGGCATCAATATTTAATTGTAAAATGTTTCATTTATCCATCCGTTTTACTGTTAAATATTTAAAAAAATCTATTTAATTATGAATTTTCCGAAATATTTCAATAAGAAAGAAATCCATAAAAATGTCTGCTTCAAAATTTGAAACAAATGAATTGGCCAGTTGGTTGCCAATGCAACCGTCTGGGCCAGATAATTAATTATGCATTGTATAAGCCTACATGTGGATTCTATGTGAATAAGGCATTTCTTGTACAATATAATTTTATACGGACTTTCATATTTTTAATACTCTTAAAATTGTCTCGAATGCGAAAGTGAATATAACATATTTTTAATTACTACCTTCAAACTATTTAATTTAGTTTATCAAGTGAATTTCTGACATTATGACAGTATCAGTAAATAACACATTTAACTAGCAAATAAAAAAGTCATTGAGAAGAAGAGGGTTACCACAACAATCGAAGCCTATTAATGTAATACAACAAGCAGCATCTACTAAGAGAATAACATACTCTCTTACTAATGGTCTTCCAAACAATAGAATACAGTTGAAATAATGGCAATCATTTATTGATTTTTATTTATATAAAGAAGGTAATTACAATGATATCAAAACGTAGTCAAAATATTGTGAATGCAAATAAAACTTACTCATATTGAAATGGTAAAGAAAGGAGTGAAATGATGAAATTGAGTGATATAAAATGTAATTAAAAAATTTAAATATTTTTTGCAGTTTATGGAAAAAATGTATCAAATATGTTGTCCATAAAATGACAAGCCCAGCAATTATCGCTAGCTTGAGAGGTTTTTTAAAATATTTTCTAACTCTACGAACTAGAGGATGATGATGATGGTGAACTCAACGAATATATTGCTAGTAACTAACACTACTTTGGACTGATTATCTAGATTTTGGAATTTGCACCATTTTTGGACGTTCTTTATGCTCGCCGGCTTGATTTTGTTTCAATAGTGCTCGATGTTGTCATTGATGACTCTAGCATTCTAATTGTTGTTATGTTACATATGCTCATGGAGTTGAGCAATGCAGATTAAATAAATACTTTCTTTACGTCATTACTTTTAATTGGACCATAAGTTTGAAATAACTATAGGTCCGCAAGGATAATACATCGATTTCGTCGTTAACTTTTCTAAAAAAATATATTCTGATTTTTATTACTTAGCCCAAAGAGCCTTAAGCTAGGCCAGTCTAAAACTTAGCCAATTTAAGAAATAAAATTTAGAGAAAGGTAAGGTTATGAATATAAAACAATTCAGCTGGATTTCACTTCTTAAAGTTAGACCTACACGAAAACAGCCACACGAGTTCGCATATGAAAATGTAATATTTCTATACTAACATGCGACGAATATAGTAGGACTCTGATAAAGGTGCGTGTAGGTTGGTGTGTTGCTGGCGTGCCCTGATTCAACCTTGACCGGACCAAAGTGTGTGTGGCAGTTGTAAGATAATCCTTCCAGATCCCGTGTTGCTTGGAAACGTTGCGATGTCCTACAAGTGATCAATGGAGGTTAAACAGGTGGCAATAAAAAATAAATCCGTGAATCATGGTTGTATAAAATTAACAGTAATTCAATCAAAAAATTGATTCGACGCGTCCATGTCTGACTGTCTTCTTCTTAGCATATGTCGCACTCTTTTAATATCACTCTCAGACATCACTTAACTGTAGACTATTTTACTATTGAAAAGAGCATGGCCGACATTTTGTAAATTACCTGTGAAATGACCGAAATGAAAAAAGGCCGATTGGTAAGTTATATTCTACGGACAATAATACCGTCAGTTAGGTGAAATACTTCGTCTTTCCATGTTCTGAATTAATTACGTTGACTTCTTAGCATCTGCTGCTGTTTTAGTTAGGATTCGAGACTTTAATCTTAAGTTCAATCTATGATTTAATTAGTATGTGTGAGTGTACAGATAGGGCATCATGATTGAATATATTTTCCTTAGATACTTAAATTTTGGTTAGTTTATGTTTCTGCCTACCATACGGCGTTAGAAGTTGTGGATTGGTTAGTGACGAAGTTTCCTGGACCAGTCCAGAACATGACTGGAGGAAGGCTGCCGTTGTACTTCACCTCACACTGAGAGGAATAGCTGCTGCCATCCATCACTACTCCAGAACCTGTTATGAAATCCTGACATACTGGATCGCTGGCTGAAACATGAGAGTCATAACTTTTATAATGTGAAATCTTTGCACTGGCTAAGGATTAAAGAGTGTGTCATTTAAAAGATGGCTTGGTTAATATCTAGGCCTAAGTCCACCACCACGTCTGAGCAAAGTTGTATATCTCACCTGATTAAATGATATGCTGCATTATATAAATCGGTCTTCTATACTCAAAACATGCAAAACGTGTTTTTATTGTTTTTTGGAATATCTTTGGAACTTGTTAATATTTTAAGGAATTTTGGTTTTTGGTCTGAATAAAATTATTATGTTTAAGTATACATGTAGATGTATGCATATTATGTTTATGTGTGTGTATATTTGTATTTGTATGCATATATATTTATATTTTATGTCTATGTGAATGTATGTATATGTATGCATATGCATAAATGTATATGTATGTAAATGTATGTATAGTCTATATACATATGTATATGTATGACCTTATATGGGTCCCTGTAAGTGCCTAGTGCATTGGGTTACCCCTGATTTTGCAATTATGTGCTATTCAATTATTTAACTTACATTGCGTATTTACTATGCATTTTATAGAAAGTTTAAATAAATAAATAAATATATATATACAGTATATATATATATACATATATATACTGTATATATATATATACTGCATATATATATATATATATATATATATATAATTTTCAAAGTACCAACCTAATACAACGAGTTCAGCATATCCACGGAAAACACTTGGAGGTCCAGAGTTGATATCCGTGCAGACATACGTCCCAGCATCTGATAATTTTGCGTTGGTTATCTCGAGATGAAACTCCAAATCGCCTCCGATTATTTTAAATCTCGAAGCACTTGGATGGGTTGTTATGATTTGCTTTCCGTCACTTACATTTCTACCATCAGCACTGCTGGAAAATTCTATCCACTGAATTCTGGCACTCGTGGAATTGGTCGCACACCGGAGCACTATTCTGTATCCCATCCGGACAACCTCGTTGTCAGGAACCTCTGTCAATACGGAGCCGCTAGGTGAGAAACCTGTGCATTTTTACAGTGTAAAAACAGCGATATCTATTTATTGGCTTCATAATGATTATTAGCTAAAATTAATAATATCGATGTATTAGGTTTAGATCATTTATTCCACTCCAATTTATTTAAGAATTCAACTTTAGAACCCAGTATAGTTTCTATATTTAAAGATGGACCTATTGAACGCCGGTACATTGAATAGTATATAGGTATCTTGTTCAAAACCTGCCGGAGTTTTCGTCAACAAGTTTTTAAATAATAAACTTATCTTAGAACCTCCTATAGCCCTTTAGTCTTTCAGGACATCACTTAAGAATATTGGTACGAGTAATGGCTTATCTGTGTCAGCTGGCCGCCGAAAAGAAAAGCTGATAGAGAATATTAAGGTAAGACCAATATGGCGAAAAACAAACCGTCTGTAACAAATTACTTTTGGTAAGGAAGCGGACGTCAACTTTTGCGTCGCAGTTTTCCATGTAGTCATTCATTTCAATAGCAGTTTTTAAAATTTTAAGCATTTGAAGATGGAGTGATTTCACAACACTGTAAAAGTAAACAAATACAATAAAAATCCAATGACCATGTCAGGGTATAAATAATAATAAATTATACTTAATATGATCTTTAATTGAATAAGATAATAATATCTATCAAGATAATAACAACTGTTAAAATCAATAAGATATGCTTTGATCATTTTCTTAAGAAAGCATCCCTTGTGAGATAACACATTTAGGTTAAGTAAATACGTAAAATCATAAAATCAGCCTGGCTTTTAGACTATAATAACAAATAGTGATAGTGACTTTTTGAAGAAATAATTCTAAATATTCTCACCACAGCAGGACAGAAGAAGGAGATACAGTATGGATGACTTCAGCGTTGACGCCATGTTAACCGAACAACGTCGTGTGTTATGTAAAGTGTTGAATTATCCTCACTCTTCTAGGCTGTCTGATCTGCTATATTTAAAAGCAGAGATAAATTTCTAAATTGAAACTTTGCTGTAGCAGCTTTGTTACTTATATGTCTGCAGTGTAGATTTTGCAAATTGAAAATAATATGGTATCTAAGCAAAATTATCATTATTTTTATCAATTAGTATTTTAGAAAAAAATATCTTAAATGTTTTTAGTTTTAAATTGTCCTTAATAAGAGGCATTTAAAAATTATCTTGCACTACAAGTTGAATTTAATAAGAGTTACTGTATATAAAGAAAAAATAAGTTGCAGCATTTAAATTTACATATATTTACAATTATTGACTATAATTATCTTTTTACAGTCTAACTATCTAAAGCGTTAGCTCATTGCTTATAACTTTCTTTAACTCTTTTACCAGAAAATATATATTAGTATCCCTCGGAACAGAGTTTAAATAGGCTCCTTTGCAAGACTCTTCATATCTTGAAAGATAAACTGGGAAAATTAACCGGCTTACTAAAAACTCGATAAAAATTGTTTAGATTATTTTAAACTATCAGTGACCTTGTTGGGTTTTTACTTCGTTGCGCAATTTTGAAACCAATGGCAACGTGTTTGACTCATAAACACTGATAACTCTGATAATAATTATACTTTGTGGCAGTTACCAAGTCAACGATTCGTATAATGCGAGTAAAGCAGTTTTAAAGCGCACTCACATCTCTTAAGTTCCTCTTGCTCTTTGAGTGTCATTTAAAAATATGGCTAGTATATGCCCCAGAGAATGGTTGATTCAGCTTAATAATTTAATAAACATATAGGCCTACGCTGGAAAACAATATTACTTTTTCTCTTTGATTATTTCTAAATAATTTGAAGACCGCAGATAGAACATACGAACATACGAAGTGAACATACGAACATAATTGCAACTATTGCGTTAAAATAACATCGTAATATTGCGAATCGCGAATACAAATATTGTAGTTTCAGCATAGTTTAAATTAGCTATGGTCTAGTGCGTCACATAATTTTCACTTTTTGCATTCCATTAAGCATCGCTCTGCTTCTGTGGAAAGAAAATATTACTGACCTGTTAATAAATTCAGAGGGCTCAACAGCATCTAGCGGCCCTTAGGAGTTTTACGCCTATATATCCCAAAGATAGTGTAAGCTTTTTTATATTTCAAAAGACATTCAAATGCTAGCAGCAATTGGCATTCAATTTTGCTCAAGTATTTTAAATGTATGTGTTCCAGTTAGAGCGAGATAGGATTAGTCTAGAGTGGACATTGCACCGGATGGATATGCATATAGTATGGATTTGAGACACGGAATTGTAGCTCAAGCAAAACTACATCATAGTTGTTTGTAATTCAATTTCACATCGTCTACACAATATTTAATTTCGACATTTTCAATCAGTTTCTGCGTAAGTATATAATTATGCAGTTTCTGACAATCGTCAGCTTGGCGTTCGGACTGCGCTGTTATTGGTCTCGCTTTATCTTTGAGCACTGTTATTGCATGTTCTTGTTTTATCTTTTATGTTGGCTATAGGAATTGATTTTCGTTGGTGCGGGCCTTCTTGCAATTGTATACTCGCTTTGGGACATCCGTGAAAATGCCTACGGGAATGGAATAGTCAAATGCTAACTGTTGTTTGGAGTAACGTATTGGTTCACATGCCCCAGAAAAACAAAGCTTGTCATATGATTTTTGTATAATTCTTTAGAAGTATATCTCTTCGATATCGGCTAGTACAATAATATATTGATGTCGGAGTTTTCATTAAATCATAAGTTTATCAATATTAGCTGATATTTTTTGTGCATGGCCCACTCACTGTATTCAGTCAAACATCTATCAATATTAACTGGCAGTTTTGTAAAAATGTTGTCAAGATAATTTCAATGAAAGTTGACTGTTGAGAGCGGTTTTTATGTTTACGGCCAAATTTACTTAAATAAAAATGTTTTGTTATTAACTGATATTTTCATACAATGATGTTGGGCAAATTTTCATCAATCAAAAATTTATCTCACTTATGATTTCAGCTTTCCAATAATATAAGAAACCTGCTATTCTATTGTTTCTTTGTAGAGCTGAAAGTAGGACAGTTGCTAAAACATTATGCTAAATCAAACAATGCAATTTAAATACCGCTGTGATTTTATCGATATCGTATTAGAAATGTCTAAAGTTTTGCGTTTATTTATACATACACACATATATATATATATATGTACATATATATATATACATGTATATATATCTTTTTCTTCAGTGAACTGCCAAGTGGTAGGTTCAAGGTACATATTCATACTTAAAGTCTGTTTTCTCGCTCCATAAGAGCACTCCTTAGATCAAAAAGTTAATCCCTTCACAAAGTCTATGCCTCATCCATACCTAAAGTAGCCTATAGCTTGGTAAAATATAGCTTTTGAGGTAGTTTCCCGTTACCTTCCTCAGTTAGGTGTATTAATTATCACTTAACCCTGGGGGAAAATAATTCATGGTGAGGTGGGTCCCCTCTCACAGTCCTCTTTTCCTGCCTTTAGTTGCCTCTTACGTACATGCGACAGATTGTTTGCGGTTGCCCTATTCTGCAGTGGTCCAACCACACCCGAGCATAACACGGGGAATATATATATATATATATATATATATATAATATATATATACATATATTATATATATATATATATATATATATATATTTATATACATGTGTGTATATATATATATATATATATATAGATTGTTTAAATTTAAAAAAAATATAAATGTGTAGATAGGTAGGTCATAGTGTGTTTAACGACAAGGTTCAGAAGCACAAGGCTTCCCTTCAAGACGACTCGACACACTCGAGCTACCGTCACAAAGATTAAGGTAACAGAAACTGAACAACTCAGTAAATATATATATATGTATGTATATATATATATACATACATATATGTATATATAAATATTAACAAAATGCTACACCAACTGTCTTCTCTCTTTTTCATGCCTTCCTATGACGTCACTTTCACCAGTTTTTGTCGTCATGCCTAGTGAACTTAATCAGTCAAACCTAATTTATTATCCAAAAATATTAAATAATCTCACTGCATATAATCTCATTCCCCGTCTTGTGTCCGGATCGTTTGAAGAATTTGACCAACCGGTGACTGAACGTGTCGTAGAAGGCGACTAACGCACTAAGATCCATACCAACGTCAGAAAGGGCATTCGGTTGGTGAGCGCCTAGGCTCCAGTAATTGCTACAAAAAACGAATGGATTAATAGGGGATTGACTGATGATATGGTGTGGGACAGGGAGGACTGGAGAAGGTCTATTCGTATCCCGACCCTGGTTAAACTGGGATTTAAGGGAAGATGATGATGACTGCATATAATCTCATCCATCTCCATCCATTTTGACATTGCTTAATTTTTAAGTATACATCTTTTCTTTTTCTCCTTTCTTGCTAAATGTTTCATTTTATGCTTT
The DNA here is from genome assembly GCA_905160935.1 of Enchytraeus crypticus. Classification (NCBI taxonomy): domain Eukaryota; kingdom Metazoa; phylum Annelida; class Clitellata; order Enchytraeida; family Enchytraeidae; genus Enchytraeus; species Enchytraeus crypticus. Next base: position 1,818,323 of record CAJHZI010000713.1, read on the forward strand.
TAAATAACGCTCTTCGCGACTTTGTAAAGATATTGTCCTGAAATGGGCATACTAAGCAGAATGACGGCTATGATACCAGTGCTTATTAACAATTTGTGATAAGATATTGAATTTCAGAAATATTGCAGGTCAATAAGCAAGAGATCGAGGATAGATGACTAGGCTACTTAATCGAAATCAATTAATTAATCAGTTAATTGGCTTAATAATAGAGCCTAGTGTATTCGGTCAACTGGTAAATTTTTTTGGAATCATTATAAATACACTAAAACATTACATCAGGTTTTAAAACTATCAAATATTTTTATAGACATGTAAAAGCGATTTGCCAAAGCCACTAGCTATTGCAAGTGTTATTCGATTTACAAATTGAAACATAAATATTGCATTGAATTTTAAGTGCCTACTTATAGTAATATATATATATATATATATATATATATATATATATATATTCACTGTGTTTTTTATAACTGGTACGCCTAATTATTTTTACAGACATTTGCGGTACTTGACCAGCAGCCAATTCTACCAAATAGAGAGAAATTTCGTTTGCATATTTTTAATAACGCGAATGTTGTATTTTTGCGAATAGGAGTGGGGTCGGATAATAAATTTCCAGTACAGGATTACGGGCATGTTACATGCAGAGTAAAATTATCTCCATAAAATAATAATCAACATTTAAAATAAAATTTTTGCTAAAGCTATTTTGAATAGCAATCTTTTCTTTTCAAAACGACGTAAAATACGTGCTGATATGTTCTTCATTTGCAAAGTTATTGAACTTTAATGCAAGGATTAAGTTCATAGGCCTACGTGTGCTAGGCGAGAGCTCAGCTGCCGTGAGACGATGCGAGCGCAGTACTACTGCAATGAATTTTGAGAAGCTTGGTATCAGAAGAACGAAGCTTACGAGAAGGTTGATAGTGGATTAAGAGATTCTAAAGTTAAGAAAGTTTGCCAAAGATAAGTATTTTGTAAGTTATCAGAGAGAGCAATATGCTACTTAATTCTTTGAACCCCAAGAAACCAATGAAGATTACTAAGTAGGGAACTGGAAGTTTTCTAAAGCCTTGATGACCGACGGACAACACGTGATAGAGAATTATGACTGGAAATTATTACAAAAGGTTATGAATTATTGCAACAAGTTTTATGCGCATGAGAGTCTTTTTTGAGAGAAGAAGAAAGCCATTTTGCAATGAGTTGCAGTAGTCAAGCTTAGAATGAATAATTTAGTTTGCAAGAATTATGGATGCATTTTTATCAAGAGATGACCGTATCTGTCTGATTTGACGGATCTGATAGAAGGAGAAACGACAGACAGATGTGATATGATATTTGAAGTCGAGGTTTTCATTAAATATAACGCCAAGATATGTGCCTTGGGATTGAAAATGTGCCACATTTTATATGAAAAACGTAAAACAAACATTTTGTTACAAATCACAAATAAATAAGGTCATATAGTATTATGGAAATGAGAGGACAATTCATGATTAGGTATCCAAATAGTGAACACTATCTTTTTTGTTCCTAATATTTTAAAATTCCTAATATTCTCACTTTGTTTGGTAGACGTTCATTTTCTCTCTCCGCTCCTACTGTTTGGAACTCTCTGCCTCCTGATCTTCATTCATGTTCTACTACTTCCACTTCACGTTGAAGGATGAAAAAACATCTCTTTACACCATAGACATTTTCATCTTTCCTGACTGTTTTTTTTACACTGGACCTGCACCATTAGGATCTTTTACTTTCTCTTCAGTTGCATGACAAAACAGACGTTAACCTTTATAACTATTATTATTATTGTGCCATTATCTTTGTTTTAAAAATGTGAACAAGATGATAAATTCAGGTCCAAGGATTAAAATGATGAAACATAATATTTTTCCATCTACAGAGTAAGCTTATTCAATATTTTAATGCAACATAGCAGTATACATTTTAGTCGTGGTTATTGAAGAAATTGAATTGGTTTCTTCAAATGTGTTTTGCTATCGTTTAAAGTATGGGATCGTAGGCATCATGAATGATCTAATGCACGTAGTGACTGAAGGACTAGACCTACTCTTACTTTTGGTCAAGCAAATATTTATCTGTGATTTAGTCTAGGAGTAGATAACATGTTATCGTTGGGATCATCCTTCATATTATTAGCGTTACTCGAAAAGATGTTACTACTTGTGTGATTGCATGTTTACCATGTTTACTACTATGTGTTTTATGTGTTTCATATGTTTTTACTAGATGTGTTTTATTACATACAATATGTTTACACGTTTGATTAAAAGTTTTACAAATTACGGAACCAGTATAATGGTAATTTTGACATTAGAATGTCCTTTCTAGATTAGTTTAAATATTATTGAATATTCTAGGGGAAACTTGGTTCTATTTACTTCAAAAGACAATATTATTATGGTATATTTTGCATGCCTTGTTATCTCAGTGGTAAACGTATATTAAATGGTCAGACTTTCATTATAAAATCGGTTTAAAATCGGTCTCGTTTTACTAAATTTTGATCCGCTTGGATCTTTTATATTTTAACTCGTTTTGGTTTTTGTTAATTAGAGAAGATTGTTAAGATAAGATAAGTACAGGTTTTTACTATTAGTCAACAGGCTGATCATAAGTATTGTTCTTTAGAGCACTGCCCACTGTCAGGTCTATGGTATATAACGCCTCCACTCTTCTCTGTCTTCCGCTTGCCTCTTCATGGCCACGTATGAGTGGGTCTTTAAATCATCTAACATACCTAATCTCGGCCTGCCTCTGCCTCGTTTTCCTTCCATTATACCTTCTATGACCTGTATTAATAGACTTCTCCCCTTAGAATGTGTCCTATCCAACTTTTGTTTCTATTTCTTAATACATTTATCAACACCGCATCTCTCTAGAACTTCCATATTTGTAACCTTTTGAGTCCAGCTAATCCTCTCCATTCTTCGCCATATCCACATTTCTAATGCCTCTAGTTTCCTAATATCTTCTTTCCTTAACTTAAGGTCCATGTTTCACATCCATATAAAAGTGTGGTCCAAACTGATTTTTTGTTTATCTTGAGCATAATTTTTCTTAATTATGAGTTTTCACTATCTTGATGCATAATTGTGCTAATTAAATTCCCAAATTACATGTATTGTTTATCAGCTAAAATTCTATATCAAGTTAAACAAAGCTAACCAGAAGCAAAGCTAAACAAAATCCAAGTTAAAATCAACTTAATGTTTGACTTTAGCTGTCATTTCAATCGCCTCAAGTATTACATGTTTCTATCTTCTCTTTTACATCATTGTGTCCATTATTCCTTCCTATTGCAGAGTCTTGTGTTCAGAGATCATCTACGACAAATTTTAAATTTCAATTTGATGTGGCTGGCTCCTCAAGCACAGAACACTGAACCATTCACGTGTTAAGTAGTCACTACGTTAATCAATATTCAACACCAGTTCCTTGCGTTCTGATGACAACATGTGGTGGCAATATTCCTCCAGTTTTTTCTGTCTTTAGCAACCCTCACAGCATCTTCCCATGAAATGATAAAAATTTTCAAATCTTTGTTGATCCTACTGAACCAAATAATTGTAGGTCATCCTCTTTTCCTTTTTCCTTGACTTGGCTTTCAATCCATTGCAATCTTTGCATATCTATCATCAGGAATTCTTAATACTGGCCCAATAACTTTACTCTTCGTTTCGCAACTATATCATCTTATTTTCTTTCTGCAAACATTTCAAATACTGTTTCATTTTTGGTGTGTTCACAATAATGAAATATTAGTATTCTTCTGAGACATATTTGTTGAAAACAGTTAATTTGTATTTTATTTTATTAGTACTTTCCCAGTTTCACACGCATACATCAAGACGGGATGAACAATGGTTGAATAAATGTTTTCTTCAGTCCAGCATAAATTCTATCTCTTTTCCAAATTATCTTAACCAATTACCGTTAAATTGTCTTAACCAATATTATTCTATCAAAATCGTCTTTCTTCTAGTAAACTCTAACATTACATGTATCATAACAATATTTACTATAGGCCTATTAGAAAATGTACATGCATGCATAGGTAATCAGGTACCAATGCTTGCCAGCAAAGGTGAGTCTAAAGCTCGCTACTAACTAAGAGTTTAGTTACGCGGCGAACCACAGTTTTGTGCGCGATATTGGCGCTATGTTCCTTTCCTTTGGGACCTTACTTCTCCTCAGCACATTTCTTTTGCAAATTGATTTGGGTTAATTGATCTGTAGTGATGTGGAGATGACCCTGACATCATCCTTGGATGAGGAAACGGATGTTAAACCTTTATTATTAATATTATCATCATCATCATTATTAATATTAGTTTAGTTACGCGACGAACCATAGTTTTGTTCGCGATGTTGGCGCGATGTGCGCACTAACTAGACGATTAAAAATATTCCTAGCCAGGCGCAGACTGACCAGACTATTTAGTGACGAGCCAAACCCGAGCATACATTCGTCGTGAAAAGTGTAGTTAATGTGCGCTTTGAGAACAACGATTAAAATTTTAAGTTTCGGGTTTAACTGCTGTTTATTAGCTTGTAAAGTATAGCATTAACGTCGTAACGCATCTTTGAACAGTTTGTAAGAGTGAGGAATGATGGGAAAGATTTAGGAGAATAGAGGACTTCAAGTATCAAAGATTCTGCACTTAAATTTGTTTAATTTGCTAAAATCAGCTAGGGCCTATTTAACAAAAATAATTTGTTATACTCAGAAAATTACAAATGAAGAAGGTCTTGAGAGATAGGGAACAGAGATACAAATTGATAGACAGCAAATAAACAGTTAATAGATGTAAGAAAAAAAAGAAATGCTGACTAGGTATCATATAATTGAGTTGTTGAAGGTTGTAGTCCAAGGAAGATCATAAGTGAAAATAGCTAGTAACAGACTGTGATAAGGAAAGTGAGATGATTTAATTATTGAATTCGTGTCCAAAGATGAAACTGAATCCGAACTTAGAATTAGTTGGAAGAGTTATATAGTATTTGAACCTGCTCATAGGCAGTAAACTGAGTGAGTGTGTGTGAAAGAGAGAGAGAGAAAGAGAGAGAGAGAGAGGTAAATGAAAAATCACAATATTTTGTTGATGAGAGAATAGACAAATTATATTTCTGATAGAAATTTGATAGCAGAAACTAAAATTTTAAAAAAATCGGTTAATTGAAAAAATACAATGATGAGAAATGATAACGAATATGATCAACGTGTTTCTGTGACGAGTCTCTCTCTCTCTCTCTCTCTCTCCCTCTCTCTTCTCTCTCTATCTCTATCTCTCTATTGTTCTGCTAAGTGACTGGTTCAAGATACATAGTATCATCTTTTAATAGTTCTTAGGATTGTTTAATACTTTATCACCATTCTGCACTCTACCTTGCTGAGTCCCTCGGAGTTCTGTGCTTGGTCCCCTCCTTTCCTCCATCTTAGGTCACTTCACTAACTGATTCGATGCTGAAATTTCATTTTTACGCTGATAACATCCAGATTTACATCTCGTTCTTCAGTCCGGATTCTTTTGATTCTCTGTCCAAGCTGACATCTACCCTTGATCTAGTTCATCCCTGGTTTTTCGCTAATCGGATTGTTGTCAACCCTTCAAAAACTGATTACATTCTCACCGGCACCTCAAAGCAGCGTAGTAAAATAACTAGCTCAACCATAGCATTAAAATATCCCCTTAGTAACCAAAAATTCTTCAAATAACCTTGGTGTAATGTTTGATTCAAATCTAAATTTTAAAACACATATTTCAGCAGTCTATCGATCTTCCTTTTCCACATCCGACAATAACACCAAACTCGTAAGTCCCTTGATATGAAATCTGCCACTGTATTAACAAATGCGCTTGTCCATTCTAAACTTGATTTTGTAACTCCCAGCTGAATTATCTCCCGAAAACCTCTCTAATTTGTCTCCAACTCATATAAAATTCTCTTTCTCGAGTTTTCTGTTGTGTAAAAATATTCCAATTCCACTCTTCTACTCTACTTAAGAAACTGCACTGGCTTTCAATCTCTGAACGAATAATATTCAAGATAGGTTTCATAACCTTCAAAGGTTTCAATTATGGTAAACCATCCTAACTATTTCATCTTTAATCCATCTATCAACCCTCTCGTAGTCTTCGTTCATCTAGTAAAAACCTTCTCACTGTACCAAACATTAAATCTTCCATGACAGACGCTCTTTCATCTTTTCTGCTCCGACAATATAGAACTCTCTGCCAAAGAACTTGGATCTTGTAATTGTATTGGTACTTTTCTTCGCAAGCTAAAACCCCCATCTCTTTCCGCCGTAGGTCTAAATTTTGACCCGCTTGCCTTGGATCCTGGACTTGCACTGTTTTGATCTCTCTTTCTCTTGTGGTATCTGTGTACTCAGTCGTCATCGTGTGGTGATTTGGCGCCTGTTTGTGTAGTTTCTGCAAGAGACGTCCCTGACATTGCCTTATGGCGAGGAACCGGACGTTAAATCCTTATTGAATGATTGATAGTCATACACAGAGTCTGCGTTCACGCTCATAAAGAGCACTTCATAGATCAACAAGTTAATTCCCTCACAAAGGCTCTGCCTTATTCAAACCTAATGCAGCCGGTATCTGGGAAAAAATATAACTTCAGAGTTGGTTTTCCCTTGCTTTCCTCAGTTACTGCTCAAGTACCTCTTACAACACGTACATCTTACGGTTATTCTATTCTTCAGTGTCCCAGACACATCTCGGAAAGTTTACAAATGAAATGTTTAAATAAATAGTAGAAGGTTTTAGTATAATTCATAATCTTAAATATAGTTTTTCCAGTTTTTGAAACTGAACATTGAACTACGTAATTGTATTTGCAAAGAAGTCATTGGATACTAAATTGCATTTAATTATTATTTACTATATTTGTTATTTAAAATGCATTGCAAATCTTAGAAAAATAATTACTTTAGCAAATACGTGCTACAGCTACATGATATGTTTCTTGTCTCATTAGGAATTAGTTTATTTATCGGTAAAATAATTGTTTAACTTTGTAAATATTTAAAATATAGAAAATTTAAACCTGCACTTGCGTACAAAATAATACATTTGTAATTTGAAATTGATTAAATTATAGTAATCAATTTCAAATTACAAATGTTTTATTTTGTATGCAAGGCTAACAAAAAGGTGCGTATGCTTACAAATTAAATTCTTTCAAAAATTAAAATCCAATAAATCGAGCAACACTGGCTTAAGTTCAACCAGTCGAGAACTAGGAAATTCGAGATGCTTATCTTATGATACTATAGAAAATGTGATGATAAATATTAAGCTCATAATCTCTTCATTCTTGTGTGATACTCTTACGAGTTCATTTTTTAGTCTTTCTTTTGAGTGCCAGAAGCAGTTTACTATGGCATATACGATCTTGCTTTAATACCTGCAAATGAAAAATATAGAAATATAAAAGGTACAATCTATGCTTAACGTAGGACCTATGCAAAACCATACCGGAAAGTCATCAAGTCAGTTTAATATTTAAATTTATTTAATATCCACGTTTGAAGTTTTACTTTTTCCAACTAATATTTTTCAAATACAAATTATTTATGCTCAATAAAATTTACCAATTGCTGTAGTTGTTATAAGTCTGAAATATCTTAAGGCTAACCCAAACAGTAGCACTGCGCGATTCAATATACATGTAGGCAGAAGTGGTGAAAATGCAAATAAATATCTATTCGAATGGGCCATTTCACAAGCATAACGAAAAATGAAATGAAATATAATGAATTTCACTTCATTTTCATGGATTAGGATCGTGAATAAAGCCGACTAGTGGTTAACTTATGTTTAGGCCTATATTAATATCATAAACCTCTTATTAGTAAATAAATAGAATAAAAAAGACAGCACGATTCAGACATAAATTGAGACACTAATTAAGATATATTAAAACATTAAGGCATTTGAGACAATAAGGTAGGTACGTATAATAAACTATTATTAAGGATCCAAGCGGATATATTTATAAATAAACTCGTCCGATTCGAAACGGAGGTTGCGGAAACGAGCCGGTAGCATGTCGTTAAGTTGTCCGACTGCGGTTCATTAGGTGTAGAGTTCAGATCCAGTGTTCTCCATGAAACGAAAATTTGAAAAAAGAAATCGTAAGTTTACTAAATTATTATTAGAGAAGTATTGTGACTCAAGAAGACATTTATTAGTAGTAGTTTTTCAGGCAGGATAAGTTTAGTTTAAGTAAAAATTAATATTCTTTAGAGAAAGTAGAGCAATATTAAGTCGGTTCTGCATTAGACCTATATTTCAGGCCTATATTTACACCCTGATATCTTACACAGTAACATTATGCATTTTGAAGCATGGAAAAAATAGGAATATTTAGTAAAATGATAATTAGACTTTTGAGTCTAAAAGGAAAGAAAGTAACGGTTTTTATTTTCACAATGATACCAACTTAAATTCTGATACTTTTGGAACTTTTGACAAAAAGGAAACAAAATTTTAAATGGCAATTCCTACTTAAAAGTAGTTAAAGTTTTTATATAAACTAAAATTATCTCACTAAACTGCTTGAACTCATTTTTAAAATGACTATTTCGATTTCGATTTCATGGCTTGTATGCGGTTTTCGAGACTGCCTTACAGGTTTCTGACACGAATTGTTTAAGTTTAACACTATTAAATGATAGAGATCTATCTTTGATGTAAATAGCATCAATTGATAGCGATATATGATTAATCTCCCTATGAGCCCTAGGATATCCATTTGTTGTTGACTGAACTGAGTCTTGAACCTAAGAAACTTACTACCGGGACAAGCACCCTAAACGTTACATAATATTACCTCCCCAATTTGAATAGATAAAATCTTTAAACATTTTTGGAGAGATTCACTTTAAAGTTTATTACTGTGTCAAGAAGTTTAAAATGCACGGTTAAAATAAAAGTGTTTTACTACAAAGTAATTATTGCAAAAGTATTTAATAAATGCGCATCACTATAATTAATAGCTGGAGCCAGTGGCGAAGTCGGTAGGATATTCGACCGCGGATCAGTAGGTGCATGTTCAAATCCTGGGCTCGCCCGTCACTGACATTGCTTACGAGTGAGGAAACTGACGTTAACCTTAGCTTTACCAGCTTTTTAATTAACTAGTGTTATAATATTTCTTACCAATTATTCAATCATAAGACAATTAAATACTGACCCATTTTCTTCATGATCGCAGGGTCGGGCTTGTAGACGTCGAGCTCTAGACCTCGACAGGGAGGACCCGAACGGGTCATAACGTATTTAGGGACGAGGTGGGCGTCCGAGCTTGCTGCGCATTCCAAAGTCTCTGAATATCTATAGACGCTGGTCAGCAGGATAATCTCTTCTCCAAAACAGAAGTGACACTCTCCTGCATTATTACCAATAAATAAATAAATAAATAAATCAATCAATCAAACAATCAATCAATCAATCAATAAATCAATTAAACAATGAATGAATGAATGAATGAATGAATCAATCAATCAATCAATTTATCAATCAATCAATAAAACCATCAAATAATCAATCAATCAATTAATAAGTCAATCTATCTATCTATCTATCTATTAATCAATCAATCAATCAATCAAACAATCAATTCAATAAATGGGCTCCAAAATTCGTAATATCAATCACCCGTTTTAGTCGTCTCATTATAAAATGGAGTAATTCTAATTTCTGTCGTGATTAGTCTATATTATATTATTGAATTTTAAAGGAACAATCGCAATTGCATTTGCTTTTTTAGAACATCTGAACCTGATATTCTTTATACTTAAAATTTAATTATTTACTATTCTAAATAATCAATATTTTAAAATATTATTGTCGTTTAGCAACATTGTTTAACTGACTACTAGCAAAATTGTTCAAAGTTGTAAATGACTATGAAAATAAAAACAAGGTTTAGAATGATACTGTGGATACATCCAATATCAAATGCTTGCAAGCAAAAATATTCTTCGTATTTGTTGTCATTATTCAAATTTAATTTAATTGGTTAAATAATGATTATATAGTATTTTTTAAAGAATATGCGTCGTAAAGTTAAGATATCTTCATAAATTTAAAATAATTCAAAACTGTTTAATATTTATGACATACGCACAAATAATGTTATGAATAATTCTAAGAGTGAACGAACCAGCGAAGCTTCCAACTACTGTACCCAACGGCCATAATGCACTGAATCCGATGAGCTTATAGTCATCAATCTCGGCAATTCCAACACCCTGAAATATAAGATGATATTAGCTCTTCTTTCAGAACATGCACAGCCTCGAAAAGTGACTAATGAATATTGTTAACGGAAAATCAATGATAAGAAGAAATATAATCTGAAACTAAAATAGCAAATAATTGAGTAAGTGAAAATTTGTATCTATTTTCATGGTGATTAATGGAGTTTACTGGAACTTCTAAAATAGCAAACCTTTTTTAGTGGCACACAGTATAAGCCTACTGCAACATTTCAAACTATATGTGTTCCAATGCTGCATGATATAGTTTAAATAATTATTTTATATTCTCGCAGAATTAGAATTTCCAAAATAAGTATGGAAAGCAATTGATTCTTTGCTTAATCGCACAATTCCCTACTCACTCACCTTACCGCCTCACCATCATCTCTTTCTACCTCTTTTCTTAACTTTTTCAATGTCAAACTCTGTAGCTCTATACCTTCCAACTCCATTGACACCGACAACACGATCCCTGTAAACATGCCTGAGCCAGAACTGCTTTCTAGTTTTTAAACAGCTGCACTGGAAAAAATAGGCAATTTTATTATTCACTCGATCGACTCATCTTACTGAATTGATTAGTCATTCCTACAAGATTACTGAAATCCTGAACTGATGTTTAGTTGCTCTTATTACAAAATAGGAGCAACTAAACATCAATACAGTAATCAACCTCTAATTCTCAGAAGGTATCTTTCCGACCTCCTTCAAACAAGCAGTTATATCCTTTGCTAAAAAAGCCTTCTCTACCAAAATATGATGTTTCCAGTTACCGTCCGATCTTCAATCCTAAATTTATCTCTAATCTTCTTGAAAAAATAATTTCTACCCGTTTATGCACTCATCTTGATTATCTCCCTTCTCTGTCTCTCATTATTAATCTGCCTATAGAAAATTCCATGCTACTGAAAACGCTCTCCTTCGTATCTATAGCGATCTTAGCCTGGCCATGAGTACTAAACAGGTTTCTGCCTTGGTTCTTCTTGATCTCTCTGCTGCCTTCGACACAATAGATCATGGCATTCTAATAAAAGCCAGAAATCCAGCTTTGGCATTTCTGATTCTGTTGTTTCCCTTCTCACTTCATATTTCTCATGTCGCACACCGTCTGTTCTTATTTTTTCAACAGCGCACTTCTGAACAACCCGTCCTATGCGACATTCCTAAAGGCTCAGTATTAAGTCCATTGCTCTTCTCTTTATATATCACTCCTCTTAGCTACCTGTTTGATCATACCTCCATAAATTTTCACTTCTATGCAGATGACACATAAATATATGTTTTCTACTCCAACCATGATTCCAACCAGAAACTAATTCATCTATCATCCATTCTTGAACTGGTTTATTCATGGGTTTGTGCTAATCGTATAGCTGTGAACCATTCCAAAACTGAATACCATTTAATTGCAATATTCTCTGCAAAAAAGTAGAGTAGCTAGTAACTCCGTTCATTTTCAATATCTTGTTCTTTCATCTTCTCGATCAGCCAAAAACCTTGATATTTTATGAAAACCATGATTTCAAATCCCGTATCTCTTTCGTCTATTGCGTTTCTTTCTTTCATATAGTCAGATTAGGCAAATACGTCCATCCCTTACTAGAAATACAGACTCATTTCTTGACAATACTAAAGTTTATTCTAAGCTTGATTACTGTAATGCATTATTTAGGCTATCTTCTTCTTCTATCAACCGTTTACAACATGTCAAAAGTTCTCTTGCACGTGTTGTTAGCAGGTGCTCTAGACTTCTATCACACTCCTTTTCTCTACTTCGCAATCTTCACTAGCTCCCTGTTTATCAATGAATAAACATAAAATTGCTCTGTTAACTTTCAAAACCATTTTTTGTACTTAATTGTGTAGTATCTTAATTGTGCGTATCCCCGTGTTGTATCCGGGTTGTTTGAAGAATTGACCAACCGGTGACTGCACGTGTCGTAGAAGGCAACTAAGGCACTAAAATCCTTAGCAACGTCAGAAAGGGCATTCAGTTGGTGATCGCATAGACTCCAGAAATTGCTACAAAAATTTAAACGAATGGAAAAGTCCCAAATATGTGATTGACTGATGATATGATGTAGGACTGAGTGGATTAGAGACGCTCTATTGGTACCCCGACCCTAATAAAGCTGGGATTCAAGGTCAGATGATGATGATGAAGATGATGATGATCATAATTGTGTGTCATTGATAGTTCACTTTGAAAGTTATTAGTGTTGATTTGTACTTACAGCATAATTGGCTGCCATTGATAATTCACTTTGAAAGTTATCATTGATTTGTGCTTTTAGCATAATTGCGTACCATTGATATGGTGAAATAAATAAAAGCAGGCTGAAATCCTATAGTGGAAGAGCACCTAAGTGCTGGACGAGGTACATCTGGATTTGCTATCTGTCCACATATGTATCGAAATAGAATCACTAACTTACATATTTTTTATGAAATATTTACATGAAGGAATATTAATTTTTGAAAATGTGCTGGCCCTGAAAAGGGCCGCTAGATGATTGCAACTACGATAGTATGCTGCAATGTGTGCTCAAAATGAGAGCCCGGGGCTTTGATGCCGGCGAGCAGTCTATATATATATATACATGTACATGTATATATATATATATATATATATATATATATATATATACAATAAAAACATATATTATTACATTATATATATATAAACAATAACAACAATTAGAGTGCTACAGTCATCAATGACAACATCGAGCACTATTGAGACAAAATCAAGCCGACGAGCAAAAAAAGAAGGTACCAAAACGGTGCAAATTCCAAAATCCAGAAATTCAGTCCAAAGTAAAGGGAGTTACTTTGAATGTATAAATAGCGTAGGGGTAACGTCATGAAGTTTTAAATGACAAAACCTGAGGTGCATTGAACACTCGTGGGTTCGAATCCCGGCCGCGCTGAGCTGAGAGTAAAATCTCAGACATTCACTGGATTGGTTATACGGAAAATGGTCTAAATTGCCTAACGGATTAAACAAGTGATTTTAAAAGTGATAGATATCAATCTAGTTGATCATTTCACTATAATGTGTGTTTACTGTTTTATTATTGTAGACACTCACATAAACAAAGAAGGGATCAGTCCCGTTTCTAAGCAGCGTCAAAAGATTGCCCGAGGAATCCACTTCAACGCACAGGATTGCGTCCGGGTTTGTGGAACTCCACAATCCTGTGGGATCAGGACAACCTACGCTGGCAGGTGGAATGGTGGTTGGCTTCGTTGTGGTTGTTGTTGTTGTTGTGGTTGTTGTGGTAGTAGCTGTAAAAGGAATGAGCAATTCAAATAGCGTTACAGGATGAGTAAAGAATGAGTACACATGTAAAAAGTGCCAATAGCTCAGACTATTGTTAATAGTTTGATAACCAAATTTTACCTATTGCTAAAGGACTTTGTTTCTCGAAACTTGCATAACTGACGAATCTATATATCAAAATGAATGAAAGAATGCCTCACCAAGAATAATTAGCCCATTTCTAATTAATACTTCTTAAAAGTTTGGTATGAAAAAATTTAAATAGACTGAGATTTTCCAACTGTTTACAGGGGTAATCATTTTTATATACACCAAATATATATACAGTATATATATATATATATATATATATATATATATATATATATATATATCTAATTCAGCTCTAAATTATTCTATCTCCACTAAGAACTTCATATACAAATTACTGAATAGAAATTGGATACAAATTACCAGAAAATCCTCAGTACTGCTCAATCTCCTAATACTAGGCTTACACCTATTCTCCTTAGTAGGCAGATCTTATTAGAAGTATTTTTATCCGTAGTGGAGTGGATTCGTATCACTAGGATATCCTTATTGCTGTGAAACATGTAGATTTTAGAAATGTTGGGCAACATCTACATATTTGTAGTTAACTAATCAACAATTGCTTGTAATAATTGAAGTGTAGATTAAAGTTATTTGTCTTCAGTGCACTGCAAAGTTGCAGGTTCAAGGTACATATTCACACTCAAAGTCTGTTTTCTCGCTCCATAAGAGCACTCCTTAGATCAACAAGTTAATCCCTTCACAAAGTCTGTGCCTTATCCATACCTTATGTAACCTATAGCTTGGGAAAATATGGCTTTTGAGGTGGTTTCCCGTTGCCTTCCTCAGTTAGGTGGATTAATTACCATTTAATCCTGGGGGAAAATTTTTCATGGTGAGGTGGGTCCCCTCTTGCCATCCTCAGCTCCTGTCTTTAGTCGCCTCTTACGTACACGCGGCAGATTGTTTGCGGTTGCCCTATTCTGCAGTGGTCCAACCACACCCGAGCACAAAATGTGAAAAGTTATTTATGCTCCTTAAAAGTAGTTAAATCAAACTTTAGAAGTAGTTTAACTACTTTAAGGTAATTGTTTTCATATAGTCCAACTACAGCGAAAAACATTATTTTGAATTTGTAAAGTTTTATTATTTCAACATTTTCTCTATACGAGAGTAACTTTGATGAACATCTCAAAAACATTTACCGAGAAGTTCAACTATTGGAATATTAGAAAAGCCTCTTTTACTGCAATAATATCTAATTAATAGCCGATTCATGTTCCTATATTGATAACAGTCAATATCAGCAGATGAAGATTTGGACTTGTTTCTTAGTATAGAGCACCAGTAGAAAATATAAATTTTTATACTGCATGATTTTATACTTATGAACTTTGTCACTTCTTAAGTGACTTGTTCATAGTCTCCTATATATAATACTTCGAGTATTGTGCCCGCTGTCCTCTGAAGAATATCAAACGATAAGCTGCAAGTTTCTTAAAACTAAACTAGACTAAACTAGAACTGATTTAGTTTACAAACTTAGGTGATAAAATAAATCACTGAAGGCGTTTTAGTTTGTCACTATAAATGATATACATGAATGTACTATAATAATTTTATGACGCTATCAGATTAGGCTTACTGATCGATTGCTTTCACTTTGTAAAGCGTAAAGCAGATAAAGATTAAAGTTTGTACATTACCACTGCCGTTTAAAAGAATACAAGAGAAATTCGATAGAAATCACCTGGTACAGTTATGTTGATGAATATTCTTGAAGTGTATAAATTGTGCTCAATGCTGTTATATGCCTGACACATCATAACTCGTGTAGATCCTGCCATGTGTTGTCTGACAGTAAATGCTGGGCTTTCAGGCTCCTACTCGAGAGTTCTCATGTTCTGCCATTGAAAACTGCACAATAATATAATAGTAGGCCCCTAATTATAAAAAAGCGGTACTATCTGTACATCTATATGTACAGAAAGCACTTTCATGGATGTTTAAGAACCATTTTAAAGTGCAGACTACATATATATCGCTATAAGAATTGTGTTACTAATTGATTAAATATATCAAATGAAATATAATCATTGATTAGTTAAATTAGATTAGCATAACAAATATAAAAAAGTGACTTAAAAGTATCAAAAGATGGCGTAGAAGTCGGAGAAGAAAATGGAAAATGTGATGCAGAATCCACGAAATCAATTTCAAACCTAAACTCTATTAAAAACAACGACTACATACAAGGCAGGTGGAAAAGCATCGGCAGTACAGGTCACCACGTCCCCTACAGCGTAGAACTCCTTAATCGGCGTAGCCTTCAGGTTTTCTGGTGCATCTACGTTGAAAATTAACTCAATTATTACCAAGCAGCATTTCATAAACATGTCAAAGCAGCATGAGATAAAAGTAATTAAAGAATTAGTTTATTGTCATCTGCAAAATACCCCATCTTAAATGAACAATTATCATTCATGAAATTGTCTAAATAGCTCAGTGTATTAGACATTAAACTATAAATGGCTGTTCCTGATAGTTGTTCGGGATCAATTTTCGATAGAACTGGTCAGAGCGTAAAATCTCGGTCATTTCCAAGAACAATAACATAATTAATTGAATAGAGAGAGAAATAGAGAAATATGATTATTAGATCGAAACACAGCACATACCACACAAATCGAAAACAATCACACTAAAATAGGCAAAAATTGAATAGAAAGCAAAATAAAAAATAGCGTCAATCAAACAAATTAAGTAGAGGCTGAAGCAGTAGGCCATCAAAGACAACGAGAATCGTTCTATCTAGTTGAACACCTATTTATCCAGAGCTATTTAGACAAACAGAAGCATACAATAAAATAATAAAGTAAATTGGCGTAAACTTTTACAATTTAGATAAATTTGATTTAAATAGATTGGTCTAACAGCACATGTAGTGTGTAAGGAATATTCTTACCAACTATTTATTAAATGGTTTTTATATTTGGTAATGAATGATGACAGAATACATATATTTCGAATTGGAGGTGGAATTTCATTCCAATTAGTGCAAACAGTATTAACGTAAGTTTTGAAAAATGAGATATCTGATTTTTTATATAAATAACTACATCCAGTTAATCTAGTAGGATAATTAGAATAATTGAGGTCGAACATTTTAACTAAAACATTAGAGGCTGAGGCTCTATTGTAGAGACATTTGTGGATTAGTTTGGCAGAACAAAGTTTGTGTAGCAACCGAATCGGTAAAGTATTGTAAGACGTATACAGGTCTTTAACATGACTAAAACGATTTTGACCTTGCAAAAGTCGTAAAGATCTATTGCAGATAATATGTAGTGGTTTTAAGATGTTCAAAGCGGCATGCCCATAAACTTCTATACAGTAGCTGATACGAGAATGTATAAGTGAGAAATAGAGGTTACGACGACATGACATAGGGATTAGATCTCTTCGATAAAACAATAGGCCATTTGTGCTTTTAATTTTTTTAGATGATTGACTCAACATGATCTTTGAAAGATAAGTCTTCATCAATCTCCATACCTAGGAATTTTACGCATTTGACCCTTGTTAGTGTCGTTTGATCAATTTGTAAATTAAGTTTGTGATTAGAGATGAACTCTTCATCCTTCAAATTCGGGAAAAAGGTAATGTAGGCTGTTTTGGCCAGGTTAATCGTTAGGTGATTATTAGAAGCCCACTTTCCTATCATATCACAAGCACTCTTAGCATTTGAAAATAGGTCATTCAAATTTTTACCATTTATGAAGGCATTTGAGTCGTCAGCAAACAGAGCAAATGAGATATCTGGACAGGCATTTTGCATATCATTGATATACATAAGGAATAATAGTGGCCCTAAAATGAAGCCTTGCGGGACGCCTATAGAGACAGGTCTTACAGAGGAAGAAGACTGTTCAATTGTAGTATATTGCAGTCTATTCGATCGGTAGGATTGGAGCCATTGAAGAGTTAACCCTCTTACACCATAGTATTCTAGTTTTTGACAAAGAATATTATGATTGACAGTGTCAAAAGCTTTGCTAAGATCAAGAAAAAGACCTAAATAATGCATTTTATTAGCTTTGTGAGATCGGATCATGTTTAAACTGCTATTAATTGCATCCACAGTTGAGTGTCCCGTTCTGAAGCCAAATTGATTATCGGAGAGTAAATAATATTTATCAAGAAATTTGAATAGGCGGTTATACATCAACCGTTCAAAAATTTTACTTAGATTGTTGAGTAGTAAGATAGGGCGGTAATTTTGAATTTCATCCTTTTTACGTGATTTATGTATAGGTATGACTTTGGCAGTTTTAAGACCTTCTTGAAATATCCGAGAACTAAAACTGTAATTTATAATAAAGGCTAGTGGTTCAGCAATGAAAGAAGAGGATATTAGTAAAATTTTGTTAAAGATGCCATCAGGACCCGTGGAGTTAGTCTTTTTGAGAGTTAAAATGACATTCGATACCTCGATATGTTGGTAGGGTTTAAAAAAATGGAGTTTTGGCAAGAATTATTAAGAAATTGTCTAAAGTTAGTCGGGGTAATATCAATAGCCTTGAATTTTTCCGATAATTTTGACCCAACTTCTGAGAAATATTCATTAAAGATATCAGCAATTTTAGATTTATTCTGAATTTTTTCATTGTTTTTAGTAACATACCAAATATGGGAGTTTTCTTTTTGTTTCTTAAAGCTATATATACTGTTTAATTAAACTGCCTAATGGTTAAACATGTGATATTAAAAGTGAAGGATATCACCACATATTTATTTTACTTTATATTGTATATAATCTTTTTAACTTAAGCAAAGATGTTGAATATGCCAAATTAAGGAACCTCGAGAAAAGGAGTAACCAAGAAAAGTGCACCATAAACATTTCTCATAATTTCCCATTTTTAAGGAAATTATTCGGTGAGCTTTAGACAGATACTGTTACGTAGCTGCATCAATATTAAATGATAAAATGTTAAATGTAAAATGTACTAGGCTTATTTAGATTTTTTCATTATCTGTTTTAGCTCATATGTTACTTTACTCTTACTATATAGCATTAAACTTGGACGGTCTAAAATCAGCTAATTTAATTAAGAAATGAAATTTAGAGAAAATAAAAATGATGTATATAAAATAATACAGTTATGTTTCACTTTTTAAAATTTCACGATAACAGCCACATGAGTTCGCATATGCAAATGTGATATTTCGAAGCTAACATGCGACGAAGATGGTAGGACCCTGGTAAATGTGCTTGAAGGTTGGTGTGTTGTTGGCGTGGCCTGACTCTGCTTTTACTGGACCAAAGAGTAAGTGGCAGTTGTAAGATAATCCTTCAAGATCCCGAGTAGCTGTAAAGCGTTGCTCGCTCCTACACATGCCATTAATTTAATTTAAAGAAGTATTCACTAAACAAATCAATCAAAAAATTATGGTTGAAGGAAATCAAAATTAATTTCATCAAAAAAATACAGATTCGATGCTTCATCGCCTAATTAACTGCTTAGCTTATGTCGCACTCGGTTAACCATCGATTAGCTTCACTTGACTGTTTACTGTGTTACGAATCACTGTTGAAACGAGGACATCCGAGATTCTCTAAATTAACTGTGAAATTAGGTCGAATTTTAGCTTATATTCTCCCGACAATATTCATGTTTGTTAGGTGAAATACTTCGTCCGAGCTTATTCTGAATTAACTACGTTGACTTCTGAGGATCTGCTGATGTTTTAATATGATTTATGATTTAAATCTAAATTTGAATCAATAATTTAATTAGTCTGCGTGAGTGATTCTACATATTCTGAGTAAACATAGTGCTGAGAAATATTGACAATATTTTATTTACTATTATTACAGCTTCTAGTACGGTTGATTATCTATTCTCTAGAGACTTAAACTGCTGCTTCTGCGTACCATACGGCGGTGGAAGTTGTAGTTTGGTTAGTGACGAAGTTTCCTGGACCCGTCCAGAACAAAACTGGAGGAAAGCTGCCGTTGTACTTCACCTCACATTGAGAGGAATAGCTGTTGCCATCCATCACTCCTCCAGAACTTTTTACGAAGTCCATACACACGTGATCGTTGCCTGAAACCATGAGAATCTTAATGTTGATAATTTTAAATATTTGCACTTTCTAACGATTAAATAGGCTTGTCATTTAAAAGATGTAACTAAGATGTAGTTAATTACATCATAATAAAAACGCAATTAAAAGCGTTATTATATTAATTAATAAAAATGTAATTTAGCTTGTCATTTAAAAGATGTTTTGGATAAAATCTAGGCCTAGGTCCTTCACCACTACTGGGAAGAGTTGTATATCTCCCTTGATTAAAAGTCATGCATCATTATATTAATCAGTTTTCTATCTTGATTATTTCAATTTTATGAGTGTAAGCTTCCTAGTGTTGTAAA
This sequence comes from Enchytraeus crypticus, assembly GCA_905160935.1. Taxonomy (NCBI): domain Eukaryota; kingdom Metazoa; phylum Annelida; class Clitellata; order Enchytraeida; family Enchytraeidae; genus Enchytraeus; species Enchytraeus crypticus. The sequence continues at coordinate 1,838,385 of CAJHZI010000713.1, forward strand.
TTTCACGTTGTAAGTTATCTACCCCACTCTTCCCTGAATGATGCACCGCAGATCTGGATAACTTTTACACCCACTCTTCGAAAGTTTTCCATTGAATTACATCTGCCATTGCTTTCCTATAAACTGTTCCATAAGCAGATAGAGTCTCCACACAATCAAAGCCAAAATTACTGAATACATGGTCGATAATACTCATTGAGTTATTAACACAATGCGTCGGAATGACAGAGAACGGAACAAAGTTCATAGAGAATATTTCATTGACGTATCTCTCAATACATGCGTTGAACCATATTTAAGTAAATCGATATTCAAATCAGCACATTATAAGCTTCTCTTTGCTGGCTTGTTCAGCTTAAGCAAATCAAACAAAGAATCAATAAAAAATTGGCATTGCTTTACTTGGGTGCCTATAAAATAAAAATATATGAAGTTTGCTGTTACTGATAGATATATCAAGTATAACATATTCCGCAGCATCATCTAGTATCTTGTATTCATTTGACAAGGAAACGATATTATAAACTATCGATTTATGAATTAAAACACCAACTCGTTCTGGTTCAGAGGCGGAAAGGAAAGAAACATATAGTTTGGAAATATATTATCACAATATGCCACGTTGGTGGACCATATTTCAGACAGTAAAATAATATTAAATTTGTAATCATAAATATCAAGCAAATTTAACAAGTGTAAATAATTGGCATTGAGACTTCTAACGATGATATGATAAATAGCAAAGTTACAAAGATTGAAAGAGTTCAGTAGTTTATTAGAGTCCTCTGGTGTTTAAAGGCCTATATTTGCGTTATTCATAAATCGTCGTTAATTAAACCATTAAAATTACAAGCCACTATGGAGAGTAAAATGTCAACAAATATTTGAAGGACCACCATTCTCTGATCGTGATATTGTCAGACCATAAGTCCATGTTAAAAACAAGATCCTTGTACTTAATATCGACTGAGATCAGGAAGGCCGAGGATTTGCACTCCCGCTCGTCCTTAATCTTTCCGGTCAGTTTTGTTTTCAAACGGAATCAGGCATACCGTTATCCTTCAGTAAATCTTCATATCGTCCTCGGTGGTGTCGATTTGGAGTCTACCCATAAAATTGAGAGTTTCTTGGGCATATGTTTGATTTTGCCATCGGTTTTCTTTCCTGTGTAGGTGATCGATTGGGGCCTCTCCTGGCGGTTAAATCCGATAACACCACCTACAGTATGTACTTGTTGACTGGAATTTATGGGTTGAGCAGAAATCGCATGATTCGGTAAATCAGCTATCTTGGCCCAGCTTCTGCTTTCTGGTGACTTTGTAGGTATTTCCGGTACACTGAGGGGATACTGACACATACTGGTTGCTTTTAGTTGCCTGATCGTCTCTTCGGCTAATATTAGTCTAATGAGCAGCTTCTTATTTTCCTCTAGAAGGTTCTTAACTATAGTAGATCGGAGAACATTGCCTTGACGGACTGTGCTACAATAGGGCCGACGACTTTTCCCAGTTCTTCAGATATTTCACCACTTCTGATCACCTCGGCAAGCGCTTCACCCACTGAACGTTGTTTGGGTGGCTTGATGTGCAAATCTGAGAATAGAAGTGAGTGAGAGAGAGAGAGACAGCTAGGTCTCAGGGTTAATCACTACACATGTTTAGTTTACTTTGCACTCTAATATGACGAGTGATCGATCATATATAGAATCGTAGATACAGGTGAGACGAGTGTACAAAGTCCAGATTGTTTATATTGTTTTAAAGCGTAATATAAAATTTTACAAATCTATTATATAACCGCGTCTATTATTATGCATCCGCGTCTATATATAGAGTGTGCTAATATTATATTTATTTAATCCGTACAGGGTTCAATAAATTCAAGTGAGAAAATCGATTTAGTATTAGAATTTAGAATTTAGGATAGATTTATTATTGGAATTTAATTTCTATATATGCACATTAATGACAGCCGTTTGTTTACATAGATGCTGATCTGGAAATCAGGACTGAAACCAGAAACCAGGCTTGTAAGACCTTCTCTATTATGAGCGCAAACACACACACACATACACACACACAAACACACACACAAACACATATAACACACAAACACACATACACACATATATATATATATATATATATATATATATATATACAGTGTGTATATATATATTATATATATTACGATATTTATTTATTATTATATATAGATCTATACTGTATATATATATATATATATATATATATATATATATATATACATATATACATGCATATATACATATATATATATATATATATATATATATATATATATATATATATATATATATATATATATATATATATATATATAGACTGCTCGCCGGCATCAAAGCCCAGGGCTCTCATTTTGAGCACACATTGCAGCATGCTATCATAGTTGCCATCATCTAACGGCCCTTTTCAGGGCCAGCACATTTTCAAAAAGCGTGTTAAATAAAAAAATCATTTCTTTCGCAAAACTTGGATAACTCCGGTTCCTTTTAAATATTATTTTAACAAAATTTGGTCAGCTTGTGGCAACACCCCTCCACAAGAGTACTCTGAAATTTCAAGGCGAAATATCGGGAATTAACTAAGCTGTCGTAATTTTAGTAGGGGGTTACTTTTAATGCGCAGCCTATATATATATATATATATATATATATATATATATCATAATATCTATGAATATATAGAATATATATATATATATAGATATATATGTATATCATAATATATATATATATGTATATATATACATGTATATATAAAAGTGGAACGCCAATATATATATATATATATATATATATATATATATATATATATATATATATCATGTTTCTCAATGCACCAACCTAATACAACGAGTTCAGCATATCCACGGAAAACACTCGGAGGTCCAGAGTTGATATCCGTGCAGACATATGTTCCAGCATCTGATAATGTTGTGCTGAGTATTTCTAGATGAAACTCTAACTCGCCTCCAATTATTGTATACCTCAAAGCACTTAGATTGTTTTTTATGATTTGCTTTCCATCACTTATATTTCTACCATCAGCACTGCTGGCAAATTCCATCCACTGAATTCTGGCACTCGTGGAATTGGTCGCACATCGGAGCACTGTTCTGTATCCCTCCCGGACAACCTCGTTGGCAGGAACCACTGTCAATACGGAACCGCTAGGCGAGAAACCTGTGCATTTTAATATTAAAAAATTATCGATATCTATTTTTGTAGGTTTAGATTATTTCTTAAATTTGATTTTATTGAAGAATTCATCTTTAATTTAGACAACAGTCTACTGCTCATATTTATGGAAGGGCCTAATAAACGCCGCTAAATAGAATAGTGCATATATGGTTCAAAACTAGCCGGAGTTTTCATCAAAGAGTGTTTAAAATGAACTGATCTTAGAACCTATTTTAGCATTTTAGTCTTTCAGGACATAACTTAAGAATATAAGTGCGTTTAATAGCTTATCTGTGCCAGCTGGTGGAGGAAGGGGTAGAAGGACGCAGAATATGGGAAAGACCAATATTTAGAAAACCAAATCGTCTTTAACAAATAACCTATGGTTAGGAAACGTAAGTCAAAATGAGCGTCACACTTTTATTTGTAGTCTTTTATTTCAATAGAATTTTTAGTTTTGTCGTTTGTATTTTATGATGGAGTTAGTTTACAACACTGTAAACTGCACAAATGCAACACATATCAAATGACCATGTTAACTGATAAATAGTAATAATAAATTATATTTGATACTTAACGTTATACTTCATTTTAATAAACGATATCAAAATAATAACACCTATTAAAATCAACGATATAAGTTTTGATCATCTTTAACTTAAAGAAAGCATTTTTTATGAGAAAACATCTAGATTAAGTAATTACTTATAATCATCCTGCCTTACAGAATTTAATAACAAATAGTGATAGTGACATTTTGAAGAAACAATTATAAATATTCTCACCGCAGCAGACCAGAAGAAGGAGATACAGTATGGGTAACTTCTGTGTTGACGCCATATTAACCGAACAACCTCGCGTATTATGTCAAGTGTTAAATTATCCTCATTCCTCTAGACTGTCGTAACTACTATATTTTAAAGCAGACTTAATTTGACAAATTGCTGAAATGAAACTTTGCATCTAGCAGTTTTGTTAAGTACATGTTTGCAGTGGAGATTTCGCAAATTGAAAATAATATCTTATCTGAGCAAAAGACGTTAAGTAGACGTTAGAAATTATGACTGAGATTTTAAATAGTAGGGGCTATTAGAGTGTTAGCGAATTCATTATCACTACATTTCAATTCGATAAATATTTGAACAGGATTTTCCAAATTTTATCTATTTTATTTTTGGAAAAGTAGTCTTAAATTGTTATTTTTCATTAAATTTTCCTCAATAAGAGGTATTCCAAAATGATCAGACCCTCCAAGTTGAATTACAAAAAGTGATTGTATTGTATTTCTAGTAAAAATATGTTGCAATATTTAAATTTAAATATAATTACTATCATTCACTATTATATGTTTACACTCTATAACTATCAAAAGCCCTCTCTCATCGCTTATAGCTCTGTTTACCCTTATCACAATAATATTTATCAGTAACCCACGGAATAGAGTTTGTCTAGGCTCCTTTGCAACACTCTTCATATCTAGTAAGACATAATAGGAAAATTAACCGGCTTACTAAAAACTCGATCAAAAATTATTTCGATCATTTTCAACTATCAGTGACCTTTTTGGGTTTTTACTTGAGTGCGCAATTTTGTAAACAATGGCATCATCTCTGACTCACAAACACTGATAACTCTGATAATTATAACACTTTGTGGCAGTGGTGAAGTAAAAGTTTCAAAAAAATGACAATAAAACAATTTTAAAACACACTCACATCTCTTAAGTTCCTCTTGCTCTTTGAGTGTCATCTAAAACATGTCTAACCAGTCTCTAGTAGATGCCACAGAGAATGTAATAATGTAATGATGTTAGAGATTCAAGATAAATTATTTCGATCATTTTCAACTATCAGTGACCTTTTTGACCTTTTCGACCTCGTGAATTTTACACCTGTATCTCTCAATGATCTTGTAAGCTTCTAATATTTTAAAAAAAATCAAGCGCTAGCAGCAATTGCCATTCAGTTTTGCTCAAGTATTTTATGTGTTCCAGTTAGATCGAAATAGGATTAGTCTGGAGTAGACATTGCACCGGATGGATAAGCATACATATGTAGAGCGGATTGGAGACCCGGAACAGTGAAGCTTGAATCTCTAGCATTATTACATTATTGTTGTTTGTAATTCAAATTCACAGCTCCTACACCATATATAATTTCTACATCTTGAGCCTTGTTCTTAAAACACATTTATAAGCATTTTCTGATAATCGTCAGCCTTGACGGTCGGACTGTACTGTTATTTATATCGCTTTATCTTTGAGCACTATTATTGATTTTGTTTTATCGAAGATTTTGGAAATAGGAATTGAACCTCGATGGTGCAGAACTTCTTACAATTATATATTCGGGTTAGGACATTCTTGAAATTTTGCCTTCGAATTTGGAATCGTTTATGGCTTGGTTTGGGGACTCATATTTGTTCGCATGCTCCAGAAAAAAAACTCTTGTAATATGACTTTTTCAAGTACTTTTGCATCTCTTCAACATCGGCTAGTACTTTATTATGATGTCGAAATTATTATTAGATCACACATTTATCTATATCGACTGTTATTATTGTGGTCATGGCCAACTGCATTCAGTAGAAAAAAATATGTCAATACTAAATGTCTCGTATTCATGTTATGCAATTCACTTCGAGCAAACATTTTCATGAGAGCCGCTATTTTCGAGTGTTAATGAGTACATTCATTTAAATAAAAATGTTTCATTGTTAACTGATAATTTCATACAATGATGCTGGGCAAATGTTATCAAAACAAAACTTACTTAATCACACTAATGCTTTCAGTCTTCCATCTGTATCAGAAACGCGTTTTAGTTGTAAGACAGATAGTTGTTGAGCTGAAAGTAAGACACCAGGTAAAACGATAAGCTACTTAACGTTATATACTTATAGGAAGGCAATTTATATAGCGATGTAATTTTATCTCAACGTTTTATAATTAATCTTCAGTGTGCTTTTAACACATAGAAGAGTGGAGGAGCTATATGGCATGGCCCTTCCAGTGGACAGTGCACCAAGAGAGAGAGAAAGAGAGAGAGAAGAGAGAGAGAAGAGAGAGAGAGCGCTTATATATTCAAGTATATCTATATCAATATATATATATATATATATATATATATATATATATATATATATAAATTATAAATTGCTACAGCAACTGTCTTCTCACTTTGTCTTACCTTCTTATGTCGGCACTTTCACCAATTCTTGTCGCCATGTCATTGAACTTGTAGGCATATGGTTTTTTAAAACTCTTTATCAATATAGTATCCAAAGACATTCCACAATCTCACTGCGTATCATTTCATCCATTTCCCTTCCATTTTGAAATTGCTCAATTTTTAAGTAGGCCTAGACAGTTTTGGAGTCCCTACTTTCTTGCAAAAAAATTCATTTTATGCTTTTAAATAGGGTTCTTTGCTAATATACACAGATATTGTCCTGAAATGGTCATACTGAGCAGAATAACGTTGGTGATATCAGTTGTTGATAGCAATTTGTGATAAGATATCGAATTATTGAAATATTGCAGGTCAAAAATCAAGGTTTGAAAGATCGAGGTTTGAAAGCGAACTTGATCTAAATCAATTAATTTATCACTTAATTGGTTCAATAACCATGCATTCGGTCACCTAGAAAATTTCGCGAATTATATATATATATATACATATATATATATATATATATATATATATATATATATATAATATATATGTGTTACATATATATGTTAAAACGCTACATCAGATTTTAAAACTATCAAATCTTTATATATAAATGTGGAATATCAATAAATGGATAGCATTATGAAACAATGAGTAAAAAATGAATTCCCAAAACCACTAGCTAATTCAAGTGTTATTCGATTAAGCTATTGAAGCATAAATGTTACATAAAAGTTTAAAAATACCTATATATATATATATATATACATATACATGTACGTATATATCTATATATATATATATATATATATATATATATATATATATATATATATATATATACATGTATACTAGGGTGACAATAAAAACTAAAGTTGCTATTTTCAATGCTCGCACCCTCTAAATATGTTCATTTCTATGCAAAAGTTAAAGTTAGAAAATTTTACGAGAATCCATTCATATTTAGAGGCTGCACAACAGACTCGAATATTACATATAATATATTACCTACTTATTGAAAACACTGTCAATGATTAGAAGTTTTCTTGACGACCGTTGACTTGTTTGAGTCAGGATAATGCAATCTCTGATTTTCCACAATCTGAAACAGGAACTGTTTCTGTTCTTCTTGGTTAGTAAGCACTTCGTTGAACGATTGACAAAGCACAACGCCACGCTCAGCAGCGACCTGCTTTTCTCTAAGCTTTAATGTATACGTCATTAGTGTCCCATCATCCCATGTTCTTGGACTTTCTTCTAGGAAATCATGATCCACATCTAAAGCCATGAACAGCTTCCTAATGTTCCTTTTTACAAAATCAGATAGTTTTTTTCTTGGTAGTTTTATCGTCCACAATAATTCTGCGTGGTGGATAGTCACATGAACCTTCGCTTTCAAGCGCTCTTATCATGTCAACTTTTCTTCAACACTAACATCTGCATAACAAAAGCCAATCCAATAAAAGTCTCACTTGGTATCACAGATGGTTTAGAAACTCTTCATTGCTGCGGATGCAACAGATTCATCCAAGGTCTTGTATGTCTCTATGTCTCTGAGAAGAGACAGGTCGTTGCGTGGAGTTGATGTTGGACATTGGCAGGTAAACCATGCTGTCAAATACACCTTGATCACAAAAACGTTGAATCGACGGAGTCTTATGAGTTCTCGCTCTGTCAGCTTAAACTGTGATCGGAAGAGAAAAATCTTGGGAGAGTATATCAGCTTGGCCATCCACCTTGCCCGATGTACAGCATCAGGTTGATAAATAGTAACATCTCCCAAACTTTCAGCTCCAAGAAGGAGTTGAGACAGCTGAAGAAGCTCTCTATAGTCATCACGCGGTTGCAACTGAGACAGCTGCCACGATAGGACGATAGGCTACTCCTATCTAAAACTCGTGACTATCAATGGAAGTCCAGAAGTCTGCAAATCTCTGAAAGAATTTAATTTTTGGTCCGCTTGATGTTTCTATAATCGAATCAAAAACTTTTGCGATTATTAACTCCATCAGATGATGTCTACATGGAAAGCTGACAAGATTGCGGTCATGCTTCGGTTCGAGAAGCATACAAGGACCACTTTTCAGTTCCGTGTTGCTCGCAGTCGTGTCGATTGACATGTAACGATCATTCAAATTCCGTTCTTGAATTAAACTGAAGACTCACGTCGCTTGGGCTTCACCAGTACTACTGCGTATCTTTGGGACACCAAGAAGCTTCATCGTACCTTCACCTGATAACGAAAATAGCCAGTCGAGCAACAGATTCATTTGATTGTAGAGCTGACAACAGTTTACCGTCCCAGTGAACCATTAACGAGGAATCAGAGGTAAAAGAATCTTTGATTTATTTAGCTATTATCGCTCTATTCTTTCTTCGAACTTACCTCAATAATTCCCGATTAATGTTCAGTTTATTAGAATCTATTCCCACAGAATGTGCAGTAGCTGCCAAAACATATACTGAATTTCTGTCGCTTATCTAAGATTGATCCAAAGCAGCAGAAACTTTAGAACTTATGATCGTGGTAGTCTTCCTTCTCTTCGAATGTACACTAGCTTTCACCGATACGCCCGACACATCTTCATCAGAGCTGCTACTTTGATTCATTGCCCAGGTGTTGCTGCTGCTACTACTCTGTTGAACAGCTTGTGACTCAATTCTAGAACGATTATCTTCTTTTCTCTGTCTCGATTGAAGTAAGGTAGTTGACCTTTGATTTAGACTACTTAGTAAACAATTAACCATGTGCTTTGTGAGCTAAAATACAAGAAATTAACTCTTTAGATCGTTGCTATTTTTCTTAAACTGAATTTCTATATATCTTAATGGAATTTTAATTTATTTAATAAATAATGAATAAACTTTGAATACTATGTAAAACGCCAATAGCTTGATAATAGATGAAAACTTCAGTGGTATTGTGCAACCTCTAAACATCAACCAAATCCATCCATTTTTTATTATTAATCATTTGTACCAAAATGAACAATTTAAGAGGGTGTGAGTGATAAGAATACGAAAAAAAAATTCCTATGTATTTTATTGTCACCGTTATACCGTTATACCGTTATTCTTTGGGGATACTGCATATGACGAGGTGGGCCCCCAATGCTTTCTTCAGCTTCGACTAACATTTACTGAGCAGGGGCGTCATTCGGTGAGAAAGCCATCATGTCTACCCATATATATATATATATATATATATACATATATATATATCTATATATATATGTATATGTATATAAGTTTATTCATTATTTATGCTTTTAAATAGGGTTCTTTGCTAATATACACAGATATTGTCCTGAAATGGTCATACTGAGCAGATATACATATATATATATATATATATGTATATATATATATATATATGTATATATATATATATATATATATACATATATATATGGGTAAACATGATGGTTTTCTCACAGAATGACGCCCCTGCCCAGTAAATGTTAGTCGAAGCTGAAGAAAGCGTTGGGGGCCCACCTCGTCATATGCAGTATCCCCAAAGAGTAATGGTATATCAAAAGGGATGTTATAAATAATTTAAAGATTCACTCATATGTCGACATAAAAAGAAAGACGGAAGATAGATATGAGTATATGCGTTATATACCAAGGACCAGCCAGTAGGCAGTGCACTAAGATATATATATATATTTATAAGCCTATATATATTATATATATAAGCCTATATCATATATATATGTATATATATATATATAACCTATCTAATATATTATATATATATATATATATATACTGTATATATAGGCTAATATACATGTGTATATATAATTATATTGTAAATATATACTGAATATCTTAACAGAGTAGGGATAACGACATGAAGTTTTAAATGACATATCCTGAGATGAATTGAACCCTCGTGTGTTCGAATCCCGACCGTGCAGATCTGAGAGTAAAATCTCCGACATTCACTGCACTGGTTATACGGAAAATGGACTAAATATAATAATAATAATAATTGTTATTATTATTCTTGCACCAGAGCCGGTGGAGCTGCTGTTCATTGTTCATGCTTCCTCTAAGAATAAGGATAAACACCGTGATCTGTCCTTAGCGAATGAAGTTGTTCTGGTTACCATTGAAACCATAGGCCCCATGAATCCCGAAGGAGCTGACTTCATTAATGGCATAGGCAGACTTATTGCAAATCAAACCGGCGATAAGCGACAAACCTCTTGTCCACTTATGAATGGACCTTTACATCATCTATAACATTCATTTTGATATACCTTTATTCTTGGTGGATTATGCTTATGACGAGGTGGGCCCTCTATGCCTTCCTAATCTTCGACTAACATTTACTGGGCAGGGGCGTCTTTGCCTGAGAAAACAATCCTGTATCACTGTGACCACGTACTATCCATTTGAAATTTTGAACGTTCAATATGTATATATAGTTTGGCTTGTTCTTCAAAAACGGAACATTGAATCATGTACTTTTGATTAAGTCACTACGTTAATCAATATTATTTTGATGTAGTGATTTTCTTCTTCTATACTCTAAAATTACAACATTCTTATCATAATAGTTGCACTATTTTTAGATGTGTGTATTGATATGAATGCACCAATTCTAATTCTGACAGGGTTTGTCGGTCATAATATGAAAATAATTAGATTTAGACAATTAACTCCACCACTAAACAGTATGTGAAGAATTTTTAACCGGAATTTTTTCCAATTTTATACACAAACACAGTAAGTGAAGCTTCTTAAAATATTTATTTGATCAGCAAGTAAATGAAAGTAATCTCTAGCATAAGTAGTTCCGAAAATTAAACAAAATGTTGATACTATAAATTCAAAATTAGATCGATAACTAAGAAATATGTAAATTAAATGCTTATACTAATTTTCAAAATTTCACAGCCAAACTAAAAACATGCAAATATATGCGGTACTTGTGTGCTTAGAGTGCATATGGCAGTATATAACATTGTTCGATGAATGTGGGGGTTCTTTGCTTAAGTCGAAGATGTAATACTCCCTTTGAACAACCGAAATTCTTTATTTTGGAATATACGGTTTTGCTTTGATACCTGAAAATAATGTTAAATACACTACTTACATGCAGCTTACGCGCACCGTAAAATAATAGTCTATAAACAAAATAGTGAAGAGTATATTTTCTGTAATTACAATTTATACATGTATATATATATATATATATACATATATATATATAATATATATATAATATATAGGAGATATATATAAATATATATATATATAGATATATATATAATTATATAATGTATATATATATATATATATATATATATATATATATATATATATATATATATATAACTTAAATACTGACATTTTATCTGTTACTTAGTATAATGACATTAACTATACTCAAATAAATATTCAGATTTTTCTGCGATTTTAATAAAAAATAACAGGGGATGACCCAAATATTTGCACTACAGGAAGTCATTATTTACAATGCAGAAATTGTCATACAAATTTATATTATCATGGATCCATTGATGTTGTAACAATAATATTCCAACAACAACAAATTCCATATATGGTTAAAAAATTCGTGATAGGCATTGCATCCATATACAATCGACTCATAAAGACATTAACGCGGTGTTTAAAAGTAGAAGTATTAACCAAAAGTGAAAAAAGTGAACTATAGAATGTACTAATGCACTTAACTTAAATGTAGTTTACTCCAAATTAATTTAAGTAAATTTAAATATAAGATTATTCATAAATATATTTCAATTCGTTCACGTTCTAATTTAATTACATTTAGCTAGCTAAAATAGAATTAACTAAACATAATTAACTTAAAAATGATTTCAGTTTGGTTCATCACTTTGGTGTTAATTGGATGTCTAGTAAACATGTCTGAATAAATTTCATATCACTGTACGTACTTGAGTTTAAACAATTAAATAGCAACTATTAATATAAAATTAATAGCTATTAGTAAACTGGTATATACAACTAAATACTAACCCATTTTCTCCATGATCGCAGGGTTGGGGTTGTAGACCTCGAGCTCTAGACCACGACAAGACGCTCCAGAGCGAGTCAGGACGTATTGATGGACGAGATGAACGCCGGCGCTTTTTCCACATTCCACCGAATCCTCCTGGTTCCTAGAGATACTGGACAGCAGGACTACCTCGTCACCAAAGCAGTTGTGACACTCTCCTGCAATAAGATATTTAATTATTATATTACTTTATTTAGTTAATGTGTTAACGTAAATCAAAAATTATTAATTAAAAATTAAATTAAAACATTCATCAACATATATCAATGAATTAAATAATCTTCTAATTAATTTATTAATCACTTAATCAACCTATTATTCTATTGACTGACCGCTCATCATGTCTTTCGATCGACCGATACAGATTTCAATCATCAGTTAAACAATCAATTAAGTAATCAATCAATTAAAGTATAATTGCACTCACCTCTCTGATAAAATTTCTAAGTTTCTAAAGTTTCAGGGTCCCTCATGCACTCTATATGTTAATAATAAATTGAAGAATATAGTAACCAGCAAAGCTTCCAACTGAAGACCCATACGGCCATATTGCTGTAAATCCCATAACCCTGTAATTTTCGTATTCGGTCATTCCATTGCCCTGCAATAGCAACACTAATTTAGCATTCGTCTATGAAACTCGTATTTAACATACTTTTTAAAAATCGATGCAAGAGATCTTAAGGTATAACTGATCTAGTTTTCGAAAATTTCAATTAATTTAATGCTTCAGGAGACAGAATCCGTACTAATATGATACAAAGATTCAAAGTTATCTTTGCCAATGTATAAGTGACATTTTTCTTCATATCACTTAGTTTTAAAGCCCATCAAGTAACGGCTAAGTCTTAAGCCCCAGATGGTGAAGTAGTTGAGTGATTGAGTGGTTTGCAAGAGATGTCCTCGACATTGCCTAATGGCCAGGAATCGGACGTTAAATTCTTATTGATTTATTGATGAATTATTGAACTGCCGACGGCACAGAGCCCGCACATGTCCGATCTCATTCAATGTATTCTATTTTAACCCTAAAGCTAGAAACTATCTATAGTAATAGAATATATAGGTTTAGAGTTATAGAACGAGGGCTTCAACTAACCTAGACCCTACCAGTTGAAATTGCAAAAATAATAGTTATAAGATAGTAGTTAAGAAAACAATTTATTAATAGTGCCAGTGAATTCGAAGGGTCGGATTGAGTATCCCGAAGTCGATTTTCGTGCAATATAGTCAAACTCACTATTTTATTACTGACGCTTAGAAAGCCATACAACTTGGTAATGGACTGCAAGGCTTTGTATATAGGTTTTATGATATCATTCAAGCGTACTACATAAGTCAATGTTTTTTTATTTATTATTTGTCTTTACAACTTTGTTGTATTTAGTCGTGATAGTATTCTGATACTCTGTACTATGCAGTTGTGCAGTGTGTTTAAATCTTTATTAGTGGTTTATTCTTAATTATTGATTACTATTATATAAAATGAGAAAGTAAAAACTTCATCAATTGACATTGTGGATCCTGTAAAGAGAGAGAGGGTATCATGAGACACACATGCCTACAATAATGCAACACTGCTCGCTTTTTTATATTTTTGGAAGTAATAAATTATATTCAGATACTTACTATAACAAAGAAGGGCTCAGTCCCGTTTCTAAACAGAGTAATCAGATTGCCCATGGAATCCATTTCTACGCATAGATAGGAGTCCGGGTTTATGGAAGTCCATATCCCAGTGGGATCACGGCAATGCTCATAGGCAGATGAGGGGGGATCGACTGTTGTTGTTGTAGTAGTTGTTATTGTAGTTGTTGTAGTAGTGGCTGTGAAATCAATCCAAAATTTCAATGGTATTATACCTATATAAATATTTTGCATAATGAATATTTTGGAAGATCTCCATAGTTTAGGACATCACTAAAGCTTCTAATTTTGGTTTTCTAATAAGAGAAAATCAGATTACTATTGGATGGGATGCATATTACTCTTGTATTAGATATGTAACTAATTTTAGACAATGATGGATCAGCACTACAGATAATTAAGTAGAACCGATATGTACATCTATATTAAAGTTAAAAATTTTCCTAAAAAAGTAAAGTAAGTAAACACACATTATGGTGAAATAATCAACTATGTTGATATCTATCACTTTTTAATACCACATGTTTAAACCGTTAGGCAATTTAGTCCATATTCCGTTAACCAGTCCAGTGAATGTCCGAGATTTTACTCTCAGATCAGCGCGACTGTGATTCGAACCCGCGAGAGTTCAATTCACCTCAGGATCTGCATGTCATTTAAAACTTCATGACTTTACATCTACGCTATTGAGACATTCTAAATATCTATATCTATATTTATTGTCTATATATATATGCAATATATATATATATATAATGTATATACCGTATATATATAAATATATAAATTATATATATATATATATATATATACATATATATAAAATATATTTAATTAAATGCATATATACTTGTATATCTACAGTATACATATATATATATATATACATGTATGTATATATATATATATATATATATATATATATATATATATATATATATAGTATCTATATGCATGTAGTTATCTATAAAAATACATGTACATGTATATATGGATTATATATTTATCTAAATATACAGTATATACATATATATAAATGATAAATACATGTATATAAACTGTATATAAATACATGGATATATATATATATATATATATATATATATATAATTATTCTATATGCTTATATATACATGTATGTACTTATTCTAGCACAGATACAATGTACATGCGAGAATAAATGAAATCATTTTTAAGAGATTACCATATTGATAGTTTTCTTGAAGTTTTTGAAGCAAGAATGCAGACACTGATGAAATGTAACAATTCACACAAATATAAATTCACACCTCTGAAATGTACTTAACAGAGCACTAGAGAAGCGTATATAAGTTTTCACCTGGCACTGCTGGTAGTACAGTTACGTTGACGTTGATATATTGATAGTACAGAATTCCTGTAATGGAGTTAAATGCTTGGCATGACATCATTTGTGTAGTTCCGATAAGAGCCTCTGTGATGATGAATGTAGGGCCGTAGGGCTCATGTACTAGAGTTCTCTTGTTAAACCATTCATATCTGTTTACAAATAAAAAAATGAATGCTTGACTTGAGGAATTCTCAAAGATTCATATCCCAACAAATCCATCTCTAATTATTTATAACTGAGAGCAGTTCATCAGCAATGCCATCAGCACTTTGAGTCGACGGAAGCCTAGCTTCTTTAATTCATTTTACTCTGAGTAAAGAATAAGAGATGCAACTTGTATTACATGGTATGCAATTACATACTCGGTCACTAAATTTTATAAAAAGTCAAATTCTGTAGAGAGTAAGTGTGTTCTCCAGTTTGTAAATATATCTATACGAATGAATGCTGTTAGCGAAGCTACTTCGCTATACCAACAATTATGGGTGGCCTGAACATTACGGCATTAAAGTACGGAATGATAATTACTCTCAAGGAGACGAGCCGAAAGTGATGAGTGTGAGTGTGTCTGGACAAGGATGAGAAGTCCATATGTTAATAGACGGTACGAAGTTAGAACAGGTTGTGAGCTTCAAATATATACCTATAGGACACACGACAGGAATTTTTGAGAAGTGAAACAGAAATGAAATGTAGTGATGCAGAAGCAAAGAAGAGGTAAGTAAAAGGGATGAACTTCTTGGAAAATGTTTGAAGAAATCAAATAAGATAAAAAAATTAAAAACTTTAGTGTGGACCACGATTCTGTGCTACTATGAAATATGGGCCTTAAGAAGGAGGATATTCGGAAACTGGAAAGCGTTCGAAATGTGGCTAATAAATAGAAGGTGGAAGAAAATTAAGTTAGTGGAGGACAGAGATGTGGGATGCTGAATGATTTAACAATTTATGCGTATGTTGATATGAAAACAGCATGCGTTTCAAATTTCATGAAGATTCATAAAGTTCAAGACGAGTTATAGCCTACCCATGCTTATATATTGACATTTCATTACTGCATGTAAAATTCTCAAAGAGAACAATTTTAAACTAAAATATTTTGTTGACCTAAAGTCGACTGTTTGGCGATTTTATAAAGAATATTCTAACGCAATATTTGTTATAATAAGTAGATATTTACAGGTTATATAGTTATTGAAAGAATTTGCATATTAATTGGATCCTATAGGTAAATGAAATCTTAATCATTAACTAATTGATTTAGAAACAAGCAAATAAATTAAAATACTGCAAAGAAATGATGGAAAAAGTGGAACAGGGAAAACTGAGGAGAATCGAAAAATTAGCGTCAGCAAATAAAACCACTAAATTAAAGAACTGCTTACACAGCCTGTGGATTAGCATCAGCTGTGCAGGTCAGTACGTCCCCTACAGCATAGAAGTCTTTAATCGGTGTGACGGCAATGTTCTGTGGTCCCCCTTAGTAGACATTAATCAATCAATCAATCAATCAATAAATCAACATTTCAATATATCAATGAATCTAGTAATTGCTTACTGTTCTAAAGATATATATCTCAAGCCGTAACACGCTCAACGTTAAAATAAATAAAATAATAATTATATTATATTTGTTTTGTTTCGGTAATTTCTTTTTATCATTTAATCGGTCGACAAGCATATGAAAAACCGAATTAAACCCTAATAAAGTAGAAAACATAAACAGTTTCTTTGTTTTGTAGCTGGTTTGGTAAGATGTTAATATTTGTCAATTTCTTCATGACTACTTGTTATTCATTGCCGTATTATAATAGCTTGATGTTTTGGGGTGGATGAATGAAAGACATTAAATTCCACCTTCATAGTGTTAATAATGCTGAGTCGTTAAGAAATGAACGTGTAATACCACATGAATTTGTGGGAGGCAAAATAGGCCCAGATAGAATTCATGGCTAATCTTGGCATTTATTGATTAACACTTGACCTTTTTGATCCAATCATCATTTTGACCTTACGCAAAAGCAGTTTGGAATAAATACAATTAACAAGTATTGAGGAAAGATCTGGGTATTAGACAAGAGACATTTGAATGTTACCTAAAAGAAAAGGGTTTATTAGGCCTATCTATCTCCTAAATTAGTTGCTTAATTTCAAAGCAAAACACGCACGAGTGACCAAATAATTTCAATTAGAGGTTGGTTTGGTAGTTTATTTGTATCAGTTTATATTATTATTTTAAATTCTATTTGATCAACTTTGCAGATATTCTTGTATATTTAGTCAGAAAGATTAATTCTTCTTTTATGTGATATTTAAACATACTTTCTAACTGAATGATATTTTTCCCACTCGAAATTTCCTGAATGAGAGTAAAAATTGCTTAAAATCTTGCTGGGTGCAATTTTATACGTAATAGAACGTACTTAATAAAGCAACTTTATTAATGCAAATTCATCAGTTTCCAGCCCTAGAGACCCCTAATAATTTTCGTTTATTTACAATTTAACCGGTTTAATCGCGAAACTGTTTTTCTATTATTATTCAAATTACAAATATCTCCAACATTTACTCGAACAGGAGTGAGAATGCCAAGTCATCATCATCAGGAGCATAGAAGGTAGAATTAAAATTTACTGTAATTTATATACGCTATTTATTACGTGTATTATTTATTAAGTGAATCTAACAAATTTAATTTGTTAGATACATGTACTTGATAAATAATTTCTATTTAGCAATTCAAGTTAGAGAAGCTTGTTAGTGGATTTATTTTTGCTCATTATTTATTAATGCGGGTAGACAATTATGCTTCAACTAAAGTACGAATATCAGAGAATAGCAAATATTGCTGTGGGACAATGAGCAAAGATATATCTTTAACTACTTGAGAAGTATGCGAAACATTGTCTTTTGCTATCATAATAATTTATTACTAGAAGAGTGCAAAATCGAGATTAATTTGGGCTTAAACCTACTAAAGAATGCCGAGAACTACCTGTATGTCCCAAGCATATACATGTACATGTAAAATATATCAAAGCTACTAACAATAGACATTGATAGTAGGACCACAGTTAGTGTGCGTGTATGACGGTGTGTTGCTCGCATAATCTGGTTTTGGAGCGACTGGACCAAAGTTTGTGTGGCAGTTGTAGGAACTTCCTTCGAGCGACCGATTGGCTGAAAATTGCTGCGAGGACCTACGGAGAAACCAGTGGAGATAAATTAAATATTCAGTAATAAATCATTCTTTTAATTGTGATTTTAAATAGTCAATCAATTATTCCATCTATGAATAACTGATATATTGCTTGTTTGTTTTAATAATTGATCGATCTATTGATTGGATCATTTTTGAACAATTTCTTCATTCATTAACTAATAAGTTCCGTTCACTTATAAATTAAACACTCGCTATAGCGAAATGATCAACTACGTTGATATCTATCATTTTTTTAACTTTACATGTCAAACCGTTAGGCAATTTAAACCATTTACAATCTAACCAGTCCTGTAAATGTCCGAGATATTAATCCCAGATCGGCGCGGCGGGGAATCGAAATAACGAGAGTTCAATTCATCTAAGTATCTGTCATTTGAATATTCATGACGTTAACCACTGCGCTATTGAGGCATTGAAGTTTAAATTTAAATTTTTTTTATTTAAATAAAAAATTAATAAAACAATATGAAGCTTGATAATTCAGTCAATAATATTTTTCACTAATTCATTCTAGGAAACAGTGCGGGTGTTAATTATTCATTTATTGCAGAAATGTCTCAATCATTTAAGATATTTTCCTATCTGTGAAATAGTTTCAATATTTTTATCATTATTGGTTTTAGTTTAAAAGTTTTGTTTCTAAACGTATGGTTATTGCATATTGAGAATTTAGATTATATTATAATAACATGAATATGATATTAGTGTATATTTGTATGCTTATGTTATCTCTTTATAGAGATTTACAAATCACTGGTCCACTTCGCTAGTGACTCAAATTCCTGACACTGGGCTGTCTTTTAACCAGTGATCAAGCAAAGCCAACTTTTAACCAGACGAATCCAACCAATGATCAGCGCACGTATTTAAATTTTTGTAGTAGCTAGCTCTAATTCACCCACTAAAGTTTTCGTGCGCTTTTCAATTTAAAGTAAACACACGGGCAGTTTTGCTTTTAAAATCAATCAATATAAGTAATTGTTTTAGGCCTATAGCTCAATTTATGCGCAGACTATTGCTTTCTGGTTTTTCTTGCATTGTTCTATGTGCAAGATTCATGTATGGGTTTTTACGCCTGAAATAAAGCAATAAATAAATAAATAAATAAAAATTAAATATTCGATCAATAAGGATTTAACGTCCGGTTCCTCGCCATAAGGCAGTGTCAGGGACGTATCTTGCAGACTCTACACAAACAGGCGCCAAAAGCACCACACGATGACGACTGAGTACACAGAGACCACAAGAGAAAGCGAGATCAAAACAATGCAAGTCCATGATCCAAGGCAAGCGGGTCAAAATTTAGACCTACGGAGGAAAGACATGTGTTTTTAGCTTGCCAAGAAAGTACCAATACAATTACAAGATCGAAGATCTTGTGGCAAAGAGTTCCATATTGTCGGAGCAGAAAACATGAAGAAGCATCTGCCGATGGCAGATTTAATGTTTGGTACAGCGAGAAGGATTTTACTAGAGGAACGAAGATTACAAGAGAGATGACAGATTGATAGAAGATCAGATCAGATAGGATGGTTTACCATAATTTAAACCTTGAGGGTCAAGGAAGCTATCTTGAATTTTATTCGTTCCGAGACTGGGTGGAATAATTAATTAAATCAATATTTAACTCATGATAATACAAATTTTATTTCCTTTATGTTGTAGTAGATCTAAATCACCCTCTGTATTTTAGTGTTCATTTCATTTTCAAATAACCCTCTCGCTAGAGAGTTTTTCGCTTAAAACAAATAATTAACTCATGATACTATCTATCACTTTAATATCCCATGTTTAAATCGCCATGCAATTTAATCAGTTTTCCGTGTAACAAGTCCAATGAATGTCCGAGATTTTACACTCAGATCAGCGCGGCTGGGATTCGAACCCGCGAGGGTTCTATTTAATTCAGGATCTGTCATTTAAAGCTTCATTTCGTTACCCCAACGCTATTGAGACATTTTATGCTAGATGAACATAAAACAGAAATGCAGACATGGTTCCTTATAGGTTTACTCTACCTACCAGACGTCATTTGAGGTTGTAGATTGGTTGGAATTGAAGCTCCCTGGACCACTCCAGTGCATGATTGGGGAGAGATTGCCCTGATACTGCACCTGACATTCAGAGGAATACATTTTCTGGTTTTCAATCACCACACCATCACTTTTAACGAAACCGTTGCACTGAGGTTCATTAGCTGAAAAAGGAAATAAAAGACTTCAATCTTGCTACATATCGATTTTTTAATTCATTCCATGCACTACTAAAAGAGATAAAGAACACTAACAGGGTTAATTTTCTAAAACTTATTGAATTTAAAGGATACAGTGATGCCTTAATATACTCTCAATGTTTGTCTTTTTCTCGTGGAAAAACTGGATTACTTGTATTTACAATACTAAATTAATGAGCATTAATGTCTCGCTAGTCCAATTATAAATAATAAATTGAAACGAATGCAAAAGTCTCAAATAGGGGGTTGGCTGGTGGTGCGGTATAGGGCAAGAGGATTTGAGACAGTCTATTTGTATCCCGACCCTGGTTGAACTGGGATTCACGGGACGAGGATGATGAATGTCTCGTTAGTCCATCCGTAATCTAAATAATCTTGATTTTAAGCAGTATGAATTTTATTTACATTTTTTAAATGTCACGAATAGTTCGTTAATCGATAACCGATAGATAAATCGTTACTTATTATTCTGCTATAGAAGGGTCAACGTTAATGCCTAAATACCTGCCTGGAAATATAAATCTTCGTTCCAAAAGAGATTATGCAGTAGTAGCACATACACAGAAAACATGCAAATTGCACATACACTGTACTCCAAACATATCATAAAATTCTTATTAAAGAAAATAAACACTTATGAAGTATACGCAGCTCTTATTATATATATGTGTCGTTACTATCCGGTCGTTCAACAAAGAAAGAAACAAATTATGTGCAAAAAATATAATAATAATAATATTAAATTAATTCCGTAAGCAGGAATATCGCATCTTAGAAGTAAGAGATAAGAAGCATCGCAGCTCATATTAAATTCCGTTCATTGCTAAAATAACTAATTTTTCTACAAAATAAATTACTATATTAATTCTTAATTATTATACAAACAAATTCTTCAATAATCAAGAACAGATAAATATAGATATCAGCAAGGAGTTAAGAACTTTGTAATACTATAAACAGTGTAGGTAGGCTTAAAACCTAAAGATATATAGATTAAAAATAAAGAGTACATAACAAAACGGCGCACTGGGTCAGGAAGCACAGATGCTTGTTTAGGTCCCGTTTTCACCTTCCTCTTCATGGTTATTAATAATCTTAGGCTTTTAATGGCGCATCAATTGCAGCTGGCGCCGATTTAATAATAATCTTCCATCACACTGGATGTTTTCGTTCAAAGCTGTCAACACTCGGTCTTCCAAGGTGGTCAGCCACAAAATACTAACCGAGGCAGATGTTGCTTAACTTCGATTATTGACGCACATATTAACCAAGTGCGCAAAATCCCGACGTAAACAAAGCAGAAACTTGTGCAGTCCGTAATAGCATAGGCTACAGTATATTCTACCATAATAGAATTAGTATACCAAAAAACCTAATTAAAGTCATTATAAGAAATCGAAAACTGCGGAAGTAAGGATTTAATGCCAATAAACTCTACAAGGTCTACCGAAATATAACTCTTATCGCAAAGTATCATACTTTTTATTTACAAAATCTCAAAGTCTAGATTTTAAAATTGAGATAGTGTCAACATATTTAATTTTATCAGGTATATAGAGCTTCAGCGCTTTGAACCTCTAATTTTGAAACATATTTGGGATAGTGAAGAACGAGGGAAAGGAATTAAAAATAAATATTCAAATCTAAGCTTGTAAGAGACATTAATATCAGTATTGAAAATATTCGTTGATAACAAACAGTTCAAATTTCAAGCAGTAAGCCTTGTTTATAATATACATAACACGTAAACGTTGTTCATAAAAAATATATAAATAATAACATCATATATTTACTAAATGATAATAAATATAGTATATTTATTATTATTATTATCCTATTTACAATATATGATTATGTACAATCTACTGTAAATTTTAACTGTACAATACATTTTAGCAACTTTTTCTGCTAATGCAAAAATAACAACCCAAGTAAAACACATACATTGAACTTGAAGATTTACTGTACTGAAAAATTAACTTTTCGATAAATACGATATTCTTATTGCTCAAACCTAGAACAACGAGTTCAGCGTATCCACGGAAGACATCTGGAGGTCCGTTAGTAGCATCCTGACAAAGATACTTTCCACCATCTGATAATTGCACGTTCGATATCTGGAGATTGAAGTCTAGAGCTCTATCGTCTCCAACTATTAAGTACCTTGCGGCATTTCGATGCGATGGCAAAACATACCACTTGTCACTGATAGAATCTCCATCAGGACGAATTATAAACTCAGCCCACATGACTCGGGAAAAGTTGGAATTAGTAGAACACTTGAGGACCACTGTGGATCCCACCAGAACTGCCTGGTTCTCAGGCAGGACAGTCAGCTGTCTGTCTAAGCTGCTCAGTGTGGAACCTGCGAAAATTATACGTTTCAAATGTTTATTCCCTTCAATTATGTAACTTTCTACATTTTCGTTTACACCCCCAGGAAATAGTTTGATATTTTATTCTGCTAATAATTGGATAGGCTTTAATATATTGAAGACAGTCAGAAATTCGCCTACAGTTTCTATACCAATTTAGCATTTGCTGGCTTATTAATTAATAGCCATTAATGGAAAAATGAAGATCAATTTAGTTTCTGCCTAGGCCTCTTAGCTTTTGTGGATAGGCCCCTATTTTGCTAATAATGCTATCAGAAATCATATTTGCTATGAATGATTTCATGCAAAGTAGTTTAAATATTTTATTCGTTATTATAGCCATTATGCATTTTAATTCCTGATAGGAACTCTACATAATTACACAGAACTTTTCAATGTGTTCTGCCAATTAGCCGGTCCAATACATATACAGCTATCACATTCCATAAAGTGTTTCCCATTGCCTTCCTCAAATCTTTACATCCCGTCTCATACGACACGTACTATTTACGGTTAGACTATTTTCCAGTTTTCGGTACACTACACGGAAAGATAGAACACGGAGATAGCCTGGGGAACTATCGCGCATTATGTAGGCCTACTCAAACCGAAATGGATCCATACAGTATACTGTATATCGTAAGTAAAATACATTAGTGTGATAGATTGACAATCACTTAAGTAATATAACTACTGTTAAATATTAAAATAGAAAATTAATACTCTTACCACAGCATGAAAGCAGTAGTAGACAACCTATAGTTGTTTTAAATGTTAGCGCCATCATTCTCGATTATCAGCTGAAATGATCACAATAAAGTTTTGAGTTGAATTAACTGTGATTTTATTTACTGAAGGTTTTTATATCAAAAAACGTACACTATCACTATTGTACTGCATTTCTTCAAATCACTAGTTTGACTGGAGATTTGCTTCGTCACACACAGATGTAAAATTATTAGTTAACTAACTTTATTTACCAGAATATTCACATGTAGGCTATATTAGTATCCCACTGAATATAGTTTAAATAGGTTCCTTTGCAAGACTCTTCATATCTTGGAAAACTTAATCGGCTTACTAAAAACTCAATCAAAAATTGTTTAGATCATTTTCAACTATCAGTGACCTTTTTGGGATTTTACTAGACTGCGCAATTTTTTAAACAATGGTAACAAGTCTTACTCATAAACACTGATAACTCTGCTGATAATTATACTTTGCTGCTGTTGCGAAGTCAATGAACAAATGCGATTAAAGCATTAAAACAATTAAAAAACCCACTCACATCTCTTAAATTCCTCATGTTGTTTGCTTGTCATCTAAAAATATGGCTAACCAGTCACTGTTAGATGCCCTAGAGAATGAGTGGGTCAGCTTATTAGTTGATTAGACATATAAATATATATATATATATATATATATAATGTATATATATACATGTATATATATATATATATATATATATAAGAAAACAATATTACATTTTCATTTTGATTATTTAAAAGCAATCTGAGAAACGCAGATTGTTACATGCGAACGTACGAAGTGAACATAGGAATAAATGCTTACGTGACAAAAATATCAAAGAAATGCGAATACAAATTATGTAGATTAAACATAGTTTAAATTAGCTATAGTTTAGTAGCGTCACATAGTTGTCATTTAGTGCTCTCCATTAAGCTCTACTCTGCTTCTCTGGAAATAAAATATTATGGACTTGTTAATAAATTCAGAGGGCTCAACTGCATCAAAGGAGGCAGTTCTGGAGAGAGTTGGTACAGATAGACAGTTGAGAAATGCATTAAGAAATAGGAAGGAGTGTTGGATAGGACACATCCTAAGGGGCGAAAGTCTATTAAAGTTGTTCACAGAAGGAAGAATGGTAGGAAAAAGAGGCAGAAGTACGCCAAGATTAGGTATGTTAGATGATTTAAGACCCACTCATAAGTGGACATGAAGAAGAAAGCGGAAGACAGAGAAGAGTGAATGTGTTACATAGCATGGACCTGCCAGTAGGCGGTGCACTTAGAGAGAGAGAGAGAGAGGGAGAGAGGGGAGAATAAATTCACAGGGCTCAACTGCATCTGGCTGCCCTTATGAGTTTTACACCTATGTATCCCAAAGATCTTGTACGCGTTTTATATTTAATAAAAAATAAATTATTTTCTTTAATAATAATTTTCTTTAATATTATTTTTACATTTCAAGCGCTAGCAGCCATTGCAAATGATCAGTTTTTTTATTCTCAAGTATTTTATGTGTTGCAGTTAGACCGAGATAGGATTAGTCTAAAATTGACATTGCACCGGATGGATAAGCGTGAGTCTACAGTGTTGATTTGTGGACCCTGAATCGCGTATATTGAATCTCTAGCAAACTTTAATTATAGTTGTCAGTAATTAAAATTCACAGCTTCTACACGACATTTTTACATCTTGAGCCTTGTTCTTGCGTAAGTATGCAGTTTGTGATAATCGTCAGTCTTGGCGATCGGACTGCACTGTTATTGATCTCGCTTAATCTTTAAACTCTGTTATTGCATGATCTGGTTTTATTATTGATATTGGCTATATAAATTAATCTTCGTTGGTGTAGAACTTCTTGCAATTGTAAACTCGCTTTGGGATATCCCTAATAATTCGAATATGGAATAGTAAAAATGTTTATTGTACTTTGGAGGACTCCTATTGATTACATTTTCCAGAAAAACAAAAATCTTGCCATAAGACTAGTGTATATTCTTTAAAAGTGTATCCTTTCGACGTCGGCTAGTACCAAGGTCGAACATTTGGAGAAATCGAGAGTACATTAAATAACGATATGTTTATGATGACTAAATATCTAAAGAAATGGCATCTCATTCCAAGCTCCACAAAAACAGTCACAAGTGTGTTTCATCTCCATAATGCTAAAGCTAACTACAAGCTCAATGTGTCTATGGTTGGTATACAGCTACCCTTTGATCCTCTACCGGTTTATCTTGGTGTAACTCTGGATCGTACGCTGTCGTACTAGGAGCATTTGAGTAAAACGGCAGCAGAAATAAAGTCAAGAAATAATCTGTTGCAGAAATTGGCGGGAACGACCTGGGGCGCGGATGCAGTAACATTAAGAATACAAAGATTGCTCTGTGCTATTCGGTGGCTGAATACTGACTGCTGTACATCATGGGAACGTTCGCCTCATACAAAACTCGTCGATGCGCGTCTCAATGACTCTATGCGCATAGTTTCTGGGACAATCAAATCGACTCCAACGCCGTGGCACCCAGTTTTTTGTAACATACTGCCCCCTCATATCCGTGGAAAGGAGATAACACACAAGCAACTGCAGAGGGTCCGTGAAAATCATGCCCTCCATTTATCACTGGACTTGACTAATCCTCCTTCGAAGAGACTCAAATCTCGATATCCTGTTTGGGAGATTCTGCAGCACTGTGATCCCTTGGCGTCTCTGTCCCAGTGGAGATTAGAGTGATCAGTCGCTGATGTTAGAAACCACCATCTGGTTCAGGATCCGTCTCAAGCGCTACCAGGAATGAATTTCGGCAGAGGAAGTTGGTGCCATTTGAATCGTTTCCGTACAGGTCATGGTAGATGCAGAGAAACCGAGTTTCGCTGGGGTATTTGTGATTCATCGCTTTGCGACTGCGGCCAATCGCAAAACATGAAACATTTCGTTGAAGAGTGCCCTCTAACCAGCCTGCCGGGTGGACTGTTTACGCTGAGTTGACTTACAAGTGAAGCAACTATCTAGATTAACGCATACGCTAAATAAAAAATTTAAAAAAATTAATCGGCTAGTACTTTATATTGATGTCGGAAATTTCATTAAAGAAAAAGTTTTAGAATGTCTCAATAGTGTAGGGGTAACGTCATGATCTTTTAAATGACAGCTCCTGAGGTGAATTGAACTCTCGCTGGTTCGAATCTCAGCCGCGCTAATCTCAGAGCAAAATCTCGGACATTCATTGGGCTGGTTATGCGAAAAATGGTCTAAATTGCCTATCGGTTTACACATGTGGTATTAAAGTGATAGATATCAACATAGCAAATAAGCAGAACAAGCATCTGAGCTCAGTAAGCTCAGATGCTTGTTATGCCAGTGTGCCGTTACGTTTAATACGTTTTTTATAGTCGATCATTTCATTATATTTCATGTTTACTTTTTACTTTACTTTAAAAAGCTAAAGCTAAGATTAACGCCAGTTTCCTCACTCAAAAGCGATGTCAGTGACGGGCGAGCCCAGGATTTGAACCCGCACCATCTGATCCGCGGTCGAGTATCTTACCGACTTCGCTACTGGCTCCAGCCAATTTATCAATATTAGCTGATATTTTTGTGCACATAGCCCACTCAACTGTATTCAATGAAAAATCAATAAATATAACTGGAAGTTTTGTTAAATGTTATCAAGATCATTTTAATAATTAATTTAATTTAATTTAATTGTCAGTATCATTTGTTACACATGTTATCAAGATCATTCCAATCAAAATTTTCTGGCGAGAGCTGCAATTTACGTATGTTTACAGCCAAATTTACTTAAATAAAATTTCTTCGTTATTAACTAATATTTTCATATAATGATGTTGGGCAAATTTTTTCGATAAAGAATTTATTTTACTTATGATTTCAGCCTCCCAATAGTATAAGAAATCTGTTACACTTTTAGGATATCAGTAGAGCTGAAGCTTGAAAGTAGGACAGTTGCTAAAACATTAAGCTAAATCAAGCAATGCAATTCAAATGCCGTTTTGATTTTATAAAAAACGTATTAGAATTAATCTAACGTGTGCGTTTATCTATGTATCTATGTATCTATCTATCTATCTATCTATCTATCTATCTATCTATCTATCTATCTATCTATCTATCTATCTATCTATCTATATATATATATATATATATATATATATATATATATATGAATATGTATGTATGTAAATTTAAACAAAATTATACATCATCTGTCTTTTCTCTTTTTCTTGCCTTCCTATATCGTCACTTTCACCATTTTGTGTCGTCATGTCTAGTTATCTTGTAGTCATCTGGTTCTTTAAAACTCGTTATCAAAATTTTATCAGTCAAACGCAATTTATTATCCTAACGTATTAAATAATCTCACTGCATATACTCTCATCCGTCTCCATCCATTTTGATATTGCTCAATTTTTAAGTTTACATCTTTTGATTTCCTACTTTTTTGCTAAAATTTTAATATTATTCTATTAAATAACATTCTTTTCAATTGTGCACAGATTTTGTCCTGAGATGGGCACAAGGAGCTTAGAAACTTCTACGGTATCAGTGCTTGTTATCAATATGCGATAAGATATTAAATTATCGAAATATTGTAAGTCAATAAGCAAAAGAACGAGGTTAGAAATAGTACTTAATCGAAATCAATTTCTTAGTCAGATAATTGGTTTAATAATAGGGTAATCGGTCAACTGGTAAATTTTATTTGAATCATTATCATTATCATTATAAATACACTAAAACAATACAACATATTTTGAAACTATCAAATATTTTTTATAAACATGTAGATTATAACTAAATCAGTAACTTTAAGAAAGAAACAGTGTAAAAATGATTTGCTAAAACCACTAGCTAATGCAAGTGCTAATCGAATGTGATACTGAAACATAAATATTACATAGAATTTTAAGTACCTACATATAATAATAATTCTATACGCAGGTCAATATATTTACATGTATATATATATATATATATACAGTATATATATATATACATATAATATATATAATATATATATATATATATATATATATATATATACAGGGTGAGTAAAAAATGATTACACTTACAAAACGTTTTAATATCTCAGGCTATTGTTAATATTTTCAGATCAAACTTTTACCAAGTGCTAAGGGACTAATTTCTTATGGGGTAGCCTATTTTCATCCATTTTGGTGCATAGATTGTCCAGTTATGCAAGTTTCAAACTTGCATTACTGGACAATAACCCCTCCCAATTTTTGAACGTACTGTACATAAATATTTTATTTTAGTTTATTTTTATTTTAGCCCTGAAAAGGGTAGTTGTGGTGGTTCAGAAAGACCAGTTGCATCTTCTAGCATTACTGACTATTCGATATGCTTTCCTCCAGCTACTGTGCAGGACTGCAGTAGCTTTCGGAATGCTAGGACAGCATTGTTGATTCCAGCTTGTGACACTTTCTCTCTGATTGATTGTAGCACTTCCTGCAATTCTCCCTTATTTTAGGCTTCGGCTGGTGTTTCTGATAGAGATGAAGCATGGTTCCCCAGACATGGTAATCCAGAGGATTTAGATCGGGAGAGTTTAGAGGCCATTCATTCTTCTTGATGAAATCCGGGTTTCTCTCGTTGATCCATTCCTGTGCATGACGAGATGCATGAGCCGGAGCACCGTCCTGCTGAAAGATGAAATCATTTAGTAGAAGAGCATAGCAATCATCAAACAGCTCCGGAAGCAAATTCTTGACGTTATACTAAGAGTTCACTTTTACCTTCTCGTCAATGAAGTGCAATCTGCCCCTACCATTGCAGCAAACGCCATTTTTAGGTAAAACCGGGGGGTTGCTCTGCTGAAACTTGCTTAACTGGACAATCTATGTACCAAAATGGATGAAAATTAGCCACCCCATCACAAATTAGTCCTTTATTAATTAGTAGAATTTTGATTTGAAATTATTAACAATAACCTGAGATATTCAAACTTTTTCAGGTGTAAACTTTTTTTCTTTACTCACCCTGTATATATATATATATATATATATATATATATATATATATATATATATACAGCAACTACACGGAACACTTATACATGTATATTCACATGTATTATATATACACTGTATATATATATATATATATATATATATATATATATATATATATATATATATATATATATATATAGCACAAGTGCGTATATTATACATATATATATATATACATATATATATATATAATGCATATGAGTATAAATGTAGGCCTACATCTTTTCCGTGTTATGTCCATGCCACTGAAGAACACACCAACCGTTAATGGCACGTATAGTAAGTGGAGACTAAGCAAGAACTGAAGAAGTCAAAGGGAATGCACCTCAGGAGCTTTATTTTGTCTAAATCTATAGGCTAAATTACGGTGTGAGAAAGGCCTAGCAATATTTGAAGGGATTGACTTGTTATCGAGTTATTGCTTCTTCATGGAGTATGAATGCAAGATCTGTATCCGAAAACTACACATGTAATAATAATAAAGATTTAATGTGTGTTTTATTTAAAAAATTATATAAGGGACGTCCCCAAATCATAAGTCACTGTAAATGAGTTCACTCAAACGATCTGTAGAAAACATATGCTGAATAGAATGAAAAAATTCTAAGCAGTGCCGGTCCGGCGATAAATTAAAAAATCTTTGTCGGGGAGAGATGTGTTTTCAACTTACTAAGGAAAGTGGAAATAGTAGAACAAGAGCAAAGATCAGGAGGAAGGGAGTTCCAAACAGTAGGAGCTGAAAAAGAAAATGTACTTACCTGAGAATCTGAGCTGTTTGGATCTGAAGAACGAAGCTTAGGAGAAGGTTGACAATGGATTAAGAGATCGAAAAGGTAAGATTATTTACTAAAGATAAATACTTCTAAAGATAACAGAGCAATATGCTACTTAATTCTTAGAACCACAGGAAGCCAATGAAGATTACTAAGTAGGGAACTAGAAGTGGCCTGAATCCTCGAGGATCGACAAACTACGCGTGGCAGAAAAATATGGTTGCATATTATTACAACAGGTTGCGTACGCATGTGAGAAGAAAGCTATATTGCAATGAGTTACAGTGAAGTTTAAAACGAAAAATTGAATTTTTATCTAGTGATGACGGTATCTGCCTGATCTGACGAGTCTGATAGAAAGAGAAACGACAGGCAGATGTGTTATGATATTTGAAGTCGAGGTTTTCATTGAATACGACTAAGGTTTTTGCGACACATTTTATATGAAAAATGTAAAAGAACCATATTATTAGAAATCACAAATAATCAAGGACATGCAGGAGTATAGCAATGAGAAGAAAATTCAGGATTAGCTTTCCAAATATTGAACATTATTTTTTGTTGTGCCATTATCATTGTCTTAAACATGTGAACAAGATGCTAGATTCAGGTCCAAGAACTGAAACGATGAAACATTATTTTTGCCATCTATAGAGTAAGCTTATTCAATATTATCCTGCAACATTGCAGTATGCATTGAAGTCGTTGATATTGAAGAAATTGAATTGCTTTTCTTTCAGATGTGTTTTGTTATCGTCTAAATATGGGATCGTAGGCATGTTGTATGGCTTATTGCGCACAGTGACTGTAGGACTAATCTTACTTTTGGTCAAGCAAATATTTATCTGTGATTTAGTCTATAGAGTAGATAACATGTTATCGTTGGGATCATCTTTGATATTGTAAGCGTTAATCGAAACGATGTTATTTCTTGTGTGATTGCATGTTTAACATGTTTACTACCGTTTGTTTTATGTGTTTGATGTGTTTTTATTACATACAATATGTGTTTTATTACATACAATATGTTTACACGCTTGATTATGAGTGTTACAAATTAAGGAACCAGTATAATCGCAACTTCGGCAAGAGAATGTCCTTTCTACATGTAGATTTGTTTAAATATTACTGAATATTCTATGGAAAACTTGGTTCTATTTGCTTCCAAATATTATTGTACAATAATATTATTATATTATTTTATTGTTTTATAATATAATAAAATAATAATTTAAAATATTACATATATATATTATATATATATATATATATATATATATATATATATATATATATATATATATATATAGATATTATTGTATATTTTGCATGACTTGCTATCTCAGTAGTAAACGTATTTTAAATTGTCAGAGTTTCATTATAAAATCGGTTATAGTTTCATTAAATTTTGATCCGCGTGGATCTTTTATATATTAACTATTTGCTCGTGTTGGTGTTTACTTAGAAGATTGATATGATAATATGTGTACAGTTTTGAAATATTAGTCAATAGGCTGATCATAATTCTTCTTCTTAGAGCACCTTCCACTGGCTGGTCCATGGTATATAACGCCTCCACTCTACTGTATCTTCCGCTTTCCTCTTCATGTTCATATAAGGGTGCATCTTTTAATCATCGAACATACCTAATCTCGGCCTGCCTCTGTCTCCTTTTCCTTCAATTCTATCCTCTATGACCTCCATTAATAGACTTCCCCTTAGAATGTGTCCTATCTAAATATTCTTCCTAGTTCTTAATACATTCATCAACTGTCTATCTGTACCAACTCTCACGAGAACTTCCTCATTTGTAACCTTTCGAGTCCAGCTAATTCTCTTCACTCTTCTCCAAATCCACATTTCTAATGCCTCCAGTTTCCTGATATCTTCTTTCCT
The DNA here is from genome assembly GCA_905160935.1 of Enchytraeus crypticus. Lineage (NCBI taxonomy): Eukaryota > Metazoa > Annelida > Clitellata > Enchytraeida > Enchytraeidae > Enchytraeus > Enchytraeus crypticus. Next base: position 1,871,149 of record CAJHZI010000713.1, read on the forward strand.
TATAGTTCATGTTTCACATGGCTGGAGCCAGTAGTGAAGTCGGTAAGACACTCGACCGCGGAGCAGTATGTGCGGGGTTCAAATCCTGGGCTCACCCGTCACTGACATCGCTTTCGAGTGAGGAAACTGACGTTAACCTTAGCTTTGCCAGCTTTTACATCCATATATTAGCGTTTACCAAATCAAAATTTTCACAATATTTATATTGATCATAGTTTTTCTTGATCATAAATTTTCACTATCTTGATCACAAATATGTTAAATAACTTTCATAATTAAATTTATCAATTATCAACTAAAATTCTATATCAAGTGAAACAAAGCTAACCAAAAGTAAAGCTAAACAAAATCCAAGTTAAAAGCAACTTTAGGTTTGACTTTAGATTTCATTTCAATCGCCTCTAGTATTACATGTTTCTATCTTCTAGTTCTGATCTACACTATTGTGTCTATTATTCCTTCCAATAGCTGAGTCTTGGCTGGAGCCTGTGGCAATAACGGTAAAATATTCGCCCGCGGTCAGTTTGTGCGGGGTTCAAATCCTGAGCTCGCCCGTCACTGAAATCGCTGTCGAGTGAGGAAACTGACTTTAACGTTAGCATTAACTTGGTTTACCTTTTCCGTCCAGAGACCATCTATGACAAATTTGAAATTTCAATATTATGTGGCTAGTTCCCTAAACATAGAACTTTTAATCATGCACATGTTATGAAGTCAATACGTTAATTAATATTATTATATAAAAATGGTTTTTCTTGCAGTACAGTCTAATATTACATGTATCATCACAATATTTCTATATTGGAAAATGTACATGTACGAATAGATAACGATTTACCAATTGTTATGTTGAACAGGTGTGTCGGTCATACTCTCAAAATAAAAAGAGAATAGACAATTAACGCCTGCAGTGAAAGATATATCCAATTTGTAATTGGAAGTTTTCCAATATTTGTGTTACCACTGTAAATGAAGTTTTTGTCTATAAAAATTGTAGTAGCTCAGCAAGTGAATTAAAAAAAAGTTTCAAGCACAAATAGTCTCAAAACTCACACATAACCTATTGATACTACAATAATCGAAATTATGTTGATAACTAAGGTAAATATAGATAGGCCTACTATTTTCATAGTGTCCCAGACAAACTCAAAACATATACGCTTAGATTGCATAATGCATAAAACATTGTTCGAATATTGTGAAATTTCATTGCATTGATTGTGTTGAAGATGCTAAATCCCTTACACAAACTAAGCTCTTTACTTTGGATTATACGGTTTTGCTTTGATACCTGAAAATAAGATATAAAATCACATATTAAATACAGTTTACGCACAGATAAATAATATTAAAAAATAAGACCACATTATCTGTTATTACAATTATAATATCTTTAACTAAATAGGTGATTTTAGCGCTAATAAAATAGAAAAATAAGATTAACTAAAGTAAATACAATTTTCAGTTATTCCGGTAGTTTTTAGTATAAATAAAAAGGTCAGAACCAGATAACTGTACTACAGGAAAGCACTAGAATTATAAAAGGCAAAAATAGACATAGAAATATATACAACTATGGATAGATTGATTTTGTAAAAATAATTTTCCAACAGTAACAATATTTTCCATATTCTCTCATCGGAATTCATGATATGTGCTGAATCCATAAGGATTCGTCTCATGAATAAACTAAGTCTGTGTTTAAACGTAGAAGAATAAACAAGAAAGTTTAATATAGAATGTAGTAAATGAAATTTACTTTACGCTAAAGTAGTTTCCCCCGAAATAGTTACGAGAAATGTAAGCAAAAGATTATTGTTGGCCTAAATATACTTCGATAGATTCACGTTTTAATTACATTTAGATAGATAAAATACCTAATGGACTACATGCACATGTAAGTAACTGCAAAATATATCCCCTTTTGTGTGTCTCATAGAAATGACATTCATTAAAATGCAAGTACTTGCTATTGCTCACATAATTAAATAGCTACCATTAATTTAATATCTATAAGTTCACTGTACATGTATAGGGAGACTTATAAGACAACTAAATACTGACCCATTTTCTCCATGATCACAGGGTTGGGGTTGTAGACCTCGAGCTCTAGACCACGACAAGACGCTCCAGAGCGAGTCAGGACGTATTGAGGGACGAGATGAACGCCGGCGCTTTTTCCACATTCCACCGAATCCTCCTGGTTCCTAGAGATACTGGACAGCAGGATTAGCTCGTCGCCAAAACAGTTGTGACACTCTCCTGCAACAAGTCATTTAATTATTTTATTTGTAAATGGAATCAATTAATTAATCAATTAAATTATTATTCAGTCATTCAGGTCTATTGACTGAGACCGATCATCAGATCTATCGAGCTAACAACAATCATGCAATGATACAACATTTAATCATATATTTACTTGAAGCAACTAGGCAAACAATCAATCAACCAACCAATCAATCCAGGCATCAATATTAAATTAATAAATCATCTAGTAAGCAACGAATATATTGGTTATTGAACACGAGCACCAAAATCAAGATGTCTATTTTCCACTCACTGTTGCAAGTAGTTTTTTTTACCTAGAAATACACTGAAAGAAGAAAAGTTGAAACTAATTTATTATAATTTTTAAAAATATTATCTTTATTATTATTTTGTTGTTTTATTTAGTATTATACCATATCATTGTATCGGTTAACGGATATGGAATAGTGATTCACTCTATTATAATGTTGAAATTAGAGCGTGTGATATTCAATCACTAAACTATAATTTGACTCGTCTTTGTTGCCATATATCTGTTGTTTGTAAAGTTAATAATTCATCATATTTAATAACAATTACGATGAAGAAAAATATGTAAATTTTAAGAATACGTATTAGTTATATTACAAATATATCGTTTAATTACATATTTATTACTAACTACAATATAAATTTATCATGCTTGCAATAGTTTACACATGTAGAATTAATGTATTGAAATATTTTAGTTTTTCAGGTATTGAAATAAATGTAATTTGTTATGAGAAAATAATTAAGTTCTTAACAATTTTTAAAACTTCTGAACAGAATAATGATTACACAAAGGGAATGATTTTATTTAATTTCGCGTTTTGCATGCAGGTGCTTCGAAATTGTAAGATGAATTAAATTATCACTGGCTGGAGCCAGTCTTGATGTCGGTAAGATATTCCAACACGGATCAGTATGTACTGAGTTCAAACCCTGGGCTCTCCCGTCACTGGTATCGCTTTCGAGTGAGGAAACTGACGTTAACAGTAGCTTTACCAGCTTTTGATGTAATAATGTATTTTTTAAAGAAACAAAGCAAAAAGTTTAAAATAAGCTATAAACGAAAAATAACAGTAAAAGCGTTCCAGGTAGTATTAGTATCGCCCACTATAGGCCTTATGGATGTTAATAATAAATCGAAGAATGGCCTATACGAACCAGCGAAGCTTCCAACTGAAGATCCATACGGCCATATTGCGGTAAATCCCATGACCCTGTAATTTTCGTATTCGGTCATTCCATTGCCCTGCAATAGCAACATGAAATTGCTTGTTGCTGTTCACTAAGCAATACGTATTTAGCATGATTTCGAAAGACATTTATGACTTAAGAGAAGAGTTGATTAAAGTAAAACTACTCTAGTTTTCGAAAATGTCAATTAGGCCTACTTAATGTTATTGGAGACATACAGATCTAAAGCTAGATTTCAACATTACAGAAGCACATGCAGGCCGACGTTAGCAAGATCAAATATTTGTTAACATATTAAGCTTCATTTGTCTCGTGCGAATGAAAATAGCACTAGTTTGATTTATAGTCTTTATTAACGACAAAACCCGCCAACTGGCGGCTATTCCCAAAGCCCTAGGGGTGAAGTGAGTGGATCACTGCCTCCACAGCTTAAGTTAACTCTCCAACCTTCATTTAGGTATTCTCTTTACTCATTAACCATAAAGCTTAAATCTTTCTATAAAATGCAAGATACCGGATTAGAGTTATAGAAAAAGGGCTTCATCTATCCTAGGCCCTTCAAGTAGAATTTACAAAAAATACTAGTTATCAAAATAATAGTCATCAAAATTTTATAGCGCCAGTGAATTTCAAAATCAGCTTTGTGCAAAATTAGCTTGACACCTCTCTACTGGCGCAACTACTTGTTAAAATTAACTATAGCAATGCGCTAAGACCAATAAGGATTAACTCCTTGCTATATTAAGTAGATCTAATTACAGTTGTTTTCCTAATTATTTGAAGTAATAAATTATATTCAGATACTTACTATAACAAAGAATGGCTCAGTCCCGTTTCTAAACAGAGTAATCAGATTGCCCATGGAGTCCATTTCTACGCACAGAGATGCGTCCGGGTTTTTGGAAATCCATATCCCAGTGGGATCTCGGCATTGCTCATAGCCAGGTGAGGGGGGAGCGACTGTTGTTGCTGATGTTGTTGTCGTTTTTGTTGTAGAAGTGGCTGTGAAATAAAATCAGCATTCCTATTGCATTATATAATTATTTACCAAATAAATATTTAGGAATATTTTAATGTTTTGAGCAATACCAAAGCTTATAATTTAGATTTTCGAAGAAGTGCATATCGGATTGCTATTCTTACAGTGTATACTGTATATATGTGCGTATATACCATTTCGAATTTACTTGTATCTTATCTATCTGTCGTTGTTAGACTGTTTTGAAATAAAGGAAGATAAATATATATATATATATACATACATATATATATATATATATATATATATATATATATATATATATATATATATATACAAGCCATACTTTTCCCAAGCCATTGGCTATATAATGTATGGGTAAGGCATAGACATTTATGAAGGGATTAACTTGTTGATCTAAGTAAGAAGTGCTCTTATGGAGCGAGAAAGCAGACTTTGAGTATGAATATGTACCTTGAACCTGCCACTTGGCATGCAGTGTATATATATATATATATTTACTATATATATATATATATATAATAGTAAAGGTTTAACGTCCGTTTCCTCATCCAGGGATGATGTCAGGGACGTCCCAAACACCACATAACACTGCAGATCAATTCACCCAGACCAATCTGCGAAAGAAATGTGCTGAGGAGAATTAAGGACCTAAATGAAAGCCAGTCCGGTGATCAAAATATGGTCAAGGTAAATTGATTATGTCTATGGTAGGAAAAGGTAAGTTTTAAGCTGTAAGTTTTATATATATATATATATATATATATACATTATATATGTATGTGTGTATACAGTAGGCCTACATATATATATATATATGTGTGTGTGTGTGTGTGTGTGTGTGTAAATTAAGCAGCTAGTAAATATGTGATTTAGGCCCTAATTTTGTTTCGTACAAGTAATAATTAGTTGTGTTCGTGTTGTGTCTGGGTCACTGATGACTCCTCTACTGCATGCATCACGTGATCTCAAAATTAATTTCATCCGTATAAGATAAATGGAAATTAATTAACAACTAAATTTTAAATTAGTAAATGTTACTTACGTGCGAGAATAAATTATACTCATGTGAATAGATCGATTACGTTATTGATAGTTGAATTGTAGCTTGAATGGGGTAATTTATTAAAATTTATGTCTTGTACTTGACATTAGCAAAGAACTAGTGAAATTGCATAAGAAATATAGACTATAAGAATTCACCTGATACATTCACGTTGACGTTGAAAGATTGGGTGTAGATAGTTCCAATAATGATGTTAGTTGCTTGACATGATATAATTTGTGAAGTTCCACTAAGTTCCTCCTTTATGACGTATGTACGGCTATTTTTTTTTTTTTTTTTAGTTCTCTTGTTAAACCATTCAAAACTGCTTACAAACATGCACATAAATACATGGATTTTTGAATCGACCGAGCTTAGCCTCTTTATAAAATTATTCATAACTCATTTTTCATAACCAACTTCTGCCGAACCGAAATTTATCCTCGATCATGGATCTGCAGAACTAAGTGACGACGAAAAAGCTCTAAACCAGCTGGTTTAGCAGCAGGGTCTTGTATCAAATTATGACTGGCTGCATCTAGTTTTCCCGCAATTATCTTCATCATATTTCGACTGGCCACTGCTAGGGAAGTTGAAGCCAAACCTGTTTCCTAAATTGGTCTACTAGACGAAATGGAGAATGGCTTTCAGTGTCTCCGCGAAGGGGCAGAACATCTTAATCTCTGACTCTTTGGAATTTACGTTTTTGCAGCTTCAGAACTCCTATTAGGTGTCTATCAGGATACGACTAAGGACTTGGAGTCACTTTCCTGCTCTAGGTCTCAGGGTTCCTGACATTGTTTGATTCACTTCAACATCTACCAAGTCAGCGTGAGACCACCTTTCCCAGAAAAGCGTGAAATATTCCGGAACTAGTAGCATGATGACACGGCTGATGCTCGCATTGTGTCTGCCTGGCAAAGAAAAAGCTAAAAACTAGCATTAGCGTCAGTTTCCTCACTCGAATGCGGTGTCAGTGACGGGTGAGCCCAGGATTTGAACCCCGCACATCTGATCCGCTGTCCAATATTTTACCGACATCGCCACAGGCTCCAGCCAATTTCTGGAGCCAGTCACCTGGCTCCAGTCAACTGCTGGGCCATTGTGGCACCCCGCAATGGCCCAGCCAGTTTACCATGTAGCCAATTTCGAGCAGATCTCGCTATTGAAAGGTTATGGATAAAGGAAAAGTCAAAGACAAATGAAATTTAATCATTAATTAATAAATTTAGATACTAGCAATAAACAGAAAGATGCCTAAAACTGCTGATGAGATATGACGGAAACGGTGGAACAGAAAACACTGTGGAGAATTCAGAAAATCAACTTTATCATAAAGCGATAAAAATAATTGCATACTAAGGAAACGGATATCCGTCGGCAGTGCAGGTCAATACGTCCCCGACAACATAAAAGTCTTTAATCGGTGTAATCAAAACGTTCTGTGGTCCCCCTGTGAAGACATTAATCAATCAGTCAGTTAAAAAAGCTATTAAGTAATTGATCGCCCATGCAGAAGTGTAATTATCTCAAGGCGTTATACGCTAAAATATCTTAAATATTGATTAGACGCTATTCTATTTGTAAATTTATTTTTTTCATTTTATCGGTTTATCAGTTTATGAACAAAGGAATTAAGTCTTATTCACGCAGAAAGAATATCAAAGAATATCGGTCATTAAATTGTCAACTTCAATAGCCATTACATTTGTAAATATTCGATATAATCAGCAATAGGGATTATGTATGAAAGTTATTAGCCGCAATTGATCGTAATCGATAATTGATAAAATTATGATGTTTAAAATAATATTGTTCATTATTCAAGTCAGCAATCATTCTTTACCATACCAATCTCTCACGGTTTGAAAGAACAACTTATTATATAGACTATCTGTGATTCCATGTTCGAAGTAAAATTTAATTGCTTAGCTAAATAAAAGGTTTGACGAATTAAAAATTAATCTTATAGACTATACACTGTACATGTACATATACATACATACACGTACATTAGCAAAGCTACCAATCGTAATGCTTACATAAATAGACCAAATCGTATCCAATCAGCATCATGCTTAGAAGGAAATGTATGTCTGACAGTGGATGTTATTAATTTTACTTATATTTTAAATGAAAAAGGTATCAATAAAGTGAAGAGTAGAATAGAATAAAAAATGAAGCATAATTATTTTAAATATGAACAGCAGAACAGTAAAATTGATCTGACCATATCAGCATAGATGGATCACGAATTTTGGAGAAGTATGAGATAAAGAGGCGGTAATATAAAGAGTGAATCATGGAAATTAATTGATACATAACTTTAAAATCAATATTAATTTTAAAATATTTACAAATATTCACCTGTATGCCGCATGTATGTATGTATGTACATGTATGAATATACATGTACGTGTAAAACATTTCGAAGCTACTTACAATAGACATAGATAGTAGGACCCCAGTTAGTGTGCGTGTATGACGGTGAGTTGCTGGCAAAATCTGGTTTTGAAGCGACTTGACCAAAGTTTGTGTGGCAGTTGTAGGAACTTCCTTCGAGCCAGCGGTTAGCTACAAATTGATGCCAGGACCTGTGGATAAACCATTGGAGACAAATTTAATTTTAAGTTATTCAATCCATCCTTCATTCAAGCCATCAATTTATCGTGTTTTGAAAAAACGATAAACTGTACACTGGGTCAGGAAGCACAGATGCTTGTTTAATGCCAATTTATTTCTGCCTCTTCATGGTTATTAGCAACGTTGCCTTTTGATAGCGCATCAATAGCAGCCTGCGCGGATTTAAGAATAACCTTCAATCATTCTGGGATTTTTTCCTTAAAAGCTGTCAACACTGGGTCGTTCAAGGTGGTCGCCCACAGAGTACTAACAGAGGCCGATGCAGCTTAACTTCGACTATTGACGCGCTATTTAACCAAGTTCGCTAATCCGCCGTCACGGTATTTTTTTAACTAAAAGTCAAAATAAGTGATTTGATATGCATTCAATCACCCAGTATTTAAATCATCGACGTATTGCTTGTTTGTATGATTTAATATTTGAAAATCGATTGATTGAATATTTTTAAGATCCTTTCTTCATTAATTAATTAATTGATTCAATTTACGTAAAGCCCATATATGTACATTATTAAATTATCTAATTAGCAGAAGCTTGATAATTCAGTCAACAACAAATTCAATCAAGGAAAAACCCGGACATAAGTTACTCATATATTTTTAAAATTTCTTATAAAAACATATCAAGGGACTTTCCTTACTATAAAATATCTATTAGTTGGTATCAGTTTATGATTTAATGTTTTTAACCTAGGGCTATGCTTTATGGAGAATACATTTTTGAAAAATTATATTTTAATTATATTTATCACTTTTTGAAAAGTTATATTTTAATTATCTGAATTAGCTATTGGTGTCTATTTATACGAATAAAGCCAAACAAAAGTCAATGTTAACGTCAGTTTCCTCACTAGAAAGCGATGTCAGTTGCGAGATAGACCAGGATTTGAACCCGTATGTACTTATAGACGGTCGAGTACCCTACCGATATTGTCACTGGCACCAGCCGAATAAATGAAATATATACATAAACCCAGAACTCTACAAATCCACTTCGCTAGTGAAACAAATTCCTGACACTGAGCTGCTTGTAACCAATGACCAGAAAAACCAACTTTTAACCAGACGACGCCAACCAATGATCAGAACGCGTTAATCGTTTTTGCGTTCACAGCATACTATGCAACGATAGCTACAGTAGGCCCTATATATGACTTTGTGAAATAACTGTATATTTATATAGCCATGTGCAACTTACAAATCTATTAATTTCTATTAATTTCATATTTATGATTATTTCAGAAATGAATAATTGTAATGTTTGTACCGTGAAGTGATTTTAATTTAATTGTAGCCTTTGCGGGCATGCGTCAGAGCCGTCGGGCCTATATTTTCTTTTTCTCATCGTTTTAGCCATAGTGTACAGTGTCATTGTGATTTTCGTGAAATTAAAATATCTATCATTCTATCTATACTGACTTTTGTTTCTAGGCAAGCTTTGCTTTTTTGGAATTTGTGTGGCAACTCTAAGTCACTCAATATTTTAGCGAGACTTTTAATGCGCATTTAATTTTCAAATAAACCCAAGCCCTTGCTAGTTTGAGCTATACAGTGAGGCTTAGACGCGCAAAATGTGTTTACCAGCTCAATATGAGTTAGCCGCTCTTGAGAGATTAGCCGGCTGAATAAGGGGTAGCCTGATCAATAACGGCCAGCCGTTAAATAAAACTTAACTGATATTATTTGGCCTATGTATATCGGCATTATATATTGAATTTCATTACTTGTTATCCCGACCTATGCCAATATGAACTTCCATGGAATATAATGATAATGATTCTCAAGATATTTCAAAGATTCAATTTTCTTTTAAATATTAGATATACAATAGAGCAATACAATAATTTTTAAAAAGTTGTTTGTTGAAACTAATATACAAATGCAGAAATAGTATTTTAAGCTAATTCCGCCTACCGGACGTATTTTGAAGTTGTAGTTTGATTAGTGCTGAAGCTTGCTGGACCACTCCAATGCATAACTGGGGGGATATTGCCCTGATACTGCACCTCACATTCAGATGAATAATTCCCCACATCCTCTACTACTTCACCTCCTGGACTTTTCATGAAACCGGTGCACTGAGGATCATTAGCTGAAAACATGAAATAAGAAGCTTCAATCTTGTTATTTTGATTTTTTTCATTCCTTTCACTGCTAAAAGGGACGCAGAATAGCCAGTTAGGTTCTTTGTCCAAAATTTATTGAATTTAGATGGTGCTTTAATCTTCCATTCATTCTACATGTATCATTCTTTCGCAGATAACGTGAAATGCGAGCATTTACAATATAAAAGTGTGAGCATTAATGCCTACCTAGTCAACTCGTAATAGAAACATAATGTTTTTAAGCAGTATGAATTTTCTTTATAGTATCAACATTTCACTGGCAACTTTGAACGATACAATTATGAATAATAGCACTAATTTTTCGATAAATCGATAAATAATAGTTACTCGTTTTTTGGCATTGAAGGGCTCGTCTTTATTACATAAAACCGGTCTGGAATTATAGATTTTTAATCAGTAGCCTTGCAGCTTGCACGTATATAAATATGCAAATTGCTCATTCTCGAAAATTGGTCTTGAAATCGTTTTAACTTAAACAGAAACTCATTAGGTGTAAACAGCTCTTACAATTAATATGGCAAGGTTGTTCAACGAAAAGTCGCAACAAGTCATGCGCACAAATTAAATTGTAAATAATATTAAGTCATCATGGCTTGAAGGGATATCATATCTTACAATTAAGAAATAAGAAACATTTAAGCTTAAATAAAATATACTAACAAGATACAGGGGCATTAATAATACAGGGGCATTAATAAAATTATTAATTATCTGAATCCACATATAGAATCATACTCAACAATTTAAATTTAAAGCTAGAAAATGCAGACTAATAAACTTTACAGATAATGAACTATGGATTGTTTAGGTTGATATCGCAGAAAGTTTTATTTCATTTTCACATTGAATGAAAATATTAATACAGAGTAAATAAACAGATTAAATATTATATGAAAATAGGTCTAGGCCCACATAGAGGCTCCACAGTATAAATGTACAATTGTACATCACGTAAACTAAAAAAGAAAGTAAAGTACGTTTTATGCATCAGACAGAGGTGATTTGGATAAATTTAGATGTTTTTAATTTTTTTAAATTGAATTTTTTTCTTCCTTCAGCGAATGTGTTAATAGAAACTCAATAGGTCCCATTTATTTTCACATATTGTGGTTGAGCAATTATCATACTCAAAAAATGCAAAATATTTAGGTTTATAAGAACAACGTAATAAGCAACAAAACGTTTCAGTGTTCATATGTTACATAAACTTTTTACATTTTCCTTTCTAAACAAATCCAGTGCTCTCTTAGTAGTCATAGTAATAAATCTTAGTAATATATCTTTGAGGCATGACAGTGACTAAGTCAATCTCGGTTTTAGTTTTTAGGCTATTTCTCTAATTTTCTACTATGTTTCCAAAATGTAATTGGCTTCAAAAAATTGTTAAACGTGTCGTTAATCCCTATTCGGAGTCGACACGGGGGGATTGGATAGGAATGGGAACATTATGGTCGGCTATCCATCTGCATGACAACACCAAGTGTACACGACTAGATTTTTATTCGCACCTCGGAAGAGAAAAACCCTCGCCTCTACACAGTCTCGAACCCGCGACCTCTCGTTCGCGAGCTCTCTACCACTGCTCCACGAGGCGTTTCTATATAATTTTTGCTTCATGACAATTTGAATTCTAAGCATGAACTCTGGAAATTGATCGAAAAGTATATTAGTTTTACGATTAGCCCATATAACTTATTTAAGCAATCAAAGCTGTTTATTGCTAAAACAAAATTAACAACATTTACATTGAACTTGGAGATTTACTTTACTGATAATATAAACTTAACGATAAATACGACATTCTTATTTCACTAACCTAGAACAACGAGTTCGGCGTATACACGGAAGACATTCTGAGATGAAGCAGCACCATCGTGACACATATAGGTCCCAGCATCTGATAATTGTACGTTCGTTATCTGGAGATTGAAGTCTAGATCTATATCGTCTCCAACGATTAAATACCTCGCTGAACTTGGATGCGATGGTAAAACATACCACCTGTCACTGACTAGCGCTCCATCGGGATAGCTCGCAAACTCAGTCCACATGACCCGGGAAGAGGTGGAATTGGTGGAGCACTTGAGGACCACTGTGGATCCCACCAGAACCGCTTCATTCTCAGGCAGGACGGTCAGTGCTGAGCTACTCTCTGAAGAATCTGTACAAATTGCGAGATTAAATCTTTTATTTACTTATATTAAATAACCTTCGAATTTTTCATTTATACCTCTCTGATGTTTCAAATGCTTCACATTTACTGGCCTAATTATTAAAAGCATTTAATGGAGAATGGAAGTTACATTTAAAACAAGCCTAGACTTTTTATGGCTTGTAAAAATAATTGGCCATTAATGCAATCGCAACTTGATATTTCATATAAATGATTTGATTCAAATAAACTCAAATATTAGCCTAAAATTAGTGTTAAAAGAATTAAACATTTTCAACCCCTATGTGTAGCTATACATAATTAGGGATACATAAAAGCACTCTTCTTTAGTGTTCTTCCAAGTAGCAGGTACAACGTACATATTCCTACACACTCTCTGTTTTCACATTCCATATATATCATTCCATCGATCAACTAGTAAATGCTTTCAGAAATAATATGTCTAATCCACACCTTAATATAAATAATTGTTTAAGAATAATATGGCTTATGAAGTAGTCTCCCTTTGCCTTCTTCAAATCATGGTGTGTAGCTCTATAATTAACATTTAAATATTATATTAAATATTCTCACCACAGAATGAGAGCAGTATTAGACAACCTATAGTTGTTTTAAATGGCATTGCCATGTTGATCGACTATCACCTGAAGTTATCTGAACAACGTGTCGGGCTGAATAACTCTAATTGTATTGACTCTCGCTATAATTCTTTTTGTATAGAAAATTGTTTCATATGTTATACGCCTTCTTGCAATCTTCAAATCACTAATTAGCCTTTAGATTTGCTTCGTCACAAAGAGATAAAAAATTATTAGATAGGACGAGGTTGATTTATAAAAAAATATTGAGGGTAAAATAATACAACGATATAAGAATGTTACGGTGACGGGTGCTTTTTTGGTACGAACAGTAAGGTCTATACAGATTTACGAAAATGTTATCTTTATTTTAATTTTCAATAATAAATGTAGGTTATGCTTTCAATTAAGAGCTTGTTTAAATTGGACTTCAGTTTACTTACCATAATTGAGCTTTTGCGAAACAGCTCAGGATTAGATTTGGAACAAAAGTCTCTCGCTGATCAAGAAAAGGTGTTATTCACTTCTCTAACCAACCGGTACTCTTTTAATTACGATGATCTTCTATAAAAGAACCCATGAATTATTACCAGATAAGCTATGGTATATGATAATGGTATATCTATGAAGTTAATTATCAAATTTTAGGACGATTGTTCTATATCGCAAGGCAAACCCCTATCACCAAATACAACAGAGCAACGTTAAAACATATTGCTAAACTAAATTATATACGACATTGAGAAGTTTGACTAGTTTAATACAATGTGTACAGGACATATTCATTGCTAACACTGTACAACTAAGGTCAATTACATTAAGATTCCACCGCTGCCTCTCAATCCCATCAAACCTAGATTCTGCTTTCTTAAGCTCTGCTAAAAGTGAAGTGACAATAAATGAGGATAGTAATTAAAGGCTTCACTCAAAAGCATGCGTTTATTCGACACTTTATCTTCAAAATGAGGATCCGAGACTGTTACAATACAAAATTAATCTTTTAGCGATTAACGGACGATAACTCCCACGTGTGAAGATAAGGACAGCCTACTGTACATATGAAAGAAAGCGCCGATCAAGTCGCTGTAACGAAAATAGTGGAAGATATGCCTACTATAGAAGCTCTAAGCACACATGATAATCACCACTTTCGAAGTTATTGCTAGCAATGTGATCTGCTGAGGCTAATTGTGTATATCAAAAAATATACTTCATATGATGCTCACCTGCCTGAGGGCTGCACTAATATTTAGTAAATAGTTTCGAAAATAGCATTTAAACGAACTCTAAAATGTAGAAATTATAATTATTTAGAGCGCCACTAACACCATCTAGTTTCTGCTCCACTAGTTTTATTATGATTTTAGAAAGCCTATGTACTGCATGTAGGTCTACAATATAGGTATGTTATTAAGAGATGTGGAGAGCTCAGTAAAATATTTTAGTTGTCTTAAGGCAATTTTTAGATCCAACATCTTCAAAGGGAGGATATCTACATGTATATGGCTCTTCTATTTTACTCAAATTTTCAGAATACACGTTATACATGAAGGTTCAACCCGTGATTTTGGGAAAAGAACTAAAGAAATTGTGATTATTTTACTATTAAACGGAGCGACTCTAGGGCAGGAACTACTGTGGCGAGCAATGAGATACCTCAAAAATGCTACAATGCTTAGAAAGCAACAGTCTTCAGACAGAATGAATATATAAATGTCCTCCTATTTCGCCATAGGCCTACTGGTCATTGGTAAAATCCTTTAGGGTCACAACAATGAGATCAGCTGATATTTAAGAATGTTTGTCCGCTTTGAGAAATATATATATTTGAAAATATACGCCCCTAATATGGTTTGCTTGCACCAATAAATGTATTTCAGGTAACGCTTATAAAGTTTAAATCATTGATTTTGGCACCATATTATTTATTATACATGAGACTTGAAGTCAGTATTGGTAAATTGGCGGTGGGATTTGGTGCACTCATATTAGTATAGTTGCGTGACACCAATCGAAGTTGAGCTACATTAGCATTGGTGTGTATATGGTTGGGTGACCACATTGAAAGATCAAGTGTTGACAGTTTCCAATGTAAAAATCATTAGGGTTTTGGAAGGTTTTCTCTTAATCTGTGGTGGTTACAATGAATGCGCCATAAAAAGCAACGATTAAGAATTCACGGAGAGAAGGGAGAGAATTGGTCTTAAAAGCAAGCGTCTGTTCTACTTGACCTAGTGTGTCGTTATTGCTATTTTATTATTAAAAGGAATATTTATTTGACACTTATTTTATTAATATTAAAGCTTGTTATGCACTTATAAAATAAGCCAATATGTCACAAACCTCCCACAACATCACAAAAATCACATATATTATTCACACTCAGTTAGGTTTATACTTATCGGTCCAAAGTATCTCAGATCTGTTATAACTTGTCATTATATCAAACGTTTTGCATATCAGCCTTTTATCATGCGCGATATACAAAGCACTCAATGTTCAGACCTACATTGTGATTTGATGTAAGTTGATTTTCCTCCACGGTTGCACATGTCTTGTTGAGACCGGGTAATGAACTTGTTGATTAGATATATATATATATATATATATATATATATATATATATATATATATATATATGTTTATTTCAGCATCAACTGGAAACACACGCACTGACATAATAATAATAATAATACAAATAAAAATAAAAATAATGGTAATAATAATAATAACTATTTTTTTTAAATGCCCTGGGCTGTAAAGGGCCCTGGGCTAAAAAAATAAGATAAAAGAGACTTTATTTAATTAAAAGTTTTTAAAAAGCGATTAAAATAATTCCTCTACGCTCTGGGAAGCCGCTTTAGCCAAAGTGCCACTGAAGCAGACTGCATTGAATCGCTGGAGAGCAATAGACAGTCGCTGCCACAGAAAAGATTTTTCGCGCTTATCACCAGTAATGGCGCTGATCCTCCTGCCTATTTCGTCAATAAAGTCTGATGCGAGAGGGTTGATGGGCCCCAGGGTCTTAAAGGCAATAGGCATGAAGATATAGTTGCCAGAGATTTCGGCATACTTCAGAGTTCTCCTATCAGCCGCGGCCTCTGCTGCAGCACCAGCAGCAGCGCAAGAAAGGCCGATATTGCTTACTGAGAAAGTGTCCGTAACAGTGACGTCCCAGCTAACACACTTCCCCTCTGCCCATGGAATTTGAGAGACACCGTCTGGACGTTTACCATCAGTGCGGATCAATCCCAGGGGCTCTTTAATGGCTGGGATATTCGCTCGACTCAGGGCGCGCCAGATCAAGTCGTTTATGAACTGATGTCTGCTGATTCTGCCGGCACTACGCTTGCACGACAGGCCGTGAATGCCTATTATTACTATATTAATGTAATAATTTTAATAATAATATCACAAATAAATGTCACTTATAATTATTTTTATTATTATTAACATTATTATTATTATTATTATTATTTATAATAGTAATAATTACAATAATAATAATCACATTGGTAATGTTATAATGGTAATAATAATGACAATAATAAAAATAAAAATAATATAATTACAGTATATAATAGTAATAAATCAAATAAATGAAACTTATTATTATTATTATTAGTAGTAGTAGTAGTATTTATACTAGTAATAATAATAATAATAATAATAATATTAATAATAATAATAACGACTGTGTAATGGTAATAATTTCGATAAAAATACTACTACTACTACTACTACTACTACTATTACTACTACTACTACTACTACTACTACTAAAAATAATAATAATAATAATAATAATAATCAGTAAGCAATCTCGGCCTTTCTTGCGCTGCTGCTGGTGCTGCAGCAGAGGCCGCGGCTAATAGGAAAACTCTGAAGTATGCCGAAATCTCTGGCAACTATATCTTCATGCCTATTGCCTTTGAGACCCTGGGGCCCATCAACTCTCTCCCATCAGACTTTATTGACGAAATAGTCAGGAGGACCAGCGCCATTACTGGTGATAAGCGCGAAAAATCTTTTCTGTGGCAGCGACTGTCTATTGCTCTCCAGCGATCCAATGCAGTCTGCTTCAGTGGCACTTTGGCTAAAGCGGCTTCCCAGAGTGAAGAGGAATTATTTTAATCGCTTTTTTAAAAACTTTTAATTAAATAAAGTCTCTTTCATCTTATTTTTTAGCCCAGGGCCCTTTACAGCCAAGGGCATTAAAAAAAAAAAATAATAATAATAATAATATTTATATTAATAATACTAATATCAATCATAATAATAGTAATAATACTAAAGGTTTTAAGTCAGTTTCCTCATACAAATGTGATGTCAGGGACGTTCCCGCATTACATGTCACTACACATCTTATACAAATACAAATAGAAATAAACAATTTAAAAATTCCTAGAAATTCAGTTTATCAAATATTTAAAAAATAGAATAATGGCCGTAAGGGAATGTGATATATATCTTATATAGCTGAACACCGTCAATAGCTATATATATTTCATGTAAAATGATATTCTGCTGATATAATTCAAGCGCTCACCAGCAAGAACACGGCGATCAATAGAGACTTGTTGACCGTCCTTGCTTGAACGGGGTGCATATTGTTTTCAAATACACCCAACATACCTTTCTCCGGAATTGCAACAAGTCAATCTGTCTATCCATCATTATCGGAGACCAGCCAAAGAGAATCTATGTTGTCATCATAGCTTTTCACAAAATATTCGATGGAATGCTGATGCGGTAGGCAAATATTCACTCCGTTCCTGCCTCCCATTCCTTGAATGTATGCCGAGAATAGGCTGCTATCACGTATCAAACTATCTAGACACTCCTTCCAGCATGCTGTCCCACCGATCTGGAATTATCTTCCTTCCACTCTGCGCACCCCCTCATCTGTTTCTGATCAGCCTTTCTTACTTCACGAAGAGTTTCATAGGCGTTTGAAACTTGAAAGCTCTTCTCTTCAACTTTTCCTATCTGCCAATTTTTCATGATCTGAGATCAACACGAAAATCTCCATTACGCTAATACCCTTCCTTGGACTGACCACCCGCATTTTGCCTCGCGCCATTTATGGACCCCTCACTCCGATCGTCAGTTGTAATTTGGTTCACCAGTTTTCGATGTTGTCATTGACAACAGTAGCACTCCAATCGTATTGTAGTTGTTGTTGTTGCTGCCCCTCAACGACACTCACTCCCCTTTAAATCAACGCTCAACTTCTATGTTTCTCAGAGTTAGACAGTAGTCAAGGTATAGCTGGAGAAGTTACTGGTGGAAGTTTTGTTGCTAACTCGAGCACCGCTGAAGATCCACCTGTTAATTATGAGAGTTTTGGTTCTGCATTATACTTGACAAGGTTCAAACTGCATAAAGTGATAATTTTTATAATGTCATAACACACTAATTATGTTATCGTATACTTACAAATATGAAAATAAAAAGCAGCAGAATTAAATTGTTTGCACTGATATGGAAATTCACGCGAATTTATATCTACAATCTTATATATTTTCTAGGACGCACGAAAATTAGACATACTTCTATGAAAAATTTAAACCAACCATGTCTTTGTAACTAACACATAAGCAAGTGCATACAATATACGAATCATTATATATATAAGTATATATATATATATAATATATATATATATACATATATATATATACATATATATATACATATATATATATATATATATATATATATATATATATATATACTGTATATATATATATATGTGTGTGTATATATATATAAATAAATAAATAAATATATATATATATATAGATATATATAGTATTATTAGTATAGTATTCAACAGATAAATTGAAGATTTGATTTCTAATGGTAAACATATTCTCTTTTGTTATGCCACTGTCTTTTTGAAAAAATGAATAAGCTGTTAGATTTAATTCCGGGAACTGGAAGGATGAATCATATTATTTTATCATCAATTGATTAATAAATTATTATAAAACGACTAATATATTATTTTCTCATCTGTCGTTAAAGTATATTATATTTTATCCTCCAGGAAAGATTTCTCAGGCATTAACGCCCCTGCCCAGTAAATATTAGTCGAAGCTGAGGAGGGCATAGGGCCCCACCTCGTTATAAGCAGAAACTCCAAAGAAAATGGTATATAACAACAAGGATGAGTATTGCTAAATAATTTCAAGTTCAATATTTTCAAGTTAAAATGTAAACATGAAGAGGAATGCGGAAGACATAGTTGAGGCGTTATATACCATAGACCTGCCAGTGGGTAGTGCACTAAGAGAGATATTGTCCTACAACATTGCAGTACAGTCGTTGAGATAGAAGAAATTCTATTAACTTTGTTCTCACTTGCTTTGCTAACGTTCTATGTACGCGATTGTAAGGATAATTAGGATAGTACAGAGAGTGACTAAACTGATCAAGACAATATCGGTAACCTAGTCTGCGGATTAGATATTAAGATTTGAAACCAGTAATTCGCTTTTTAGACCATGTAGGCCTACTATCCATTTAAAAATTTGAACCTTCATTAACATTTTGCTAGTTTTTCAAACACAGAACATTGTACCATGTAGGCCTACTTATGAATAAGTCACTACGTTAATCGATATTATTATGTTGAAATTGATTTTCTTCCTCTATATTCTAAAATTAAAATATTCTTATTGTCATATTAATTGCTATATTTGTCAAATGTATCAACAGATATGAATGTACTAATTCTTATTCTGAAATGGTTTGTCGGTCATAATATAAATATAATTAGAAATAAACAATTTACTCCAACACTCAATATTTATGACGAATTTGTAATTAGAATTTCTCCAATTTTATACATAAACACTGTAAATGTAGCTTTTCAACAAAATTATAGTAGATAAGCAAGTGAATTAATATAATTTCTAGCCTAATTCGTTAAAAAAATGATCATTAACTGTTGATAGTATAGACCTAATAATCGAAATTACGTTGATAGCTAAGATAAAAATAGAGCAAATGTAGATAATAGTTTCATAATGTCATAGCCAAACTCTGAGCACGCATGAATAAGCTGTACATGCATGCTTGGAGTGCATAATGTAGTATATAACAATGGTCGAAGATTTTGGGAGTTCATTGTTTCAAATGTGTCGAAGATGTTTCACTTCTTGACACAACCGAAGCTCTTTACTGAGGAATGTACGGTTTCGCTTTGATACCTGAAATTAATAAAAACACACATTAGATGAAGCTTACGCTCTCTGTAAATACTATAAGCAAAAGAAGACTACATTTTCTGATATTACAATTTTAATATCTAAGATTAAACTACTCATATTTTAGTCAATATTTAGTATTTTGAGAGGCATTGTATCCATATGGATTCGCCTCATGAAGAAACTAAGGCAGCGTTTAAAAATGGAAGTAGGGCCCATAAACCAAAAGTTAAATATTGAATGCACTAATGCACTTAACTTATATGTGGTTAACCAGTGGTTAAATTTTACATTTTCTGTAGCGGGATCGCTATAAAGTATCCGCGCTCCTAAAAAATTTTCTGGGCCCCTAAAATTTCTTCCGGGCCCCTTAAAATAACATCCGGGCCCCATACATCATGTGCGACTCTGCGAGCCATTAATATTATACCAGATTATATATAATTAATTGAGAATACACCAAATTTAATCAGATAATCAATTTTAAATATACAATTATGCAAACAAAAAATCATTAAGAAAGCTTAAAAATAAGGATTTTTTGCAAAAACTACAATCTCTACATTTCTTACAAACAAATCTTGCTATTTTGTAGGAATATCTAGTATAAACGTCATTTTATTTTTTCTGAAACCAGATCGATAGTGTATTATGAGATCCCACAAGCCTTTTAAGAGATCCCGTTAGAAAATTTAACAAAATTGTTGTGGGATCTCTATTGCTTAAAATATGTGGTCCCAGGATCTCAGATCCCACGGGATCCCGCTTATTTTAACCACTGTGGTTAACCCAAAATTAAGTAAATTAACTTTAAGCAAAAGAAAATGTATATATATATAAGTATATTTTTTCGATTGGTTCACGTTTTAATTTAATTACGTCTAGATAGCTAACTTATAATTAACTACATATAATTAACTTTTAAGTGATTTCACGTTTGGGTTATAACGTTGGTGTTAATTGGATGTCTAGTAAACATGTCTGAATAAATTTCATATCACTGTACGTACTTGAGTTTAAACAATTAAATAGCAACTATTAATATAAAATTAATAGCTATTAGTAAACTGGTATATACAACTAAATACTAACCCATTTTCTCCATGATCGCAGGGTTGGGGTTGTAGACCTCGAGCTCTAGACCACGACAAGACGCCCCAGAGCGAGTCAGGACGTATTGAGGGACGAGATGAACGCCGGCGCTTTTTCCACATTCCACTGAATTCTCCTGGTTCCTAGAGATACTGGATAGCAGGATTAGCTCGTCGCCAAAACAGCTGTGACACTCTCCTGCAACAAGTCATTTAATTACGTTATCACTTTAATTAGTTAATTAGTTAGCATAAATCAAAAATTATTAATTTAAAAATTTATTTAAAAAATTGATTAACATATATGAATTAAATAATCCATTTGTTAAATAATTAATCACTCCATCAACCTATTGTACTATTGACTGACGGTGCATCATGTCTTTCGGTCTATCGATACAGAATTCAATGATTATTTTTAGACAATCAATGAAATAATCAATCAATTATAATAGCTTCTTACGCCGCTTAAAGATAATGTTAACTTTAAGCTCAGGGAGAGGGCTCACCCTTTCTCTTTACCATCTAAGCGCACACCTTTGATGGATAAGAACTTTACAATTAGAATGCTATATAAAGACTCTTATTAAGATTTTTTTAAACAATGTCTGCTTATGTTTATTACTTTCTATATTGCCATTTGTGTGTGTGTGCGTTTTCTACGGTATGTCAGATTTCATGTAATAAACAAATATAATATAATTAAAGTATAATTGCAGTCACTTCTCTGACAAAATTATTGGAGTGTCTAAAGTTCCAGAGTTCCATCATGCTTAATAATAATGTCAATAAAAATGTAATCATATACTAACCAGCAAAGCTTCCAACTGAAGATCCATACGGCCATATTGCGGTAAATCCCATGACCCTGTAATTTTCGTATTCGGTCATTCCATTGCCCTGCAATAGCAACACTAATTTAGTAACTGGCTCTGATACTCCTAACAACAGAATTTAAAAAACCGGTGCGAGAGATCTCAAAGTATAACTATTTTTCAAAAATTTCAATTAATTTAATGCTTCAGGAGACAGAATCCCTACTAATCGGTTACAAAAGTCAACGTTATATTTGTCAATGTATACGTGACATTTATCTTCATGTCATTTAGTTCTCAAGAACATCAACTGACGGTGGCATATAGTTGTAAAGCCCATCAACTGACGGTGTCATATAGTTATAAAGCCCGTCACCTGACGGGTAATCCTAAGCCCCAGAGGGTCAAGTGGTTGAACTTAAGACGGCACAGCGCCCGCACAACTCCCCGCACATGACCTCATTCAAGGTATTCTTTTTATTCCTTTAACTCTAAAGCTGGAAACTAGCTATAGTAATAGAAGATATAGTTTAGAGTCATAGATCAATTACTTCAACTAACCCAGACCCAGCAAGTAGAAATTACAAAAATTAAAGTTAAAATTTAATAGTTTAGAAAACAATCCATATATAGTTCCTGTGAATAATTATCCTACGTAGACTTTCGTGAAACATAGTCAAACCCACTAGATTGAAGGGCTTTGTAAATATCTTTTATGCTATCATTTAAACGTACTGCATAAGTCAATATTATTTTCTTTATTCTTAGTCTTTAAAATGTTTTTTACTTAGTCGAGATAGTACTCTGATACACTGTACAGTGTGTTTTAAATCTTTATTAGTGGCTATATTCTTGATTATAGATTATTGTTTGTTATATAAAATACGAAAGTAAAAACTTCATCAATTGACATTGTGGATTCTGTAAAGAGGGATAGAGTATCGTGAGACACACTTCCATACAATACTGCAGCACAGCTCGTAGTATGTATTTTTTGAAGTAGTAAATTATATTCGGATACTTACTATAACAAAGAAGGGTTCAGTCCCGTTTCTAAACAGAGTAATCAGATTGCCCATGGAGTCCATTTCTACGCACAGAGATGAGTCAGGGTTTTTGGAAGTCCATATCCCAGTGGGATCACGGCAATGCTCATAGGCAGGTGAGGGAGGAACGACTGTTGTTGCAGTTGTTGCTGTAGTAGTTGTTGCAGTTGTTGCTGTAGTAGTTGTTGCAGCAGTTGTAGTAGTGGCTGCGAAATCAATCCAAAATTCCAATTGTATTTTACAATTGTTTTGAAATATAAATATTTTAGAATATTCCCATGTATAAAAAGAATTGCCGAAGCTTCTAATTTTTGTTTTCTAACAAAAGAAAATCAGATTGCTATTGGATGCTTATTACTGTTGCCGTAGATCTTTTTCTAATTTGGGAAAAAGATGCATTATTGGCAATTAGTTTGAGCAGCTACGTACATGTATATTAAATTTAAAAGTTGGTCTATATCTACAGTATATACAATCACTCTCTTCTCTTTCTCTCTCTCTCTCTCTCTCTCTCTCTCTCTATCTATCTCTCTCTCTCTCTCTCTCTCTCTCTCTCTCTCTATATATATATATATATATATATATATATATATATATATATGTACTATAATCTATAATCATATATATATAGTATATATAGTATATATATATATATATATATATATATATATATATATATATATATATATATGTATTATATATATATATGTATGTATATATATATATATATATTGGTTTTTGGCCTTTAAGTATCTTATATGAATACCATAGATATAATTTTTTAAACAAATTAGTATTGGATGCCAAAATTATTAAAGGGATGGAATTAGATCATCCTGATTATTTAGAATTTGAAAGTTTACAAAGGAAATATAATATTTCCTTTGTTGATTCTGTTGCTAAAGTACGATTAAAATTTTGGATCTACGTTGACAAAATGCTACATATTGGATATTCTAATGAATAATTGAGTTGATTTGATTCTGTTGGTCACTTGTAAACTACTAGGTTTGCATTGCTTAACTGTACTTGTATGCAAAATGTTGTTTCTTTTCGTTTGTTTTTCTTTCTTTTATCTATATCTCTGTTCGAAACTACCATGTATTGGTGAAATAAAGTCTATATACGTATATATATATATATATATATATATATATATATATATATATATATATATATATACAGTATATACACTGTATATAGTTTATGTATATAATATTTTATACATATATGTCTATATACTGACTGGGCAAAATAAATTATCCCCTAGGAAACCTCTATAACTTCAAGAAAACTCAAAATATATCTGCTTAATTTTCGGAGCTTCTAGTGGAGGAATTTCTGCGTACAGCCAGCAAATTTGGTTAAAATATTTTCAGTAGTTGCGAAATTACAGCATTTCTACCAGAAAATTGCAAAAATCAAGTTCAGCAAGGATTTTAGAAATGTCAGTCGTTCCTTTTTAAGAAAGTAACGACACTAAAAAGGGTCGTGTACTTAAGTGGTGGAGTATAAGCCTACACTACCTTGTTAGCTGCTCCAATATAGGATGCTTAAAAGTCGTTCTTCTGTTAAAATTATTCCTAAATTTTGAAGAAAATCTCCGGTATTTTTTTAAATAAGCCTTGTTAGAATTGACATTACACTTTTTCCGGAGAAACGCTGCATTTTTGTTACTTCTGAATATATTTTCACCAAAGTTGCAAGATATATGCATAAATGATTCCTTTAGAAGCTACAAAAATTTTGTAAAACTATTTTGAGTTTTGTCGAAGTTATTAAGACTTTTGGCAAAAAATTGATTTTTGCATTTTTTGTAGAAACGCTATAATTTTGTTACCGCTCAAAACATTTTCATAAAATTTACAGGTTAAATGCACAAATTCTTCGTCTAGAAGCTCAACAAATTTGGTAATAGTAATTTATTAAGTTTTTAAGCATGAATGCAGACAGTGATGAACTATTCGCACATTTAAACACTATTTCGCAGAACATTAGAGAAGCCGATATAAGTTGTCACCTGGTGCAGCTGGTACAGTTACGTTGACGTTGATGTATTGATAGTACAGAATTCCTGTAATGGTGTTAAATGCTTGACACGACATAATCTGTGTTGTTCCGATCAGTTCCTCTTTGATTGTGAATGTAGGGCTGTACGGCTCGTGTACAAGAGTTCTCTTGTTGAACCATTCGTATCTGTTTACAAATATATAAATAAAAAATGTAGAAATAGAATAATAAATATCAAATAGATAAATTAACATATAATTATAATTATAAATATTTAAATAATTATAACTATTAATATATAATTTAATTGTGGATTTCTCACTTAACGATTCATAAACGAAGGAATCTCTAATCATTTTCTAATCTCTCATTATTTTCTAAACTCTCATCATTTTAAACCCTAAAGCAGCTCACCAGCAACGCATTCAGATGTCTAGTGTCAAGAAGCTTAGCTTCTTTAAAATAGTTTTACTGTAAGCAAAGAGTGAGAGTGCAAAGTTATATTACATTGTGTATAATTCCTTACTTCGTCACTATATTTCTTAAAATATTCATTGCCAACATCTGCAGAGACTAAATATATCCTCCAGTTTTTTTACATTTTCTTGCTAAGAGAAAATGTTGATATTTTGTAGCCTATGTCTTCAAGGATTCATCAGGCGTTTATTGCTAGTGTTTCTCTAGACCCTACTTAATTTGAGATGTCAATCACTTGCATATGTATGCTAATTTTTATTGGTTTGATTAGCACAGAACAATGCAAATAATTAATATATAACAAATAAAGTACACTGCGTATCCAGTGTTACCCTAAAGCACATGACACTTAAATTATAAACATTGTATCTATCTTAGTGCACTGCCTACTGGTAGGTCCATGGCATATAACGCCTCCACTTTTCTCTGTCTTCCGCTTTTCTCTTCTTGTCCACATATGATTGAATCTTTAAATCATCTAACATTCCTAATCTCTGCCTGCATCTCCCTCTATTGCCTTCCATTCTACCTTCTATGACCTCTTCTAATAGACTTCCCGCTTAGAATAGGCCCCATTAACTCTTCTTCTTAATTCTTAATCCATTTATCAACTGTCTATCTGTGCCAAATCTCTCCAGAACTTTCTCACTTGTAACCTTTTGAGTCCAGCTAATTCTCTTCACTCTTCTCCAAATCCACATTTCTAATGCCTCCAGTTTCCTGATATCTTCCTTCCTTAAGGTTTATGTTTCATATCCATATAATAGCGTTGTCTAAACCAAGGTTTTCACTATCTATATATTTTTTAGCTTTCTTAAACTCTTTGCTAAAAGTTCTTTCCAATTACAAAATGACTCTTTTGCATACTCTTTCTTAGATGCAAGCATGCATATAAATTACTGGCTGGAGCTAGTGGAGTAACCGGTAGGATACTCGATCACGGATCAGTATGTGGGGGTTCAAATCTCAGGCTCGCCCGATATTGACATCCCTTTATAATGAGGACGCTGACGTTAACATTAGCTTTACCTGTTTTTTTTAAAACGATGCAAAGAGATGACAGAAAAATGTAGAACAGGAACAACTTGTGGAGAATCGAGAAAAATCAACATTATCAATAAAAGCTTTATATAACTGCTTACACAGCCAGTGGATTAGCATCAGCAGAGCAGGTTAGTACGTCCCCAACAGCATAGAAGTCCTTAATCGGTGTGACGGCAATTTTCTGTGGTCCCCCTGGGTAGACATTAATCAATAAATAAATAAAACAATATAGCAACATATCAATCAATCGGTTAATCGATTAGTTGCTTGATGTTCAAAAACAAATTTATCTCAAATCATAATATACGCTCAACGCTAAAATTAGTTAAATAACTATTATATTATATTTGTTTCAAAAGCCGATAAAATTATAAAAATATATATTTATAAAACTTAATCGCAATTGATGTTAAGCATTAATATATATAAATTTGATGTTTAAGTGCTAAGCATTCAATTCATTAATCGTTGCGAATCTATCAAATCGTTGCATCTTTCAATTCGTTGCGAATCGATGCGAAGCTCTCAAAGCTAGAAAATTAAAATTCCGATATGTTTGTCCTTTTATGTACAAATTATAATTTAATGCCTAGCTAATTAAAACTGTCAAAGAATTACACATAATTCGCATATAAATGGATATTTCTATAAATGCTAATATGAATGCATATAATCCAAAAGGAAATAATACACATTAAGTACTATGCTTACAATGAAATGCATGACTGACAAAGTTGTTAGTATTTTTTTCTATTTTGCGCAATTAATAGTTTGTGACCCAAAGCTATTTTGATTTAAAAAATTTACGTTCCAAAAAGGTTTGTCTATTGTAAAAAGAGTACTTCTAGTTGAACAGTTAGCATAAAGCACGTGATTACGGAGTTTCTTTGTTTCATTGCTGTTTTTAAAAGATGTTAACATTTCGTTCAATTTCTACATGATTACCAGTTAATCGTTGCCATATTATAATAGCTTGATGTTTGTGGTGATATAAGAATGACATTCCACCTTCACAATACTGTAATAATACTGATTCGTTAACAAATGAAAGGGTAGTACCACATGTAGATTGGGGAAAATATAGATATATTAGGTGTGGATAGGATTCACGGCTAATCTTGAAATTTATTGATTATACCTTGACCGTTTAGATCCTAACATCAATTTTACGTAAATTCCATATTTGCATTTCGCAGAGGCAGTTTGGAATAAATACAATTAAAAAGTTTAGAGGAAAGATATGCGTGGTAGACAAGAAATATATTTAATCAGAAATATTAACGCTGCTTTTATGATATTGAATAAGAGCACATTTCTAAGTAAAATATTTTTTTCACGAAATTTCCTGATTGAGAATTTAAAATGCACAAATCGTGCTGGGTCCAATTTGATACATAATAAAACGTGATTAATAAAGCATCTATATTGATGTAATTTCATGAGTTTGTAGCCGTAGAGACGCAATTGGTGTCCGTTTATGTATAACTTAAGTGTTTTAATCGCGAAACTCTTTTTCTATCGTTCTTTCAAATTACAAATATATCCAACATTTAGGCCTACTCGAACAGGGGTAAGAATGTTAAGTCATATTGGAGCATTGAAGATGGAATTGCATTTTACTGTAATTTATGGAAATTATTCATTGCCTAGGTACATCTAATAATTTTTGGTTGTTAGATACACGTCCTTGATAAATATTTTATATTTAGATATTCAAGTTTGAGAAGCTTGTCAGCAGTGGATTTAAATTTTCTCATTATTTAGTAATGCGGGTAGACAATTATGCTTCAATTTAAGTACGAATATCAGAGAAAAACAAACATCAATGTCGGATAATCAGCATAGATAGATCTTTAAATATTGAAGAAGTCTGCGTAAAATAATCTGTAGCAATCACAATAATGTATTACTACAAGAGTGCAAAATCGAGATTAATTTAGGCCTAGAACTATTTAAGTTCGAATGTCTAGAACTACCGGTATGTACAAATGCATTTACATGTACGTGTAAAACATTTCGAAGCTACTAACAATAGACTTTGATAGTAGGACCCCAGTTAGTGTGCGTGTAGGATGGTATGTTGCTGGCAAAATTTGGTTTAGGATCGACTGGACCAAAGTTTGTGTGGCAGTTGTAGGAACCTCTTTCGAGAGACCGGTTAGCTGAAAATTCCTGCCAGGACCTATGGAAGAACCAGTGGAGATAAAATAAATCTTCAATGATAATTCAATCAATTAATCGTGATTTTAAATAGTTAATCAATTATTCAATCTGTGAATAACTGGTATATTGTTTGTTTGTTTGTTGTAATAAGTGATCGATCGATTGATTGAACATTTTTTGAAATATTGCTTCGTTATTTAAGGTTACTTAATTGGCTGGAGCCAGTGGCGAAGTCGGTAAGATGCTCGACCGCGGATCAGATGGTGCGGGGTACAAATCCTGGGCTGGCCCGTCACTGACATCGCTTTCGAGTGAGAAAACTGACGTTAACCTTAGCTTTAATTGATTCCATTAACTTGAACATGAATGTGCATAATTAAATAATAAAACAATCTGAAGCTTCCTAATTCATTCAAAAACATTTATTCATTAATTAACTTAAGAAAACACTGCGTGTACCAGTTACTCTTGTTTGGTAAAAAATTATCAATCCATTCGGATATTTTTCTATCTATGATTAAATTCAATTTCTCTATCAATATTGGTGTCCTTTAAGAATTTATATTTTGAGAACATCGTTTTAAAATATTATTATAATAACCTGAATAAGTTATTAGTGTCTATTTGTATGCGTATATTATCTCTCCTCAGAGTTCTACAAATCACGGGTCCACTTTGCTAGTGACACAAATTCCTTACACTACACTGTATTTTATCCAGTGATCCGGCAAAGCCAAGTATTAACCAGACGAATCCAACCAATTTTCAGCGCGGGTATATCCTGACTTCAGACAGGCCTTGCATGTTTAAATTGATGTAGTAGCTCTAGATCACCCTCTCTATTTTAGTACTCCTTTCATTTCAAAATAAACCCACGCGCTAGACAAGTTTGCGTTATAAACAGTAATTAACTCTTAATATTACGTATATCCTTATAATTTATTTTATTAAATTAGCCTACTCTCAAGATATCTCAAAAGTTGAACTTTAATTTATAAAGAAAAAATAGCCATTACAACCTAATTTTAAAAAAAATAGTATAATGCAAATATTATTTTAAATATTATTACAAGAACATAATACAGAAATGCGGAAATGATGTCTCATAGGTTTACTCTACCTACCAGACGTCATTTGAGGTTGTTGATTGGTTGGAATTGAAGCTCCCTGGACCACTCCAGTGCATGATTGGGGAGAGATTGCCCTGATACTGCACCTGACATTCAGAGGAATATTTTTTCCGGTCTTCAATCACCACACCGTCACTTTTCACGAAACCGGTGCACTGAGGTTCACTTGCTGAAAAATGAAATAAAAGACTTCAATCTTGCTATATCGACTTTTTTATTCATTCCATGCACTGCTAAAAGATATAAAGAAAACCAACAGGGTATCTAAAATTTATTGACTTTAAAGGATACTGTGTTGCCTTAATGTACTCTCCATGTTATTCCTGTCCGAGAACTTGAAATATCAGTATATACAATATAGAATTAAAGCACATTAATGTTTCGCCAGTCTATCCGTAAGCTAAATTGTCTTGATTTTAAGCAGTTTGAATTTTATTTAAATTATTAGCATTTCACGAATAACTCGTTAATCGATTAGCGATGGATAAAAAGTAAGCACGCATTATATCGAAATGATCAACTATCCTGACATTCATCATTTTCAACACCACATGTTTAAACCGCTAGGCCATTTAGACCATTTTCAGAATAACGAGTCCAGTGAATATCCAAAATTTTACTCTCAGATCAGCGCGGCTGGTTTAAATCGTTATTCTTTATTCTGCTATAGAACGGTTAACGTTAATGCCTAATACCTGTCTGGAAATATAAATCTTCATTCAATTAAAGAGAATATGCAGTAGAAGCATATTTACATAAAACATGCAAATTGCATATCCTCCAAAAAACATGAAACGCTTATT
Source organism: Enchytraeus crypticus (assembly GCA_905160935.1). Classification (NCBI taxonomy): domain Eukaryota; kingdom Metazoa; phylum Annelida; class Clitellata; order Enchytraeida; family Enchytraeidae; genus Enchytraeus; species Enchytraeus crypticus. Next base: position 1,901,998 of record CAJHZI010000713.1, read on the forward strand.
ATCGAAAAGAAACATGCAGTGCTCAAATTATTCATTGATAGCAAGGTCAGTTACAAGTTTCGAGTAGTATGCCTAGTTTATAATATATACTACACGGAAACATCGTACATAATAGAAAATATATGAATAATAACAAATCAATATATTTATTATACGATAATAAATACATCATACTTACCATATATGATTATGCAAAATCTACTGTGCATATTTACTCTACAGTAGACCTACATCACAATATATTTTTTTGCTAAGATAAATGTAACAATCGATATAAAATGTTTACATTGAACTTGAAGATTTACTTTACTGATAATATAAACTTAACGATAAATACGACATTCTTATTTCACTAACCTAGAACAACGAGTTCAGCGTATCCACGGTAGACATTCGGAGGTACAGCATTAATATCCTTACATAGATACGTTCCAGCATCTGATAATTGTACGTTCGTTATCTGGAGATAGAAGTCTAGATCCTTATCGTCTCCAACTATTAAATACCTCGCTGAACTTGGATGCGATGGTAAAACATACCACCTGTCACTGACTAGCGCTCCATCGGGATAGCTCGCAAACTCAGTCCACATGACCCGGGAAGAGGTGGAATTAGTGGAGCACTTGAGGACCACTGTGGATCCCACCAGAACCGCTTCATTCTCAGGCAACACTGACAGGGATGAGCTGCTCAGTGAGGAACCTGCACAAATTATAAGATTCAAATGTTTTATTTAATTCAATTAGGCTAATATGTAACTTTTTAAATTTCACTTACACATCTAATAAGTTGCTTAATAATGTATTCTGTAATTAAGGAAAAAGCTTTAATACCTTGAAACCTATCTGAAATTCGCCGACAGTTTTATTCCAGCTTCATATTTGCTGGCTTATTAATTAATAGTTGTTAAAGTAAAAAGGAGAAACAATTTATTTTCGGCCAAGTCATTTAGCTTGTGTGGATATTATACTAATAATGCAATCAGAATTTGCTATTTTCTGTAAATGATTTCATTCAAATAAGTTGATATGTATCATATCATTCGTTGTTATAGCCATTATGCAACTTAATTTCTCATGTAGAACTCTACGTCGAGACATTCACATAGAACTCTACATAGAGACATTACTTTTTCATGTGATCTGCCACGTAGTAGGTGCAAGGCAGATACTGCTATCACACTCCATAAAGGAGTTTCTATAATATGTACTGTGATGAACAATTACACGATACTAAACTATAAAAATATAAATAAGGGCTTCCTTATGCCTTCCTCAATTCTTGCTCGCTTGTCCCATACGACACGTGCAAATTACGGCTGGTCTATTTTCTATTGGTCGCTACACAACACGTTGAGATAGAACATAGCTTGGAGATTTATCGAGCCTTAGATTATTATACTCAAAGAGCAATGGATACATACATGTACTGTAGGCCTATATATCATATGTAAAATACAAAAGTGTGATTACATTGACAATCATATCAGTAATATAACTATCGTTAAACATTAAAATACGAAGTTAATATTCTTACCACAGCATGCGAGCAGTAGTAGACAACCTATAGTTGTTTTAAATATTAGCGCCATCTTTCTCGATTATTAGCTAAAATGATCACTACAATGTATCGAGTTGAAGTAACTGTGATTTTAATAACTTTCGTTGGGTTTTTATATTAAAAAACCTATGCTATCACTATTATACTGCATTTCTTCAAATAAATAACGTAGACTAGAGATTTGCTGAGTCACACACACAGTAGAATTATTAGATAGGAGGAAGAGGAGGTTGATAATGAGACAAATCTGGGTGTTGAATAAAAATATGGCATAATGTAGCAGGTGCGTTTTGATATTAATAGTATAGTTCTACGAAAAAATGTTACATTTTTATAGAATTTTCAGGAAGACTGCAGGTCGTGTATAGTGCTTTCTTAAATTTTAATTACCATTAGCGAACTTTCGAGTAAAAGGTCAGGATAGGATTTGAATCTATGACATCTCGCTTGTCAGGAAAGTGTTCTATCTAAGTGTAAAACCAACCGGTTCTGATGCAATCTCTATCGTATTCTAGAAAAGGAACCCATGAAATACTACCAGATAAGTTAAAATAGTATATCTGCGTAACTACCTAAATCTAGAAAAAGTTTGCTACATTGTGAATACATGCCCCTAAAACTATGTGCAACATAGCAAAAATAACAGCTTACAGTGTAACTGAAGAATGTAAAACATGAAGGAGTCGGAATAGTGTTATGCTTGGTGCACTGTGCATTGCTATTACAGTCCCATCGAGTTCAATTCCACTGAAATTCCACTGATATCTCTCCATTACTTTAAATTCAAACGTCTGTTTTCTTTAGCATAGAAAAATAAAATTACAATAAATATGGGGCGGAAATTAAAGGCTTTCACTCACTAGCATGCATTGTGACACTTTATCTTCAAAATGAGGATCCGATACAAATGTAATACAAAATTTATCAGTTATCTGTTAACGGAAGATAAAGCCAGTGACTTGTAAGATTGCCTATCAAAGGAAAAAGTCATGTATCGTCGCTATCTTGAATATAGTGGCAGACAGCACAGAATAATCATGACTTTTCAATGTTAAGCCTAGCGACATGTCCTGCGAGTACAGTGGTACCTGGAGAATAGTGCATATCACAAACGAACATTTGTATGATCTGCACTTGAGAATTAAATTATATTTCGAAAATAAGAATGCAGAATAGCAAGCGAACACTTAGGAGTAGGAATTATTTAGTATGGTGAAAATATATTCGGGGGGACAGTCTACCCTCATTACTTTGCATTTTTAGGTTAAGCGACACTGAGATATGCTGTTTTCTGCTACACTCTTTTAAAAATACATTTAATAGGCCTAAATAAAGGCATGTCCATGAATTTATGCTATTACGAGTTGCTCATTAAAATCGTTTACTCGTCTTCATGCAGAAGGTTAGATCTCTCGATTTTAGAAGGAGTATCTGTCTCTATTATATTACTCTCTCTCTCTCTCTCTCTCTCTCTTAGTACACTTCCCATTGGTAGGTCCATGGTGTATAACACCTGCACTCCTCTCTGTCTTCCATTTTTCTCTTTATGTCCATATTCGAGTGGACCATTAAATCATCAACCATTTCTAATCTCGGCCTGTCACTGTTTCTCTTTCATTCCATTCTACCCTCTTTGACCTCCTTTAGTAAACTAGTTCCCTTCAGAAGGTGTCCCAATCCAATTCTTCTTTATATATCCTATAGCATTTATCAACAGTCTAACAATATCCACTCTCTTCAAGACTTCTTAATTTTTAACTTTTTGGGTCCAGCAAAACTTTTCCATTCTTCTCCATATCCAAATTTCCAACACTTTTAATTTCCTGACAAATCCCTTCCTTAATGTTCTTGTTTCGCATCCTCGTAATAGCTTAGTCAGTATCAAAATTTCACCATATAGGCCTAGTGATCATATTATCATAATGCGCTTGAAGATTTGCCTCTCCTAAAATACTCATATGATCAGAATTTATGTCATGATCTGCTTCTTATATGCGCGTATTATCAAAATTCATATTTTACAAAAATGTCCAACCTCTCACCTTTACAAAATTTAGATTTTTAGAGATTTGATGCAACTTTTATCCTAAATTTCAATGCAAAAACTCAATTAAAAAAATAATTAAATTTATTTAAAATTAAAATCATCATCTTCCCTTGAATCCCAGTTTAACTAGATCGGGATATGATAGACTGTCTTAAATTCTCTCTGTCCTACATCATATCATCAGTCAATCCTCTATTTGAGACTTTTCCATTCGTTACAAATTTTGTAGCAATTTCTGGGGCCTGGGCGCTCACCAACCGAATGCCCTTTCTGATGTTGGTATGGATCTTAGTGCCTTAGTCGCCTTCTACGACACGTGCAGTCACCGGTTGGTCAATTCTTCAAACAACCCGGACACATCACGGGGGAGGATAAAAATAAAAATAATTTAATTAAAATAATAAAATTTAAATTTAAATAATAAAAAAATAATAAAAATAATAAAAAATAATAAAAAAATTAAATAATAAAAAAGCAAAACTAAACAAATATTAAAAAAGGCTAAATAAATTTTATTTGACATATTAGATAAATGCGTAGATTTATTTTCCCTAGACCTTTTTGGAAAATTGCTATGAATTGTTTTACAACATCACAGGGTAATGAAATAATAGCAGAAATTTGGAGGTTTTTCGAAAACATTCTTCTCTGAATTAAAATGGAAAGGATTCGTATTAATGCTCAGATTCCTTTTTAATCTACATTTAAAGCAACATAACTCATCGGCAGACTAGTCTGCAAACCTAGAGGTTTACAATGTACATGTATATAGGCCTTCATACTGTAGTTATATTCGTGTTCGTGTATATATACACATATATATGTTATATACATATATATATATATATATATATATATATATATATACATTATATATATATATATATATATATATATGAAGATTTATATATACAGTATGTAGGCCAATATACATGTACATTGTAAGCCTCTAGGTTGGCAGACTAGTCTGCAAACCTAGAGGCTTACAATGTACATGTATATATAGGCCTACATACTGTAGATATATTCGTGTATATATGCTCATATATATGTTGTATATATATGACATATATATATATATATATATATATATATATATACATATAATACATTACACAAGTATATAATAAATGCAGCACACAAAACTGGATAGGCTTGCCACATTAAAATGACATCGCATAGAGGATTATAATGTATATACATGTACATGTACAATAGTACATGTACATGTATATACAATCAGGACTAGATACCATATATAGGACTAGATACAACATAGATGTATAATACACTCCCGCACTCTCGTTCTATCTATCTATCTCTCTCTCTCTCTCTCTCTCTTTCTTTGCACACTGACAACTGGAAGGTCCATAGCATATGTATAACGCCTCCATACTTCTCTGTATTCTGCTTCCCTCTTCATGTCCACATATGAGTAAATCTTTAAATCATCTAACATTCCTAATCTCGGTGTTCCTCTGCTTCTCTTTCCTTCCATTCTGCCTTCATTGACCTCTTTTACCAAACTTTCTCCCTTACAATATGTCCTATCCAATACTTCTTCCTAATTCTTCATGTATTTATATCAGTGCAAATACTCTACAAAACTTCTTCAGGTGTAGCGTTTTAAGTCCAGCTAGCCTTTTCATTTCTTCTCCATGTACTCGGTTCCAAAAGCTTTAAGTTCTTATTTTTCATGTATCTCTACAAAAAGAATCAGAGTAGCAGAAATTTATTACAGACCAATAAAAATAATCGACTCGATTAGATGTTTTTATTTAAATCAAACGTACCGATTGTGTTAAATAAAGGCCAGCTACTTCTCTCTCTAATTTTCTGCTAAATGGCAGGCCATGTAACATACAAAAGTCTTCATTCAAACTTTGTATAGATCACTCCATAGTTAAATAAGGAACTCCCTATGCATACGGCGAAGCCTTTATGACCCATAACTTATGTAGTTTATAGCTTGGGAAAAATGTGTCTTCTGAGGTGGTTTCCAGTTGCTTCCTCAGTTTATACTTTGTCGCATCGTATGACACGTGTTGTTATCGGTTGGTCTATTCTTCAATGTTTCGGAAACAAAAAAGGAATATATATATATATATATATATATATATATATATATATATACATGCATATCCCGTTGTGTGTCCAGGTTATTTGAAGAATAGTCCAATCTGTGACTGCACGTGTTGCACAAAAGATCAACTAAGCATTAAGATCCAAATCGACGTCAGTAAGTGTATTCGTTCGGTGTGTGCCTAGGCTTCAGGAAAAATTGCTACAAATCTTCTGAAACGAATGGAAACATATACTATTGAATGGTGACAATGACTGGGATAGAGAGTAGTGGAAAATGTCTAATCGTATACATACCATTGTTGATCTGAGATTACAGAGAAGAAGAAGAGGATGACTATTACTATCACTAAATTGACCAAAAGATTTTGGCAAAAAATACACCGGTAGCAGTATAAATAACTTCATTAAATCTGACATTGTCTTAGGTCGAGGAATCCGACATTAACTTCATATTTATTCAATGACTGATTGATTGAAATCTTAAAAAAATTTCACAAAATCTTCAGACTTATGTATTTGTTAAATTCTACATCACCTAACATGCCAAATTGTTAAAGATTGTAAAAAAATAAGTAAAAAATAAGTATTTCTAAAAAATAGAAAAAAATACATTTTTAAGACTCATGTAACTGCAGTGAGGTTAATATTTCCCATATTAGGTATCTCTCTCTCTCTCTCTCTCTCTCTCAGTGCCATGCCTGTTCCAAGCCTATGGGTTGTCATGGTCATAATCCTCCATATGTCTCTGTTCATTGTTGCTCTGATCATCTCTGTTTCAGTTAACTGCATCCATTTGCTAAGACTATTTAATGAACGTCATCCGCTGTCAACCCTTGCATTTTTTGCCAGCTATTATTTCTGTCACTCCGGTATTTTCAAATATTTTGTTCCGCATAAAGTGTCCAAATAACTTCATATGTTGTCGTCGTATTCGGTTCAAAAGGTCACGACAAGTTGACATTCTTTGTAAAACATCTTCATTTTTAAGTCTATTTTTTCCTTATTAAGTAGGTTGTCTTACTGAAATAGGAGTTATTGGAACATCCTTTAGAATTTTCTTATAAATTAACAATAATATTTCATCACGTTTCAATATTTTCCACAATCGATTTTTGATATATCTGTTAAAATTGCTAACGTTCTGCGACAAAAACTAACCAGTTTAGCGCGTCAAAATAAAACTGCAGTACACTGAGAGGTAGTCAACTGACAGGTAGTCAACTGACAGGTAGTCACTGACAGGTAGTCAATTGATAGGTAGGTAGTCAATTGATAGGTTTTCGACTGACAGGTTTTCAACTGATAAGTATTCAACTGATAAATAGTTGCTTAGCCTTGCTGATTATCTAGTCAATCTGGCAATTGAAATTAAATTTAGAGTGAATGATAACACCCAAATTCTTCACCAGATTCAACACATTTAATCTTTAATAATAAAGCAAAATTATCATGTTTGTGAAATTATTCCAGTTTCAACTTTGTATGACACTGCATCTATCTAAAGATAGTGGGACTTGCAATACATCGGGTAACTTCTCGTTGGATTTGAACATAGAAGAAATTCTTGAGTACAGTCGGCTTTTAAATTTTTTATTTTGACTTTTAAATTATCTGAAAAGAGTCTTAATTTGACAGATTTAGGCAGAGATGTCTCTATATAATTAGTGCATAATGAAAACAGAATGGGCCCAAGAACACAATTCTAAATCCCACCACTATTGACAACGAAGATCGAACTCTACAGTTTCATATCTAGCCTATCGGTGAGCACAACCCGGAGGCATTTAGTTAGTGGACCATTAATAATTACCCTTAGACTCCAACTTGTTTATCATTTTAGGTGCAAAGGCATTAACGAAAAGGCGTGAAAATTACTATTTCACAAATATGTCAAGGGATTTATGAATGGCATCATAGTCAAGGAGGTTTGTGCATGTTTAGTGATTAGCAAGTTATTTTTGTTAGGAATTCTATATTAGATGTAATTTAATTGCGTTAAAGTCTTATTAATTTAAAATTCAAAAATTTTAAAAATTATTGGTATATAGTTGCCAGATTTAGTGGCAGGGGAAATTTTAATCAATACTGCAAAAGTTGCTAAGTTTTTGAACAATAGCTGTTTGCATGGTTAAATTGAATAAAATTGAAAGAGGTAATAACGAAGGGTAAGATAATTAGAAATTACAGCAGGTAATTGGTGACCCTTCCATTTGTTCAACAGGTTTTGAATCGATCGGTAGGTAGTGTCAGTATCAAAATAAATGATGTTTGGATTAATGAAGCTACTAAAGATTGAGAGGGGCTAAATGATTCCGATGAAAAACTGATGTAGAATAAGATTTAAGCCAAACTCACTTAGTATTTCTGCCTTTTCAGTATCATCAGTGTATAAGGTGTGATCGGAACTAAGCGATTGGGTTATGCAGGAAAACTATTTAATCTGGCATTGGCATGCTTTTAAAATTTGCCTATTAATTTTGATGAAACCGGACAATATCTTTTAGATATGTTTCCGAAGTCAGTGCATTTTCAAGCTCGATTGTACACTATACAATAATTGTATAGATTGTATAGTTGATCCGATGAATTAAGTCGCATAGCACGCCATAGTTTTCTGTGCGTAAGGTTTCTACTCAAGTACCGATTTGTTTCGAGTGTTTGTTTTTCAATATCTTGGACTTATCACCTGAACATAAGTATTAGATCCATAAAAATGACGTTAATAATAACATTCAGATATTCATTACGAGTTATGCAATTAGTAAATTCTACATTCCATACTGTACCAATAAAAGCCACCATAATTATGGCCAAACGAGGATCAGTGTGTGTGTGTGTGGTTCAAAACAGTGACAAACGGATAAAGAATTACAATCTGCGGAGGTCCACGAACAGCCAATTTTGTGATAGTTGAAGAAATAGCAGCGTATTTGGCATCAGAATTCTCGCGTTAAGTGTTAAAGTCACACTTGCGTACTTTGTTAAAAACAAATTTTCATGACTTCTATCTTCTTGAGATCAAATGGGTAAGAGTTATGTTTAGGCTTCGGGTAGGTTTAGTTAAGGTTTTGTACTAGGGTTAAAGGCTTAGTATTACAGATACGTGCTAAAGCTTAGCCGAGAGCTTGAGATTCAGGACTTAATTAGTGTTGTCCGTCAGTTAAGCCTACAGGTTCGGCAACAGTTGGAAAATATTTACAGTCGCACATAATATTAGACTGTTAACTTGCAGTCAGATCTTATAATTCAATTCGTTGAGCATTCAACTGCACATTTTACTTATTTTAATACAAATTTAATTTTTATTTCAATTTGTCTAATATCGTTTAAATATGAACAACAACAACTACACTGAGAGCACTCATTATGTCTTAGACTCAAATATTCTAGGCTTTCTATGCTGATATTGTAATTAACATGAATTCAATTTAATCATTCAGTTCCTGTATATATTTTGTTATACTTGTATGTTTTAAGTTCGATATTTTATTTACTTTCCAATTGTTCATCAAAGATCCACTACCGGAGTATATTACGGTTGAGTGGAGGGTCCAGTCTAGACCGCTGAAAATAGAAAAACAGTAATAAATAGAAGACAATGGTAAAGTAGAGGAGTTAAAATTCGCAGACAGGATTAAGCAATAAATATTATATATATATATATATATATATATATATATATATATATATATACATATATATGAAACTGCACTGGCTTCCAGTCTCCGTACGATTAAAATTCAAGATAGCTTCCTTGACCTTCAAAAGTTTAAATTATGTTAAACCATCCTATCTATATGATCCTTTAACATTCTATCAACTCTCTCTCTCTTGTAGTCTTCGTTCCTCTAGTAAAAACCTCACTCACTGCACAAACTTTAAATCTGACATGGGCAGACGCTCCTTCATGTTTTCGGCTAAGACAGTATGGAACTCGCTGCCACAAGATCTTCGAACTCGTAATTGTATTGGCATTTTCCTTAGCAAGCTAAAAACTCATCTCTTTCCGCCATAGGTTTAGCTTTTGGTCCGCTTGCCTAGGATCTTGGATTTGCACTGTTTTTTATCTCGTTTTCTCTTGGGGTATCTGTGTACTCAGTCGTTATCGTGTGGTGCTTTGGCGCCGGTTTGTGTTGAGTCCGCAAGAGACGTCCCTGACATTGCCTTATGACGAGGAACCGGACGTTAAGCTCTTATTGATTGATCGATATATAGACACATATACATAGGCCTATATATATGTATATATATATATATATGTACACGTACATATGAAGGCGTTACAAATGGAAGAAACCAGGAAGCACCGGAAACGAGAGAAGATACCAGATAGATTATATTATGATAAAGCAACGGTACAGGAATAGTGTGAAGAATTCAAGGGCTTATCCAGGAGCTGATATTAATTCAGACCACAATCTAGTAATGGCAAAAGTAGGGCTTCAGCTGAAGAAAATACTTAAGAGGAAAAGCAGTAAGAGATGGAATTTGAAAGGATTGAACGAGAAAAGAAGTCAGTTTCAGGAAGCAGTGGAAAAAAAATTAAGGAAATGAAAGACTACGAAAGAACAGGGGTAAATGAAAGCTGGTGTCAGCTAAAGGAAGCAAATTAAAATAGGTGCAAAAGAAGTTTATGACTTTCTTAAAGCAAATACAGCTAAAAAACCTTGGATCACAAGCGAGATGCTAGACAAAATGGATGAAAGGAGGAAATGGAAAAGTATTGACACCAGTCATGGCCGAAGGAAATATAGAAGCTTAAAAAGTGAACTTAGAAGAATTACAGACAAAGCAAAAGATCATTGGTGGAGTGAAAAGTGTGATGATTTAGCAGAATATGATAGAAAAGGGACGTCGGATCTATTATACCAGCAAGTCAGGATATTAACAAGAACCGATAAGATAAAGAAAGGAGATGCAAAGAACAATAGTATAATGGGTAAAGATGGGGAATTGAAGAGAGAGCTGGAAGAAGTAAAGAAAGATGGAGAGAATATGTAGAGGAATTGTATGATAAGGCTGGGAAACCAGTTCAAGAGGATTTTAAAATAGAAGAAGAGAATATCATAGAAGACGATAAAAGGGGCCCCGATTTAATGAAGGAAGAAATTTATTCTGCAATTAACAGTATGAAGTAGGGGAAGGCAGCCGGAATAGATGAAATCCCAGCAGAATTAGTGAATATGTTGGAAGGCGAAACACTCAAAAAGTTCATGGAGGTATGTATGGAAGTGTACAGTAGAGGTATTTGGCCAGACGACTTTACCAAGTCAGTGATGATTCCAATTCCCAAAAGAGCCAATGCTGTGGAGTGTTCGGATTACAGAACAATCAGCTTAATACCTCATGCATCGAAGATCTTATTAAAGATAGTAAATAATCGCATTCAGTCGAAAGCAGAGATGATACTGAGCAAGACACAATTTGGTTTTAGGAAAGGATGCGGCACAAGAGAAGCAATAGGAATAATGCGGGTTCTTTGCGAAAGAAGCTTAGAATATGAAAATGACGTTTTTGTATGCTTTGTAGACTTCGAAAAGACCTTTCACAGGATTGATTAGATAACGATGATGAATATCTTAAAAAGAATAGGAATGGACTGGAGAGATAGAAGACTAATTTTGAACTTTTACATGAATCAAAGAGCAGTAATGAAAATCCAAAAAAGAATACTCAGAAGAAGATGAAATAGAACGTGGAGTAAGACAAGGTTGTAGCATTTCACCGCTGCTGTTTAACATTTACGCTGAGGCAATGATCGAGGAAGCTATGGAAGACTTGGAAGAAGGAATAAGAGTAGGAGGGAATTTGTTACAAGATGTACGATTTGCAGATGACCAAGGAATGGTAGCGGGCAGCGAGTTTGGATTGCAGAAGATAATGGATAGGCTGAATGATACGGACCTAAGATATGTCATGAAGATTAATAGAAAAAAGACCAAGGTTATGAGAGTGTCCAATAATAAAGGTGAAGTTAATATCACAATAAATGGTACGAAATTGGAACAGGTAAGGAGTTTCAAATATTTGGGTCATACTATACCAATGATGGGAAATATGAGACAGAAATATGCAGTAGGATTGCACAAGCAAAAGCGGCCTTTGGTAGTAGAAAAGAACTATTAACAAAAAGTCTAAAGAAGGACACAAAGATAAGGATAGTGAAAACTTTGGTTTGGACCACGCTATTATATGGATGTGAAACATGGACCTTAAGGAAGGAAGATATTAGGAAAGTGGAGACGTTGGAAATGTGGATTTGGAGAAGAATGGAGAGGGTTAGCTGGACTCAAAAGGTTACAAATGAGGAAGTCCTGGAGAGAGTTGGCACAGATAGACAGTTGATAAATGTATTAAGAAATAGGAAGAAGAGATGGATAGGACACATTCTAGGGGGGGGTCTATTAAAGAAGGTCATAGAAGGCAGAATGGAAGGAAAAAGAGGCAGGTGCAGGCCGAGATTAGGTACGTTAGATGATTTAAAGACCCACTCATACGTGGAAATGAACAGGAAGGCGGAAGACAGAGAAGAGTGGAGGCGTTATGTACCATGGACCTGCCAGTAGGCAATGCACTAAGAGATATACGTACATACACTTGTTAAATAATTAATAAGTATGCATAATATTATATGCAATATATTATTGTATTAATTATATAACATAAATTCAGACCCGTTAGAGCTACCTCTTTTGGAACTAAGAACTTGGCTCTTATGTACTTGTATCGCGCACAATCAAAGTAATGTTTCAATTACTAAACATATTTATCATGAGGAAGAACGAAATTATAAAATTCACTGTTATGATCAAAATATGCTTTTTGTGATATCACTAATTATACAGCTATAACTTACGGTACAGCTACGACTATAGCTACGACAATAGTTACGCATATACTTACAGTTGTAGCTATAGGACCTAGCTGTATAGCTACAGCTACTGCTATTGTTATGGATACGGATACAGCTACGGCAACAACTACGACTATAGCTACGGCCAACAGCTATTGCTACAGCTGCGGCTGCAGATATTGCTACGGATAAGGCCACATGCAGCTACAGCTACTTCCCTTGTTTCTATCGTAATTCGTACGTGTCGTTTAAATGACAAGGATAAACTGAATGAATGACATATTAGTATGAACTGAGTAAGTTAAATGGAAACCCTCAATTAGGATACGTTTTCTCACTTTACGATTTGAGTTGTGTGAATCTCAAAAGATTACGTTGATACAAACTTCTAAATCTCTACCAGTGAACTACCATCTATCAGAATACTAGAGAAAGGTAAATAAGAAATCACCTGGAACAGCGATGGTGATGTAAGCGTTTTGAGTGTACAAATATCTCTCAATGAGATTAGTTGCTTGACACCTAAACCTATGCTCAGTTCCAACCAGATCCTCTGTGACAACGTATTCAGGGCCGTACCCCACTGTTACTATTGTATACAGGTCCATCCATTCGAAACTGTATTTAAATATGCATATTAATAGAGATAAAAAACCAAAAATTGACGATGATGAGAGGAAAACATCATTAAGAAATACGTTGCATGAAAGGCATCTTGCTGAAATCGTAAATTTGAAAGGAAGAGAATCAGATTTAGTTTAAGGTACAGTATAGGTGGGGCACAGTTTATGAAACTGCTAATCCGAGTATAGTCACACAATTATTGAGATCAGATTTAAAACTAACGCAGCACTACATTTTTCTCCAATTTTCTATTTTAAGTTTTTCTCTCTTACTATAATAATAATAATAATAATAATAATAATAATAATAATAAAGGTTTAACGTCCGTTTCCTCATATAAGGATGATGCCAGGGACGTCATATTACGTGTATATTTCTTATTCAAAGTTAATATATTTCGATCAAGTCTCTGTTGAATTTGCAGCAGAGGCAAATTAATGAAGTGGCAAATTGAAATCAAATGAGCTAGAGGCCTATTTGAGGCAATTCATAGTGTTTCGTAGAATTTAACTCAAGTTAATATCTTTACAGTAGCTAAGAACCGAAGGAAAATGGTGACCCAGTAAACACTGTTAGGAATAAATGTATCGGCCCTATTTTTTGCACCATAGCAAAAGCTGGTAAAGCTAAGGTTAACGTCAGTTTCCTCACTCGGAAGCGATATAGTGCTCTACTTATTGGCTGATCTATGGTATACATGTGTAACGTCTTCACTTTTCTCTGTCTTCCGCTTTCTTTTTAATGTGCACATATGAGTGGATCTTTAAATCATCTAATATACCTAATCTCGGCCTGCCTTTGCCTATAGTTCCATTCACTCTGCCCTCTACAACCACTTTTAGTACACTCCCCTCTTATATCGTGTCCTATTCAACTCTTCTTCCTATTTCATACTACATTTATTAACTGTCTATATGTACCAACCCTCTCCACAACTTCCTCATTTGTAACCTTTTGAGTCCAGCTAATCATTTCCGCTTTTCTCCTTATCCACATTTCCAATGCCTCTAGTTTCCTAATATCTTCCTTCTTTAAGGTCCATGTTTAAAAAATCCATAATATAATAGCGTGGTCCAAATCAGGGTTTTGCACTATCTATATCTTTGTGTCTTTCTATACCGGAAGTCTTTAAATAATAATAATAATAATAACAATAATAATAATAATAATAATAATAATAATAACAATTAGAGTGCTACAGTCATCAATGACAACATTGAGCAATATTGAGACAAAATCAAGCCGGCGAGCAAAAAAAGAAGGTCCAAAAACGGTGCAAATTCCAAATTCCAGAAATTCAGTCCAAAGTAAAGGGAGTTAAAGAAAAGATGGTTTAGTCGCAGGTCGCTGCGCATGGACACTGGATGGAAAAGAGAGATGGAAAAGATTGGTCTTCAACTGCTTATGAAACTGCTCATAACAAATCAAAGGCTGATGTGATTCAAATGAAGATTTCCGATGATTGGATGGAAGAGAATTTCAGATCTGCGGTGCCTCATGCTGGAAAGAACGATTAGATAGCTTGGAGCGTGAATGTAAGCTAGGTCACACAAGAGTAATTAACTTAGAAGACCGAGTAATAGCAGGCTGCATCACTTTAATCAAGTGAGACATACAAGTTTGTCTTGGGATGGTGATGGACTTATAGGTTAACGAAGCTGTTTTGTAAATGATACGCTCTTTAATCTTTAGCCAGTGCAAAGACTTCAAAATAGGCGTAAAATAGTACTTGCAAATAGAAATAAATAAATAGAAATGACTGCATACGTGCACTCTGGATTTGATATGGCTGTGCAGGTAAGTATATCCCCCACAGCATAGAATTCCTTGACCGGTATGATAGTTACGTTCTGAGGTGACACTAAGTATACATTAAATATTCAATCAATTAACTCATTCATTGATAAAGCAATCTGTTAGAAACCTATAAATTAGTATAGGCTAATAGTTACTAACATAGTTTTTACAATATCTTAATTAATTTCACTCTTTTTAGCTTGATAAGCTAATAACTGTATAGATTATGGCAAATCAATCTTTACTCATCTTCAAGTCAGCTTGGCTATTAAACGATATCCATAATTATAATTAATCTATTAATCGTATTGAACAAATATTGAAATCACAGGGCTATTGGTCGTTTTGTAATTTTGATAAAATTGCGCCGTTAATTCTTACTAAAATGCTGAATTTTCGTAATGTGAAATATTGCACATAATTATTTATAGTTATTTTGTGTGCTCTGAATTTCGTAATTAAGAAAACAAAATGCAAAGAAATGTTTAAAGGCCACTTTTTGAAATGAAGATCCTGGTAAATTTTACAAATATCTTGGTACACACAGTGTGTAGTCGTTTAATTAAACTTCATTAGTTTGCAAATTCCCCGCGTTGTGCTCGGGAGTGGTTGGATCACTGCATAATAGGGCAACCGCAAACAATCAAAAATATGCTACGTGTATGAAACAGGCTACTAAAGTAGGAGCTGAGGACGGCAAGAGGGGATCCCCCTCACCATGAAATATTTCCCCAGGATTAAATGGAAATTAATCCATCTCACTGAGGAAGGCAACGGAAAACCACCTCAGAAGCCATACTTTTCCCAAGCTATAGGCTACATAAGGTATGGATAAGGAATCGACTTGGATATTGAATGTGCAAAACTGTAATATAGAAATGTGAAGACTACTTTTCTATAAATACGCAAAATTCCAACATATGCAGGCCTAGTTATAACTTTATACCAAATCTACTAAACTGCATAATAGAGCAATTGACGCTAGAGGAACTTAGAGGAATCAATGTATTTTTTGATAATGACATAAATTGCATTAAGTTTTAATAATAAATTTGTATAAGCACAATTGAAACGATTAGTGCAAGAAATCCAAGAAAAATTTATAGGGTCGTAATTTCTTATCTGACCAAAAGATCAATCAACTCTAATTCTTGTCTCACAAGTGTCTACACCGCTTATTTAAGATGCAATATCTAATTTGAAATTGTAGAAAGACGAAGAGTAATTGTTTGACCACTTTAACTGCACTGATTACTTTCCTTTAGATAGGCCTGTTAGTAATCATCTACGACTGCAAAAATTTGCTAATTTTAGGAAATAGTAGCAAATAAAAGCTACTTCGATTAAAAGAAAACTGCTTAAACAATTTAAACTTTTTTCCCACTGCAAGGCATCAGTCATGAATGAGTACACGTGCGTATTCCCTGTATACCATTCGCATATTACTAACCTGCGAAATTGATGGTAGGACCCGGATAAGTGAGAGTGTAAGTTGGTGTGTTGTTGGCGTGCTCTGGCTCTGCTTTGACTGGAGGAATGTGTATGTGGAGGCTGTAAGATTCTCCCTCGAGATCTCGATTAGATTTAAATTTCTGCACGGATCTAAGAAAATCAGTGGAAATCAAATATTAGAGACCCCTCACGAGAACTTGCTATTATAAATTTTCAAAAATTAATCGTTAAGCTCTTATTCAAGTCATTCTCAAAATAATAGTGCGACATTACACTTCAGATTCTGGTTATGCTTTCAGAGATTTCA
The DNA here is from genome assembly GCA_905160935.1 of Enchytraeus crypticus. Lineage (NCBI taxonomy): Eukaryota > Metazoa > Annelida > Clitellata > Enchytraeida > Enchytraeidae > Enchytraeus > Enchytraeus crypticus. Next base: position 1,918,723 of record CAJHZI010000713.1, read on the forward strand.
AGATTTCTAGCTTTTTAACAATGAAAAAGTAAATAATTTAAGAGCACATAAAAATCTAACAAACTTATTTTTTGCAAAAAATGCTGGTTACTCTCACCCCTGATCTATGTTAAAAAAAACTTTCTGGAATCATATGGACCCTGTGGAAAGTGGATGATAAATATAGGTCAAAATATAAATTTTTCTGAGGCCTAACTATTAAAACGAAACCAGACATAGGCCTTCATGCATATACGATGATCTTGATTTATAGTTTGATCTATAGTAAGTAGGTCCATATACGTAATTATAAGCAAGGGTCACACCCTTCTATACCTTCTTTAATTAAATCCGGGTCTGAGATATATCACAGCCATCTCTTTTTAGCAACAATTTCGATATATTTTTAGAAGTTACGAACCCATCAGGAAAATAAATATCACACTCATGCTAGATGATCTAGTAGCTGTTCTTTTCTGGCCCGTTCTCTGTTTTGAGGGATATTTCAATTAAAAACAATAAATACCTACTTACGTAAATGTTGCGACAAAACTAGACTTAGCCGCCCATTAAATCATAGCTGCTCAATAAGGCTTAGCCTGACCGTTTATAATATAATTCAGGCATAAAATATTTTGTTTTTAATTATTTGTTTGTAACTATAAATATCGAGTTTCAAATTGTAAGGAATCAACGTCGTTAAATCGGGATAAGCTTACGCTGTTGTTTGAGGAATAAAGAGAGAAGCCTTCGTTTAGTTACTTTCTTCTTCTTTCACATACCGGACGTCCTTGGAAGTGGTAGTATGGCTACTGGTGAAGCTTCCTGGACCATTCCAGTACATGGCTGGAGAAAGACTACCGTTGTACTTCAGTTCACACATTGAGGAATAGCTTCCCATATCCGTCACCAACCCTGTACCTGTTATGAAATCCTGGCACACAGGTCCGTGTTGTTCTGAAAGAATATGCTATTAATAAAAATATTGTTGTGTGTGTGTTGAGAATAATAAAATAGAAAATAAAGTAAAATAAAAACATATCAGGAACTACAAAAATTGATAATTGAACGCTAGCTTATTGTCTACTTATATGTATGTATACTAACAATCCTTTAAATATATGCATTGAACTTGCAAAATGTGAAAATCTAAACAACAAGGTGAATTTCGCCTTCTAATTTAAGATGATCTCATTTCACAAACCTATCACAACGAGTTCAGCGAATCCACGGAGAACATTCGGACGTTCAACAGCTTCATCCTGACACCGGTACGTCCCAGCGTCTGATAATTGTACGTTCGTTATCTGGAGATAAAAGTCCAGATTATCGTCTCCAACTATTAAATACCTCGCGGAACTTGGATGCGATGGTAAAACAAACCACCTGTCACTGATTAGCGCTCCACCGGGAAAGCTCGCAAACTCAGTCCACATGATCCGGGAAGAGGTGGAATTGGTGGAGCACTTGAGGACCACTGTGGACCCCACCAGAGCCGCTTCATTCTCAGGCAGCACTGTCAGTGCTGAAATGCCCTGTGAGCTGTCTGTATAAATTATTAAATTTGCTATAAACTACAGCGCAAATGCTCCATAACCAAATAAGTGTACAGAAAAACAATACTGATAATAATAGAGATGGCGCAAGCATTCAAGTGTCGATTACATTAAAAGCAAACTGTGGACAACATTTCAAGTGTATTTTGGTTTGGTAAGATCCTCGAGCGGGCTATTTGTTCAAATTATATCTTTAATGAATTTACTTTAATTTATTAACTTCTTAATTTGTTCAAGTTCAAGTACTGGCTGGAGCCAGTGGCGAATTCGATAAGACACTCGACCGCGGAGCAGTATTTGCGGGGTTCAAATCCTGGGCTCACCCGTCACTGACATCGCTTTCGAGTGAGGAAAATGACGTTAACCTTAGCTTTACCAGCTTTTACTGACCCGCAGTATAAAAACTCGCCAACCATCCACCTACGTATCCCTGTTACTGTCATATTGCAAGATTCAATGCTTCTTTCAAGGATGTATTGCGATACCTTCATTACATTCTTCAACTTCAGGTTATGTTGACCAAAAGTTTCAGAAATATATAAAACTTGCTTGACTTTATATTAAATGTATTTTATTTATATTTTTCAAACAATTTTTATATTTTAGGACAAAGCGTATATCTCAAAAACTTCAACCTAATGAGCATTATTTGCTCAATACTGGGAATAAATTATAATAAAATGACTGAATAACTAAAATATCTAGTTAAATACTAAAGAAATAAGTTAAATATTCTCACCACACAATGACAGCAGAAGTAGACAACCTATAGTTGTTTTAAACGCTAATGCCATGTTAACAGAAGAACATCGACAATTATTATCACACAATGTATCAAGTTAAATTACTTTGATAATCACATAGGCTATTAGGCCGTCTTTTATACAAGATACGTACTGCTATCATTATTATTATGCACTTTTACTGATTATGGCATGGGATGTATAATTTGCTGTGTCACGCAGTGAAGTTTTTTTTATTAGTACACATATATGAGGTTGAATGGTTACTATTCCAAGGGCTTACATTTAACGAAATGGCGTAAGCCGTCATAATGGCGTTGCGAGTTTTCATTCTTAAAGTTCTAGATTTTTATTTTAGTTATTAAGTCTTTTTTTATTTTTTTATTTATCTTAGAGAGAGAGAGAGAGAGAGAGAGAGAGAGAGAGAGAGAGTGAGAGAGAAAGCATCATCTCTCTCTCTCACTAACTCTCTCTCTCTCTCTCTCTCTCTCTCTCTCTCTCTCTCGAAAACGATAAGTGGAGGATTAGTTTCTATGTGAGGTTTTCAGTGTTTTTGCTGTGACTTGAAATTTCGTATTTGAGCAGTAATTCATTAAAAGAAAAATAACATTTAAAATTTATTTCATATTACGAGACTTCAAAATACCAGCAGTATTTGAAAATCCAAGTCCATTGTATTCAACGAATTTTTCATTAATAGAAAAATATATTGAGTAGGTTAGTTTATCCTACAAATTTGATTGGAAATTAAAAATATGATAACTCTAATTAAACTGCAGCTGTATCAATTTTAATTTGCATTTAATAGCAAAATGCAAAAGGCAGCTAATGTTAACGTCAGTTCCCTCACTCGAAAGCGATATAAGTGCCTGGCATTTGAAATTAATAGTGTTTATTTTGTGAAACAAAAACTATTTGCATTCTCTAATTCTAATATAAGCAGTTTGCCTTGCAGTAACGTGAACAATATTATTGCAAACTTTTTGTAATTTTCTATATAATTTTCCTTAACTAAATGCAATTTGCAATATATAATATTTTGAAGCCGGATCATGGCAAGTTGAAAATTCTATTTTAGCGCACTAGCTAAATGATATAGATTTTTATTATTATAGAAAGTACGTTGAGTTCTACATATCAGATTAAAATTCGCCCGATAACTGAAAGCAAAATAATTTTTAGAAACTGCTTGTTTTCTAGAAAATGTTAATGGGGTAACGTACATCAGGTTCCGTAGATTATTTTAAATTGCTTTAGCAACATCATATCTTATAGATAATTTAAATTGCTTTAGCATGATCGGTTATGTGCCTTACTGTGGATCATGAGGTGTTAGGTTAAGCATTTTCTCGCCCTGTCAATGACATACATTGCATATTACTGACATAAATTAGAGTTAGATGACCACAATCAAACGTGACTTAAATAAGTTGTTGTTCAGTAATATACAAATGCGGGAAGTCCACATTGAAAGTCCCTTACTTACTACCAGAATGCACAAGGGGTATTTTTATCACTCATTCTCAGTGCACTGCCTACTGGTAGGTCCATGATATATAATACTTCCACTCATCTCTATCTTCCGTGTTCCACTTCATATTGACATACGATTGGATCTTGAAATTTGGAACTTTGAATCATATAACATTATAACATTCCCTTCCTCATCTTCGACAAACATTTACTGGGTAGGGTCGTCATTCCTTGAGAATAATAATAATAACAACAATTACAGTGCTACAGTCATCAATGAAAACATCGAGCACTATTGAGACAAAATCAAGCCGGCAAGCAAAAAGAAGGTCCAAAAACGGTGCAAATTCAAAAATCCTGAAAATCAGTCCTAAGTAAAGGGAATTAAAGAGAAGGAGGTTTAGGCGCAGGTCGCTGCTCATGAACACTAGATGGAAAAGAGAGATGGGAAAGATAGGTCTTCAACTGCCTATGGAACTGCTCATAACAAATCAAAGACTGATGTGATTCAAATGAAGATTTCCGAAGATTGGATGGAAGAGAATTTCAGATCTGCGGGGCCGCATGCAGGAAAGAACGATTAGATAGCTTGGAGCGTGAAGGTAAGCTAGGTCACACAAGAGTAATTAATTTAGAAGACCGAGTAACAGCAGGCTGCATCACTTTAATCAAGTGAGACATACAAGTTTGTCCAAGAATGATGATGGAGTTATAGGTTAACGAATCTGTTTTGTAAATGATACACTCTTTAATCTTTAGCAGATGCAAAGACTTTAAAATAGGCGTAACTTGAGAGTACGTGGAACTACAAAAATTTCTCGCGCAAGAGAATTCGGAACAAACTGCAACCGATCAATCTCACAGCTAGGGAGATTTAAAAAGAGGGAATTGCAGTAGTCCAAGTTCGATTATACAACAGCATCAACAATTGTAGCAGCTGTCTCACGTGACAAATATGGACGTATTCGACGAAGATCACGGATACGGAAGAAGCATGCTTGTGAAATTTTAGTTATGTTTTCATGTAAGGTTAGCTTTTCAGACTATCGAGATAATATAGACTGAAAACTTTGTTGCAGGAGGGTTTCAGCATTACAATAGGGGTTAGGGGTGAAGCAAGTGTACATTTGAGTGTCATCAGCAAATAGTTCATGATCAATAGAATAAGAATAGATCAGAGAGCTTAAGGGTGTTGCATAAAGGTTGCAGAGGATAGGACCAAGACCGCAGCCTTGAGGCACACCCATACTTTAAGTGCCATGGGAATGCTAAGATATGGATTCCATTACTTTCACACTAAAAGAACGATCCGTCAGATAGGTGGAAAACCAATCAAGTACAATCAAGTACAAAACGTCATATTTTCTATGCTATACAATAAATTAAAAAACAACAATTGCTGAGCTCTCATGTGAAACCTTTACATAATATCATGAAATAAGTTAATCCTTCGCCTTCAAAATAACTATCCGCCACAGATATAGTAGACACATTATCAGAGTTCTTGATTCACAAGAAGATAAAACGCGTGACTTGCAAAACTGTCAATAGAAGCAAACAGAAGTCATGTCGCTGTTGCATGAATATATTGAATGGGTATGGTCTCTCTTTGGCATTTTAAACATGATTATTTTTTACATTAAATAATTTAAAAGGTCAAGACTAAAGCCACTTTTAAAGTCTGTTAACTGTCGCTAAATACTTCGAATGACTGAGCGAGCATGGAAATCTAAGTATGGATCCTGTGCATACTTATCCCAGGTGATCCTGTGCATACTGATCCCCATGTGATCCTGTGCATACTGATCCCAGGTGATCCTGTGCATATGGATCCCATGTGATCCTGTGCATACTGATCCCCATGTGACCCTGTGCATACTGATTCCATGTGATCCTGTGCATACTGATCCCCATGTGATCCTGTGCATACTGATCCCAGGTGATCCTGTGCATACTGATCCCAGGTGATCCTGTGCATACTGATCTCAGGTGATCCTGTGCATACTGATCCCATGTGATCCTGTGCATACTGATCCCAGGTGATCAATTTATCAAAATCATACCGGCTCAGCGCTATATGACTTTTTAGATATATTTTTTATTGTGCTCATCTGTGTATTAATTAATTTATCTGATTGCAGCTTTCAAAATGAATTAACGTAGTAAATATTTGAAAATTGCTGGTCATTTAATTCTGGCGACCATATCATTAAATAGTTAAGGATAGTTAGATTGGAATATAGCATACAATATATATTAGATGAAATATACTAAAGAATATTACACATACAAATATAGGTCGATTAATAATTTGTACTTTTACCTAGACGATGCTATAAAAAGTTACTATTGTCCCTATTGACTGATAGCTTTAAATTGTGATTATAATGGATGAATGTCATAATAAATTAAAGCAATGGATTATTTGTCATTATATTTTTCGCTCTAGAAAATAAAGCCGCATTAGTAATTGCAAGATGTACCCTCGCAGCATTTCAGAATCGAATCTAAATTAGAATATTATAAACTGATAAAGTATGAAACTTGTTCAATAAATGTGCTACAATTCGTCTTAGAAAATTAATACATCACTAGCTCCTTTAAATAAAGCAAAGTTTTTTGAATTATGATGTCTAAAGTTAAATTATTGATAAAATTATTGATAAAATTTTTCACATAATTTACCGGCAGGCTACAACTTTACCTTAAACTTACATGTACCTGGAGTTTACAACTTTGTCGCACCATTAAAAGTATCGAACGTTTTCAACTATATAAGCACCTTACCAGCAACGCACCACTTTACTGGCAACTTACCGCAGCTTTAATTCTGGTATTCTGGAAATCCATATCTGGAATTCTAATAAGATCTGGAATTCTCTTCCATCCATTCTTCGGAAATCTTCATTTGAAGCACATCGGCCTTTGCTTTCCTATGAGCAGTTCCATAGGCAGTTGAAGACCTATCTTTTCCATCTCTTTTTTCCATCCATTGTCCATGAGCAGCGACCTGCGCCTAAACCTCATTTTCTTTAAATTCCTTTTATTTGGACTGATTATCTGGATTTTGGAATTTGCACGATTTTTGGACCTTATTATTGCTATACGGATTGATTTTGTTATGTTTAACTTTAGAGTCATAACTTTAGAGGAAATGTACCACATTGCAGGCAACTTATCTATAGCTTACAATATATACCGCTGTATAACTTTCAACTCTACATAGATATTTTATCCACACGTCCAGTGTATTTTCCAGTAATTTCTATAGATATTTGAAATGCTCAATGCATTCAATCTTATTCAGATTGATTCTTCAAAGTGTTTCAAAATTTCGTCCGTTTCAACTACGTGTAAATAATCTCTCTTAAGTAGATTTAAAATTCTTGAAAGATATGTATTCTTGTCCTGTCCCCGTTTTGTGTCCGGTTTGCTTGAAGGATAGACCAATCATGTAAATATGCACGTGTAGTAGAAGACTACATAAATACAAGATCCAAACCAACGTCAGATATTGCATTCGGTTGGTGAGCGTCTAGGCTCCAGAAATTGCTGCAAAATTTAAACGAATGGAAAAACTTCAGAAGTCTTTAGGATTGGATAAGGTCTATTCGTATCCCGACCCTAGGACTGGGACTGGGATTTAGGGGAGGATGATGATGATGGCTATTACCGTTACGAGTAACACTTACACTTATTACAGAACTGAGAGAATTGTACAAAAGCATTTCCATTTTAAGGTAGAGTTTATCTACCTGATCCTCAACCGGATTAGGTTAAGGTTTTTAAGGTATACGCTTTGTCTTAAAATATAAGAATAATGATAAGTATTCTTGTCCTGAGTTCCTATTTCATATTCTAGAAGTGAAAACACTTCGCTATATAAATAATCTATTTTAAATATTTTTACCTTATACAGCCCAGGGCATTTAAAAAAATAAATAAATAATCTTGCTGATTGCTATTTCACAGAATCATGATAAGTAAGAGAATAATAGCGAAATTTTACTTTTTATTTGTAACCTGTTCCAGTGGTGTTCAGTTCATATATAGAGCATGATTCAAGCGAGCTCAATCATTGTTTATGATTCTGTGAAGCTCCATTCCATTTGATAATTACTTGATTGGCAATTTGATTAAATATTATTTTCGTTTTTCTTATACTATGTCATTGTATTACGCTTATTACTATAATCAATTACTTTTTGAAATTTATGAAAGTTCCAATAAAGCCTACAAAATAATGAAAGTTGCAACTGTAAAGATAGCTTATATATTAATTAAGCTTTTTTTTATTGATTTTTGCATCTCAAATTATTCCGAGAAAATAGGATGACTTTAAATCAGGAAACAATACGTTGTTATTTTTATTATTATTTATATTGATTAAAAGACCAACAAAGTTCTATATGAACTGCTCTAAGTATTCAAGCAATGATTTACATTGTATTCTAAAGAATCTCTATCTTTGTCTCTTAGTTACTGAGACAGTTAAATATTTTCAAATATTTAGGTTATAGCCTACTGTAACAGATGATGGAAAATGTGAGACTGAAATATACAAATATATGTAATAGGAAAAACCTTTTAACAAAAAGTCTAAAGAAAGTCACAAAGATCAGTATAGTGAAAACTTTCGTTTGGACCACGCTATTATACGGGTGTAAAACATGAACATTAAGGAAGAAAGGTACCAGGAAACTAGAGGCATCGAAAATGTGGATGTGGAGAAGAATTGAAAGGATTAGCTGGATTCAAAAGTTGCTAATGAGAAAATTCTTGAGAGAGTTGGTACAGAGAGATATAGTTGATAAATGTATTAAGAAATAGAAAGATCAGTTGGACAGGACACATTCTAAAGGCCAAAAGTCCACTAAAGAAGTCATAGACGGAAAAATGTACGAAAATAGAGGCAGAGGCAGGCCGATATTAGAAATGTTAGATGATTTAAATATCCACTCATATGTGGACATGAAAAGGAAAGCGGAAGAGAGAGAAAAGTGGAGGCGTTATATACCATGAACCTGTCTGTAGGCAGTGCAATAAGAGAGAGAGTCACTTTATATAACAGATAATTATTTCTAATTTCGAAAAACGATAGAAAATGATATAGACGCATTTCAGAGAAAATTACTAAAAACTACTTAAATATGTTAAACATTGATTGTCCTACAAATCATACACTGTAAAAGTGTAACTAAAAATGAAGGCGATTATAAAACAAATTAATGAAATTCCGTGGAGTGAAATCATAAGAAAAAAGATTAAGTCAGATGAGATTTATGTTATGAATACCTAAAGATACTCCAATCAGAAAAGCACTAACGTATAGACCTATATGATAACACATACAGTATGTATTTGGTATTGTGGAGGCGTTTTCGGACTGGCTTTCGTTTAGGACCTTACTTCTCCTCAGCACATTTCTTTTGCAGATTGGTCTGGGTGAATTGAGTTGTAGGGATGTGTGCTGTGGTGACGTCCCTGCCATCATCACTGTTTGTGGAAACGGACGTTAAACCTTTACTATTATTATTATTGTTATTATTGGCTTTTTGAGTGGTATCTCATCTTATGCGATGCACCCTCTTCGTATGTCTATAAACAGATCGTTTCTCACTCTTCAGTATTAGAGTTGATACAACAGTACTACCGTGCTTTTATGATAATAAAGCTAATGTTAACGTCTGTTTCCTCACTCGAAAGCGATGTTAGTCACGGACGAGCCCAGGATTTGATCCCTGCACATACTGATCCGCGGTCGAGTACCTTGCCGACATCGCCACTAGCTCCAGCCAATATGATGCGATGCTTTTACTACCCGTTTACCTGGAGTACAAACTTTCAATTTATAATTTAGTATATAAATGACCATACTATGAGGGAGTTATGTCAAATTATGTTAGAGAAATGTTCATGCTGAATGACACAAGGCGTGCTCACCACACCAGGGACTTATCTATTGAAGCAAATGCTTCTCATTTTAATTCAGTGGTTTATACATTTGCTTGATGCAGCATATGGAATAATATTTCTATCACTATTCGTAATGCCTCATCGATATGAATTCTTTTATTAAATTATACAAATTTTGTTTAATTAATGGGTGGTAAACTTCGGTTATTTACTATCAAATTCAATTGTCTATAGTGATTTTCCTGGTTGATCTAGTGAGTATTAAGCGGTATTCAGCTAGAAGATACAATGTATCTTCACTGTTCGTCGCACGTACTTGTAATATTTACGTTTGTACTTTAATTGGCCGTGAGTTAATTTCTCACAATTTGCAAGAAAGTTTCTATCACTGTCTGTTGCACATCAATGCATATGAATTGATACAAAATAAAACATATTCTCTCATTCCACCCCCACCCCTCCCTCACTCTAGTCCTCTCTCTCTCTCTCTAGTATTGTGCTACTTAATCTCCTTATTAATACAAGCCAGAATACTGAAAAACTCTCCCTCCTAGTGCACTTCCCACTGGCAAGTCCATGGTATACAACGCTTCCACTCTTCTCTATCTTCCGTTTTCTCTTCCCGATCTTTAAATCACCTATCTATAATCCGATCTTTAAATAGCATATTAATGCTAAACATGAAGAGGTGGGCCCTATATGCCTTCCTCAGCTGAACTGAAAATTATACAAACCGTATATTGTCGCAAAAGGACGACTACGCAAGAACTAAAAGTGGCATTGTGAAACTACCTCGATCCTACTTTTCCAAACTGAAGATAAAATTTGTTTGAATAAAGATTTTAAATATATTGCAAGATATTTCAAATTTAAAGATTTAGAACTTATTTTTAAAACATCTTTCTAAGCCAAAGAAGAACATCTCTGGAGGAAGCTTACAAGATGATTAAGTGAAAATATGGGCATTGGACCTGTCATTTAATTTACCTAGCAACTAAAGTTACTTTCTTCTGGACACTAGATACTAGTAGTCGCTCCATTTCTCTTCCTTAACTGAAATCGATCCTTTACGCAGTCATACCCATAACCATCGTCAAGATCGAATTTGATATCTAATATACTTAAGTCTTCATTTTATTGTCTAAATAAGTTAAGTATATTTCTCATATACATATGTAGAATTTATTATTTCAGAATCTATACATGTACATTATCTATATGCTCTTCTTATACGAGTATTTTCTTGCAATCTTAACATAGTCCTAAGCCCCATCTAACTTTACTTTTTTTCTTATGATTTCACTCAACGGAATTTCTTTTATCCTTTCATGGACTTCTTCATTTTTAATTATATTTGGACAAAGTAGCCCCCTTATGTTTAACAGATTTTTAGTAATTTTTATGGTATAAATTTAAATCATATTCTATCCTTTCTGAAATTACCAACAATTATTTGTTATATAAAGTGACTAAGAGGCAAATATACAGATTATTTTGAATGTAATTTTAATCAGTTTCCAATCAAGTCGCTCCACTTTTCACAATTACCTTTTAGTAAAGACTTAAGAAATTTTAACTAACTTTCTAGTTCCCATTCATCATTAATATCATAATGGCGATAGAGTTTTTTAAATTAATCAATCAATAATAACGATAGTTAAAGTGCTTAAGTAATCAGAAAAGAATTGCAAAACCACCAGACATATTATATGGCCTCAACCAATAAAATATTCCAATCCATGTAGCAATTAAGGATGTTAACCATAGGCGCAGAAAATTACCTGACACGGACAGTGATCAACAACAGAAACTTGTTAACTGCTATTAACTGGCTCATTTTATAAAGGAGCTAGTGAAGTCCTACAAAATATCTAGCAGATTATGGTTAAACAAAAGAATAAGTGTAGCTTTGTGGCGTAGTGGTAGAGAGGTAGCCTCTTTAGCGATAGGTCGCAAATTCGAGACAGCGTTGCGATGTTGGCTATTCTATTTCGATGGGCAAATAAAAGTTATGTACTCTTGGTAGAGATCGAGGGCTACCCGACCTTAATGTTCCATTACCTAACTAATCCCCTCCGTATCGACCTAAATAGTGAATAACGGCACACTAAACATAATTTTTATGCTGATGGTTAAGTTAAAATAAACTCAAGGTAAGCATAGAGTTCCTGCATAGTTTTTTTATATTTTTATGATTACAAGTTCGCTTTTATTTTATTTTACTTTCCAATTGTTCATCAAATATTCAATGCCGGAGTAGATTACGGTTGAGTGCAGGGTCTTGCCTAGACCGCTGAAAATAGAAAAAAGTACTCATTGTAAGGCAATGTTAAAGTAGTGGAATTAAATTTGCAGCAACAATAAGCAATAAATAAATGCTATATATACATATAGTAATAAATAATGTAAATATGTAGGTCTGCACATATATATATATATATACATGTATATATATAGGGCCTATATATATATATATATATATATATATATATATATATATATATATACATGTATATGTATATATGTATATATATATAGAGAGAGAGAGAGAGAAAGAGAGAGAGAACGAGATATATATTGGTCGCTATACATGTATATTATATATTATATACATATATATATATATATATATACATGTATATATATATATATATATATATATATATACATATATATGCATGTATATTCCATTTATTTATTGTTCATAGACCTAATATTAATAATAACCTATTGATAGATTACAGTATTGAATTAGATAAAATGTTAGTTGTATATAATTATCTACTATAATTTATTATTATAATAATTAGGCCCACAAATGGCCTACCATTAATTTGGATACTCTTTCGTATTTGGAATGAAAATCTTGAGTCACGTATACTTCTATCGTGCACAGTCTAAATCCATAATTTTACATTTAGGCCTAGATCATGTGAAAAGTACGAAATTCAAAAATGTACTATTAGGACTATAATATATCGCAAGTAATATCATTAGTAATGCAACTAAAGAAATGGCTATTGCTATTACTAGTGCTACTGTTAGAGTTACGGTTACGGCTATTGCTACGGCTACAGCTAATGATATTGCTACGAATATAGCTACGAATACAGCTACAGCTATTGCTACTGCTATGACAACAACTATGACTACAGTATGACTACAGCTACAAATAGGGCTACAGCTACAAATACGGCTACAGCTACTGCTAAAGCTACGACTACAACCAAAGCAAACAGCTACTGCTATTTTGAGCAACAGCTACTATAGTTACAGCTTCAGCTACAGCTACTACTACGACTACAGCTAAGGCTAGGACTAGAGCTACGGCTACATCCATTGTCTTAATCGCAAACCGTGCGTATAGTAAAGTTTAGGAATGAACTGAATATATCAAATGAATGCCACCTATTAAGACACATTTTCTCATATTAAAGGTTAGGCCTAAATACGGTTAGATGTATAGACTAGGCATAACCTTCTGAAGCAATTTGCTTACAAGTCGATTGATGACTTGAATTATTTTGCGAATCTACGAGGCCGACATTTATAAAAACGTGTACAATTGAACTGCAATAGGCCCCTATAGATACTAGAGAAAAGTATAATTATAAGGAATCACAACCTCGAACAGTTACGTTGATGAAACCGTTTATTGTGTACAGATTTCCTTCAAAGAGGTTAGTTGCATCACATCTTAAAACATTACCAGTTCCGGCCAGTTCCTCTTTTACAATGAATTCAGCGCCAGAATAGTAGACTAGAGTTCTCATGTTTTGCCAATTGATACTGTAAAATGATAAACAGTGAAAAACAAATATTGTAAATAAAAATTTAACTGGGATTAAAGAATTCTCCCATCATGATGCTGAGAGGAACAAATTCATCAAGCACTACGTTTACTTGAAAGGTATGAATAAATCTGTAAGAAAGGCATGCATAAAATAAATTTATGCAATCATAATTTCTTTAATGCTTCGAACAACGAATAAACTGTTATACTTAGAAAGAGAATACGTTTTAGTTTAAAGCAAAGTACAGGTGGGGCACAGTATATGGTACTGCCATTCCGCGTATCGTCACACAATTATAAATATCAGATTTAAAAATTACCAGCTTTTAAGTTTGTCTACTAATGTTCTGATTAGGTATTTCTCATGTAGGATGCCTATTAAAAATGTATATTGTAATTAAGTCATTGTTGAACTTGCTGCAGAGGTAAATCAACTGAAGTCAAATCAGTTATACTTGAGGCAATCCCAAGTGTTGCGGATACTTAATTTTTCAGTGATGAAGTTATCACATTGAATTTATCGAAGTCTATTTAGTATGAAGCCAACTTATGTAGAACCTTGCTGGATAAGCATATACAATATATATATATATATATATATATATATATATATATATATATATATGTATATATATACATATATATATACATATATATATACATATACATGTATATATATATATATATATATTTATATATATTCACACACAAATATATATATATACATGTATCTATATATATATATGTATATTGTATATACATAAATACATATATATATATATATATATTTACAATGCATATATATATATATAATTTTACTTTTACGTATATATGTTCTATATATATACATGTACATATATATATATATATATATACATGTATATGTATATACATGTATATATATGTATGTATATATATAAATGTATATATATATATATATATACAATTATACATATGTGTATGTGTATATGTGTGTATAGACAGTATATATATATATATATATATATATATATATATATATATATATATGTATATATATATATATATATATATATATATAGGCCAACATTGCAATCTTATTCAATCGAATGCGAATATGTTATATGAGCAATATACAAGTTTGTTTTAGGAAAAGCTGCGATACAAAAGAAATAATAGAAGTACTGCGGTCACTTTATGAACGAAGCTCAGAATATAGAAATTACATCCATGGGTCCACTCAAATGGACATGAAGTTGCAAAAGAAAGACAGGAAAGAGTGGGGATGTGATGTACCATGGACCTGTTTGTATTCATTGAACTGAGGCAATCATACGCAATGTATGTATTTACAATTTAATGGCATATTAGTTGATATTAAACAGTGTTACGGAATTAACTGATTACTTGAGAGTATTAATTTGCAGCCAATATTGCAATGAATAGGGTGTGAAAAACCGATGAGAAGCAAATTCATAAAATATATTAATTTAGTTTGTAATCATTGTTTGCAATAATAAACATTACAAGTGCTTGAAATTTTTAAGCGATGGCGCTACAGCGCTAAGGACATATCTATAAACTAAACTTCAATTATATTATTAAGATCATGAAATTGAATTAAAGGAACTATAATTATAATGAAATTGAATAGGTGATTAGTTAACATAGATGACTATGATACATGGTAACATTATTTTAAGACTGTCAATGAGTAATACTGAAATCAGAAAAAGAAAGCATTTTAAAGAATCCAGGAAAGACACTTTGATATAAAGTCTCTAAATAGAGATGTCTGCATACGCATGTGATGTGATATATGCATGTGATGGGGGACGTCTCTGACATCATCCCTGTATGAGGAAACGGACGTCACAAATGTATTACTATTATAATTCATACTGGGATCCTGGATTAGACACGACACTGCAGGTTATCACGTCCCCCACTGAGTAGAAATCCTTGAGCGGTGTCATCGTCATGTTATGCGGTTCAACTACGTAGACATTAAACAATTCATTCATTCATTCATTCATTCAGTCAATCAGTCAGTCAGTCAGTCAATCAGTCAGTCAGACAGTCAGTCAGACAGTCAGTCAGTCAGTCAGTCAGTCATTCATTCTGTCAGTCAGTCAGTCTGTCAGTCAGTCAATCAGTCAGTCAGTCATTCATTCATTTATTCATTCGTTTATTCATTCATTCATGCATTCATTCATTCTTTTATTCATTAATTCAGTTATTCATGGATTCATTCATTCGTTTATTCATTCACTCATTCATGTATTCATTCATTCATTCCATTTATTCCATTCATTCCATTCATTTATTCATTCCACTCACTTATTCATTCTTTCATTCATTCATCCATCCATTCATTCATTCATTTACTCATTCATCAAGTTATCTATTATAACCCATCAAATCAGTATATTAAAGAGTAATTAGCATAGCTATTAAATGATCAATTATGTAAGCCTATTTAATTATACTCATTTTCTTTGGATTATCCACAGATCACGGTTAATTAAACTTTAAAGTGTATATCTACAAGACAAATCACAGATATTTTTTAAATATAGTAATTAAAAAACTACTAATCATCATCATCATCATCCCTTAGATCCCAGTTTAACCAGGGTCGGGATAAAAATAGACTATTAACCATAATCAACAAATATTCAAATTTGCAGTTGTCAATCAATCCAGTAAACATTTCAAATACAATGAAACTATAGGGCTAGTCTTCATTTGTCATCAATCTCTAATTGAGAGTTGAACATTGTTCAGAAATGTGATGAAAATAATTTATAGCATATAATTTTGTATATACCTAATATGAACCTTCATGTAAAAATATAAGTCACAATGGTATGTACCGAACAACAATCCTTGCACAGAGTTACAGTATAGTGCTTAGTGGAGGTAGAAAGCTTGAATAGGTGTGAGGATAATTATGGTAAATTGTTTTCCGTTTCAAACTATAGTCTATACAAAAATAGATATATAGATCCAAAGCCTATGAATACATGTACTGCATATATATTATTTATTTATTTCATCAACTCAATGGTAGACACACATAAGAAAAGGGAACAAATAAACATGACAACTTATACTAAAGTGAACTGACTATATGAAAAAAACAGAATTACATAAATAGGTGCTAAATTCCAATTGTTAAGAACTTCCAATTTTATATAATCTACATGTATTACTTAATCATCTAATTATATAATCATCTATTAAGCAAATATTATATATATATATATATATATATATATATATATATATATATATATATATATTATATATAATATAATATATTACAAGTATTGTATATATGTTCCTTTAACTCTATTATTTTTTAATTGCCAATTTTACGTCCGATCAGGAAAATAAATATTGCGCCCTGGCTAGGCGGTTAGTAGCTCTTTTTTCATAATAAGTAATAAGGTTCATAATAAGGCTCTGGCCCATTCTCTGTGTTGAGCGATATTACAATTAACAAAATATGAGCCCATACTTATTAATATTTTGCGGTAAAAGTACATTTAAAGCTTATGGCAATTTTTATTATTTTAAAATAAGCTTATTTGGTCCTTATTAAAGCTTAGCTGCTCAATAAGGCTTAACCGCTTAGTTTACTCTATAATTTCGGCTTGGTATATTGTAATATGCTAAGTGTATAATTTAGTTTAGGCCTACTTCCTGTATTCACTTACCGAATGTCCTTTGAAGTAGTAGTGTGGTTACTGGCGAAGCTTCCTGGACCATTCCAGTACATGGCTGGAGCCAGACTACCGTTGTACTTTAGATCACACCTAGAGGAATAGCTTCCTCCGTCCGTCACCAATCCAGTATATGTTATGAAATCATGGCACCAAGGTCCAAATTCCTCTGAAAGAAGAATATATGATATTGATTACAATGTTATTTTAATTGTCGAGAATTTTAAATTGAAAATAAAATGAAATAAAAGGAGAATAGCACTTGGTAGCTTGTCTGTCTAAGGTAAGGAACCAAAAAGCTTGCTAAAAGGGATAAATAAATGCTCCTAGAATATTTTGATTCATTTTGAAGCATTTAAGTTTGCTTTAGTCAATTTACATAGAGGTTCAACTAAAATAAGATTCAACTAAACAGGCTACATACAGGGTGGTCAAGAATAAATTAAACTACTTTGAAGGCTAATAACTTTGACAATTTTTATTCAAACGTCTTACTTATATCATTAGTTAAAGACAAGTCTCTTTCCTATTAATTTGCTAAATATCTAAGACATACTTTTACATACCTTTGGGAAATTATCATTAGTCGCCGATATGTAATTTTCAATGAAATCGCGTGAAAACTGAAAATAAAGAATTTACCTTTATGTGCATTATGCCTCAACTATTTCAGAAAGCGCATTGCAGTTTCTATCCATGTTCTAAATGAATTGAGAATTAATTGGACTAATGTTCAATGTGTCCACCATGTGCCCGAATAACTGCATTCACCCGCTGGGACCACTGACCAATTTACCGAGTCCACGAGTGTCTGACTGATCTCTGGGTCCAGCGAGAACATTGACTTGTTTCAAATGTTCAACGTCGTGTATCAATTCACGATAGAACAATTGCTTAAGACAATAGTAAACAATCGAATAGAAATCGGGTTCAAATCAGGGGTAAGGCTGTTAAGTGGCCAGTTCTACGGTTCAATAAACTCTGGCAGGTTTACTTTCATACAAGCTATCATATGACATGAAAATTATATATCAGCGATTAATGCACTTTCTCAAACATTTTTAAGAATACCTCCTAGATATTTACAAAGTTAATAGAAAGGAGAATTGTTTTAAATCAAATTTATCAAGTAATACATTTAGATGAAAAAGAGTCAAAATTATTAGTCTTCAAATTAGATTCATTCCTTTTGGACCACCCTGTAGAATGTAATTGCGGAATAACATCATAAAGCTTTATTTTCATATTAATGCCTAGGCCTGCATTAAGGTTTGAGAAAGATAGGATTTTTCATTTGATTTTCTTGTCGACAAAAAGACTATATTTTATGAAAATTGAAAGCAGACCATCTGTGAGAATATGTTACTAGCTCTTGCCAATTTACAGATAAATGAAAAAAGAACATAGTGCTGGTACTTTTATGCAATTTCTATCTCATTTTTGATATCTTCCAATCCGACTCTTAATAACCTCCTTTTCAAAAAACCGTCTACTGCAAACGAAATGTTTAGCATAACATTATCAAGTGCTGTCATACCATTCAAGTATATATTCTAATTAAAATTGAGTTGCATTTTGACGACATTTTTCTGCCAGACGTTGTGAGATTAATTGTAGATCAGCTGTAGTATTCCCGACCTAGAGCTTGATATACAAAGGTACTGAAATGTTACTTATGATTTATGCTAAATGTCATAGTACGTTTATTGAATAGGATTGCAATACAAAAAGTGTTTTATTAGTGAAAAACTTTTCTTCAGTTTTGGACATTTCCTATGATCAGTGTAACAAATAATAGGCGTAACCCTCTTGGCTTGAAGCAAATTTCGAATCTGAACCATCTGACACTCCTTCTTTAAAAACATGAAATTAAAACAGCAAAATCACATTTGCCGTTAATTGACATACTTTAATTAACTCTTGCTACATATTTTCAGTCTCTAATATCAGATTCTTTATATTTTTCTGCGTTCGTGCGTACACAGGAGAAAGCCTGCAAGGACTAAGAGCATTAAAGTTGTGGATGATTTATACAAAAGTATTTACTACAAATTGTTTATAATTTTTATAGGTTAAGTTGATTAATATTTGCAATTTTTTTAATTCACTCGAAGTGAAATACATTATTATCCGAAATCGTTACACGTGCGAACTAGGAAGCTCTTGTTGCGCAAACATGTGTTTTACATGTACTAATAGACAACTATGCTAAGCCATGTAAAACAATTAAACGTAAATTAATTTGTAAATTCTCAGTCAAATTAAACTTTCATGTAATCTGAATATTGACGGAATTATTGTCCACTTACATGTATGTATACTAACAGCCCCTTTAAAAAGATTTCTTTGAACTGGCCTAATTTTAAGATCTACAGAACAATGTGGATTTCGACACCTACATGTATACTAATACAATCCAATTGCACACACCTACTACTACGAGTTCAGCGTATCCACGGAAGACATTCGGAGGTCCACTAGTAACATCCTGACAGAGATACGTCCCAGCATCAGAGTATCTTACATACCTTATCTCGAGATAGAAGTCATGATCCTTATCGTCTCCAACTATTGAATACCTGCCAAAACTTGGATGCCCTGGTATAATATACCATCTATCACTGATAATTTCTCCACCCGGACGACTTGCAAACTCAGTCCACATGATCCGGGAAGAGGTGGAATTGGTGGAGCACTTGAGGACCACTGTGGATCCCAACAGAACCGCTTCATTCTGAGGCAGCACTGTCAGGGCTGAAATGCCCTTCGAGTAATCTGTATAAATTATTTATTTTATTAAAATTTGCTACACATGTGATCAAGGATAATATTCATGTACATACAGACGCTAGAAATAATAACAGAGATGGAAAAGAAACAGTCAAGTAACGATTTCGTTAAAAGCAATAATGGAGAACATTTGAAGCGGATTTTGGTTTAATGAAATCCTGGAACAGGTCATTTGCACAAATTGTACGTTTAGAAGAGCTTACTGCCACATATTAACTTCTGAATTTGGTCGAGCATACTTCAGAGATATATTGGGCATTTTAATCTATTTGTCTTCTATAATATAGAGTAAACGTACATCGATAAGAATGAGACCAAAATCAACATAATTTTTTCATTGTTAGGCTTACAAGCTGCTCTATTTAATCTTCAACGAAGATCTCTTTTGAAGGTATTAGAATTTAAATTGGTAATTCAACAATCATTGTATTGCAGTCGTATATACATGTACATGTGCAGTTATACGTTAAACTCGTCTTTGGCATTTTAGCTCTCAAGATATTACATGTATATTAAAAGCGATAGCATGTCTAGTAGGTCTACTTGATTCTAGTCATAACAGTGCAAGAAAGGCTACTCAACAATGTGATAAACTAATATAATTCTGCAAAGGATATTACCTCTATACCATGGTAACTAACTTTCCTCATTTGATAAGCTTCACGACTATCATTTTCTGTGCATTGGAACAAGAATGGTTTATCATATGTGTGCTTATTTATATTGAAAAAATGATCAAATGTTATCGCATTTATAGTAAGTGGCATAATACTTAGACCATTTCTAAAGATTTAGACAAGCCTAGGAATAATAGATATAAATTAAGAGTTATTGCTTCCTGCTCATTTGCCGCCGCGATATAGGCCTAGGAGGCAATTTAACAAATTTATATAAATATTGTTCACACCAGCAGGAGCGGATCCAGGAATTTTTAAGTGGGGCCCTAAATTCTTTTTGGGAGTGCACATGTTTTGCTTACGCCCCTTCAAATTTTTGGACATGTGACTCAACCAAAATAATGTTGAGGGGAACAGGGCTCACATTTTTTCTTTCACTACTGCGCTTTGCTGAATGAGTGCATCTCCGTATCTTACCCCTCCCCCCATTCATACCAGTCCTAAAGTGTGAGGAAATCTACAATGTCTAAAATTCTACATTTGTTGTCGAAAAAGTGGGTTAATATTTCACCTCTGAAGAAACTCAGCGGATCTGGACGAATTGCAAAAGTGACCTAATTTTGGCGGTAGAGGGGGCTTAAGTCTCTCCAAGCCAAGGCTGTTTGCACCACTGCTCGGGGACAGAGTTCACATTTTTTACTAACACTCTTTTGTCCTCTTACACAGTGGTTAAAGCGAAAATTGAGTGCAATTGAAATGATCAGCATTTTTCGGGTCCCCCTTCCATTATACAAGGCTCCTAGTATATCAGATATGGGCTTCTATACTGGGGCTCTTATATGAAGGAACATGGAGCCAATGGATACTGAGTTTCCTCTCGTACCCCCCCCCCACCAATGCCCTTACAAACATATTGATACATAGAAATAGCCAATAAACAATGAAAATATAGTTTTTAAAATTTATTGCCTGGCCTAAGGGGGGGGCCCGGCCCTCCTCCCTGGATCCATCACTGCACACCAGGAAAGGACACTTTATCTTGAAATTTGAAGGTTCAAGGGTATTATAGTTCGCCATCCCTCAAAGCGTCATCTTTAGCGCATGTGTCTCTTATTTGCAATGTACATGTAGATTTTTTTAATGTATAGGCAATAAGACACTTCATGGCTTAATTTTAAATAATTTTGTCGCAGTTTACTAATAATCTCCATAAGCGTCAGACCAATTTTATAATAATTGGCACTGTTGTACTATTCTCAACGTATTGGAAATTTTTGCATTGCAGACGCAGACTAAAAAACAGCACCAGCACGTTTTACGTTTCAAGAGAGCAATCGTTTCGTAAAAACATAACGAACTGAGTTGGGTTACAAAAGTAAAAGTAGTTTAAATCACAGATCGTGGCATTGATACCATAATTATAGGATACTTTAAAGTAGTGATGAGATCTTCCGCGATGATTTGTTTTAAGCAATAGCCAAGTATCCGTGCTCTTGAAGCAGCCGGTGACAGAAATTCCAATATTAATGAAATTTCTGTTTTATAGTCCAAGCATAAAATTAAAAGCAAATTGTGTTTATTTGTATTTGGTATACTCTGCTGAAAACACCCTATTTTCTATTTAATATCAAAGTCTAAATGCCAATTTTAATGCCAGTATCATGCTCGATATCATATCCTTGACTGCAGGAGCACTGGATTTAAATTCTGCGCCTACTGATCCGCCGTCAAGCAACTGGAAATATGTCATCGACTTAGCTAAATTAAAGTATACACGCAAGAGTCACTGCTTCATTGAAAGGTATCGTGGCAATAATTCATTACCTTCTTAAATGTCAAGATATGTTGACAAAAGTTTCAAAAATAAATAAAATAAGCTGAACTATGTATCAAACAGGAAATGAAGTCGATTTATATATAACAAACTATTCTTATATTTTAAGATAAAGCGTGTAACCCTAAACCTTAACCAATTGAGAATTATTTGCTACAAGCTGGCAAACTAAATGTAAACCAATGACTTAAATTAAAGACAATTTAATGAAAAAATCATAACTTTAAAACAAATACAGCTCTATCACATTTTGATTAGACTTTAATTGCCTATTAAATTAAAAATGTTTATGTTGTGAAATTACAACAATATCAATCTCTAATACGAGCACTGATCCTTCTATTAATGTAAACAATAATAGTATTTCTAGTTAAATATTAAATAAATCAAATATTCTCACCAAAGAGTGACAGCAGTAGCAGACAACTTATAGTTGCTTTAAATGCTAAAGCCATGTTAGCTGAAGAAGGCCGACAAGTATTACCGTAGTAGTGTATCGAGTAGAATTACTTTGATAATTACATCGACACTCGTAACGTCTTTTATACTTGAAAACTACCGTTATCAGTTTTATCACTGTTATTATGCATTTTTACAAATTACCAAAATGGGAAGCAAATTTGCTGTGTCACGCAGAAATTTCCTTTTTATTTAGTAGGCCTGCTAATGTTGAGTGTTTAGTATTCTAAGGGTTGAAGGTAAGCTATGGCATATGCCCTCACAATGACATTGTGAATTTTTTATCCTAGAGTTCCATGTTATGTTTTTACTGTCTTACTTACTTTTACCCGTGTTGTATCCAGGTTTCTGAAGAATGCACCAAAGTGGAGTGCACGTGTCGCAAAAAGGCGAAAACGCACTAAGATCCAAATCAACGTCAGAAAGCGCATTTCGTTGGTGAGCACATAGGCTCCAGAAATATTGCTCCATATTTTCTGAAACGAATGGTAAAAGGTACTATTCGTATCCCAACCTCAGCTAACCTGGGATTCAAAGGACGATGACGATGATTCTGATAGATATCTTACTCACTTTCTTTCTCTCTCTCTCTCTCTCTCTCTCTCTCTCTCGCTCTCGCTCCCTTTCTATAAAGAACAAAAAGTAGGGGTTGAGTTTTTATCATTAATAGAAAAATATTTTGTGTAGGTTAATTTACCGTACAAATTTGAATCAAATTGGAAAATATTGTAACTCTAAAACAAATACAGCTCTATCACATTTTAATTAGCCTTTAATAGCCTATTAAATTAATAATGTTATTTTGCGAAACTACAACAATATCAATCTCTACAACAAACTCCGATCCTTCCAGTAATGTAAACAATAATATTATACCTTTTTGTAAGTCATTATATATATATATATATATATAATATTGTTAATATACGGATATATATATATATATATATATATATATATATATATATATATATAAATCGTTATATATTTAATGTTTAATGTTTAATAGAGTATATCATGCTAAAGCATCTCTATACTTTACAATAGTTGCAAGAAAAACAAGCAAATACAATAAAATGCAATCAGTAAAAATCACAAAAATATCAAAAACCAATATATAACGTAGCTTAAATATTGCAATCTGAGAAATTTGAGAGTGAGCAGTATTTAAGTGGAATGATCTAGCAAAAAGATGTGTCTTAAGCCTCTTTTTAAAGCTATCAGGTTTATCAGAAAGTCTTATAAATTGTGGAAGTTCATTCCACAATTTGGGACCTGCTACAGGAAACGACTTGTCACCATAAGAAACTGTGCGGCATTTAGGAACAGCGAGTTCACCTGACTCTACAGATCGTAAGTTTTTTCTTACCGAACATGAACTTAATGATATACAATAGTCAGAAAGATATGACGGGGCTGAGTTAGTCAGGCATTTTAACGTGGTAAGACAGGATTTGAATTCAATCCGTTCTAGCCAATGAAATTTCTGTAGCAAAGGTGTGGCCAAATCAGAGCTCCTCGCACGAAGAACTAATCTTGCAGCTGCGTTCTGAATTCTTTGCAGTCTATCAATTACCGATTTATTGCAACATAAGAACAGACTATTACAATAGTCCAGCCTTGAGGAAATAAAGGCATGAACAAGAATTTGGAATTTGGAATTTGGAATTTGGAATTTGGAAGAATTTGGAAGAATGTGGAAGAATCAGACAAACATGGTCTAATACTCCATAACTGGCGAATTTGAAAGAAACACGAAGAAGATAATTGCTTAGAATGCTGCTCAAAGTTCAGGTTAGAGTCAAAGACAACACCAAGATTACGAGCAGTGTTCACAACAGGTACATTTGCTTCACCCAATACAATCGAAGTTATATTAATTGTATTGAGTTGGCGCTGAGAGCCAAATATAATTATTTCTGTTTTAGATGCATTAAGAACCAGTTTGTTATTAAACATCCAAGACTGAAGATCAGTAAAACACCTTTATCATATTATTATTATTTATATTTAGAGGCCTACATGTATAATGATTTAATATATATCCTGCATACATATATATACATGTATGTATATATATATATATATAAGTTATATATATATATATATATATATATATATATATATATATATATATATATGAGCGTATGTGTGTGTGTGCTTGTGTTTGTGTATGTGTGTGTATTGGATTGGATGCAATTTGCTATTTTATTTTGATAGGAACTGTACCAAGACAATTTTTTTAGAAGCTATTAGCCAATTTTATTTTGAGGTGTATACTACCTAAATGACATAGGTCGTTTCCCTCATAGAAGGTAATTTGAGATCAAAACATAGGAATAAAAAAATTCTTCGCCAGGTTTACAAATTTAAAATTCAATGTTTAGAAAATAATTGAACTGTTTTGTGAACACTAGAAACTAATAAATTACATCTGTTATGAACTCGGGTACTGATCATGAGGTGCGGAGATCAAATCTTTGATCGCACAGTCATTGACATATTGTATAGTAAGATAACTGCGGGTAGCCTAGGCGTAAGTTGTTGTTCAGCAATATACAGGTGCAAGTCTTCTACATTGAAAGTACTGCCAGCCAGCCCTAAATGACATATTTATGTAGTAGCTTAATTTTAATAGAAGTTTCACTGTAACTTGAACTCGTGCTCCAACGGATGGAAGCAAATTTTCATAAATAAAACCTTTTTATTGAGTCGACAATTTCTCTAAAACATAGGCTTAAGTGTAAGAAGCCTCACACACATAGTTGTAATGGGGAGGGGACCCGGGAGAGGAGCTTCCCTCTTCCCACCTGACTTTTTTCCTGGAAGGGAACGCGTCCCCCGTCATTTTGCTCAATTCAATGTAAAATATACACGTACAGTATGGCCAAGGTGCAGGTGAACTCTACTTTTAAGTAACTTTTTAATACTCTGCGTCACTGAGCGCCTCTCTGTCTTTGATTGTGTCACGGAACGGGTAAATTTCAATAATAAATAATTTTCAATAATATAATAAATTTCACTCCGACATCAAGTTAAAACTAGAAGATAGAACTCAACGTGAAGTGGACCACGGTTCATCTTTAACTTTAAGGGTTTTGAAATAAATAATGAAATTTTTGGATATCCACTAATGGATAGATAAGATATTTCACAGTAATATTAATAAAAACACAAAAGCACCGTCGATATTAGCATTTGCAACGATAGCAAAAATATTAAGTTAAAACATTCAAGTGCGAATATAAATATGTTAATTAAATAACAAAAATAGAGTGTGAGAAAAGAGGAAAGAAGAAAGCACAATAGAAGAGAAAAGTAGGTAGAAAATAGAGCTAAGATTAAATAATGAAGTAAATTCGCAGTTTTCTGGTTATAGTCCATATAGGTAAATGTCTCAAACACATTTCAGGCACGCAATGACATCAAGCACCGTTCATATTCACAATGACAAAGGAAGAAGTACAACAGTAATTATGCTTTCATATTTATCTTGAAATAGATAACTACGATAACTGCTGAGTCACAGGTACGTCTGATTAAACAAACATGAAGGGAGTCTCATATCGTTCCACAAACAAGAAGAAACAGAATTATAATGCGTTTCTTCAAACTCGACCAGGAAATGTCTGAACTATTCACAAAAGAATTAAGTATTTGGTACCCCCTTAACCTGAAAGGCTACCGGTGGCTTTCACAGCTCATCAGTATCGTTAAACATATGTATGATAAAGTATCTTCTGAAAGATACTTTCTAGAGCCTCAGGTTACCCTTTCCAACACGAGGAAGTCCTGACCTCTTTATTCGAGAACTCTCTGAAACTTAAATTACTCAAGCACCATACACAGTTACCATCTCTAGCTAAAAGTTTACGCACAGTATCCCTATTTAAATTTAAATACTTACAAAATCTGTGTCCTCAGCAATCCTCAGAAAACGACTTGCCACCTCTGAAGTCAATAGCAAAACTATAGTTTTTAAGCACGACCTTAAGAGAATTTAAATCAAAATGATTAGGCTGAGTTTAAGTAAGAAATCCTTTTCCGTTCATATTTATTGCAAAATAAATATTATATTACAAAATATTAAATTTTAAGTACTATATGTCATCCCACCAACGACTCCAGAGGGCATGTGACGGGAAATGTAAACATCAACTAATTAAGAATTAGACCCCATGGAAAAATTAAATATAAATGATAGGAAATGCCGAAAAATCAATGCCACAGCGAACTCCAATAGCTGAAGAATTTCTCGCTCTAAAATTAACTCACGCGTATCTGGCCAATCTCAAAGTGCACGGCCAAGTATCGCCGTAGAAATATCTAGACTTCTGACAAATTGTTTGTTGTAAATTCTCAAGAGTTGCTACTGTATATCTGGCTAAACAACATTAATTTTAAATTTATCGTAATAACTTTATTGCATTTTGTATAATTGTCTAAATGCAATTTACAATAGTTTTATGAGTTTTATGAAAAAGCGCAAAAGCACGGAAATATTTTAGAAAGATTTTACCTTACGCAACTGTACCAGGGGTCCCCAAAATATATTTAGGACTACACCCAGGCACATGCAGCTTTCACAAACCATGTAAAGGTTAATGTAAAGGTTAATGTAAAGGTTAATGTAATGGTTAATGTAATAGTTAATGTAATGGTTAATGTAATGGTTAATGTAATGGTTAATGTAATGGTTAATGTAATGGTTAATGTAATGGTTAATGTAATGGTTAATGTAATGGTTAATGTAATGGTTAATGTAATGGTTAATGTAATGGTTAATGTAATGGTTAATGTAATCTTTACATGAAAGCCAATTCCTACATTACAAACAGGGATCCTAACAATCCTATTGCTGCAGTCTTATTCAGTCAAAAATTTGGTTCTATTTTCTTGCGGCTCACAGACAGACTTCAAAAAGTGATTATGTTAAAGCTGGTAAAGCTTTGGTTAACGTCAGTTTCCTCACTCGAAAGCGATGTTAGTGACGAGCGAGCTCAGGATTTGAACCCTGCACACGATGATCCGCGGTCAAATATCTTACCGACGTTGCCACTGGCTTTAGCCATCCATTGAATCACCTGGTAGAATTGCTAGAGCCTCTTACATTGAAGCAACAACAATGACGAGCAACCTGACTTCCATATCAATATCGAGCACTGCGGAATTTGGGTTAAGCCGACTAACTATAATTTAATAATTTCTATTAAATTAATTTCAATAATTGCAGGTTAATTGAATATGCTGCAATATATTAAATAAAAATAAATTTTTGGGGGTTCTCATGTAAAGCACATACTCACTATATTGCAAAAATTTAACCACTCGTCTTCAAAATGAGGTTACGCCATAGATATTATAGATACATTATCAGAATTTTGATTCATAAAAGATAGCACGTGTGACTTGCAAAACTGCCTATAGAAGCAAAAACAGTCATGCCGCTGCTGCATGAAAACATTAAGGTCTCTGTTTCGCTTTCTTATGGTATTAAGTTTTTAAAAATGCTAAGAGACTAAAGCTAAAGCAAAGTCTTAAGTCAGTTTCCTATCTCTAAATAAGGTTAGTGACTGGGCGAGAATGAGATTACCGGCAACTTACCACTTTCCATGCAACTTAGAGGCACTTTACC
The DNA here is from genome assembly GCA_905160935.1 of Enchytraeus crypticus. Taxonomy (NCBI): domain Eukaryota; kingdom Metazoa; phylum Annelida; class Clitellata; order Enchytraeida; family Enchytraeidae; genus Enchytraeus; species Enchytraeus crypticus. The sequence continues at coordinate 1,947,225 of CAJHZI010000713.1, forward strand.
ACTTTCCATGCAACTTACCGACAAATTTATCACTTTAAATACCACTTTACATGCAATTTACCTGCAGCTTACTTCTTTATATGCAACTTACCGACAGCTTACAAGTTTGCATGATACTTACCGACAGCTTACCTCTTTATATGCAACTTACCGACAGCTTAAAAGTTTGCATGATACTTACCGACAGCTTACCTCTTTATATGCAACTTACCGACAGCTTAAAAGTTTGCATGTTACTTACAGACAGCTTACCTCTTTATATGCAACTTACCGACAGCTTACAAGTTTGCATGATACTTACAGACAGCTTAGCTCTTTATATGCAACTTATCGACAGCTTACCGCATTACAGAAAACTCACCGTCAAAGTTCCCGAAGCATCATTATTTCATTGCATTTATACATTATACTACTGTTTCTGTTGTAATGGTATGCATTTATGTTCGCATTGTACTAATATGGTTATACTTACGTGATATTACTACTACCGCGTTGTGTCCAGGCAACCTGAGAGTAGACCAATCGTTAAATTGCACTTTTCGTTAGAGATGAATAAGCAAGAACTGTGAAAGCATAGGGTAACTACTTCATAGGCAATATTTCTCTCAGTTATGTAGGTCCTACTAAAGTGTGGATAAAGTGTGGATAAGCATATCATTGTGTGCAGGTATTTACCTGTTAATCAGTTGAGTTTCCTCCATCGAGTGTAGCAACAGACTAGGAGTAAAAATGTGTAGGCCTACTGTGGACGTGCCCTTAGGTAGAATATTGGAGACATAACCAAACTCTCTATGGAAATTGTGATTAACATTTATTCATATAAGCCTACAATTGAGTGCCCTTATTTTGAAAATATCCTTCATGACTAACATACGTATATCTTCATCATCATCATCATCCTCCTCCCTTGAATCCCAGTTTAATCAGGGTCGGGATACAAATAGATAGTCTCAAATCCTCTCTGTCCTACACCACACCACCAGCCAATCCCCTATTTGAGACTTTTCCATTCGTTCAAATTTCGTAGCAATTTCTGGAGCCTAGGCGCTTACTAACCGAATGCCCATTCTGGCGTTGGTGTGGATCTTAGTGCTTTAGTCGCCTACGTGTATCTTAATTACGTACATTACGCTACATACAAAATTCTGATTTGTCGGTTAAAATTAATAAGTTTATTGAAATATGCGCTTATTTCTCCTCTCAAACAATTACATTACATTGCTACAATCATATATATCTGTAATATCTTCAATATTGAGGTGATTTTATCACGGATATATCTTGTAGATTGGAATCTTGTTGAAACAACTGGCTTTACCCTCATTTGTATCATTATTAGACTGTAGTGCAGGGAGCATTATTGTGTGAGCTAAGGGTGTTTTAAGCTGGGTGCTCGTGTGCTGCTCTGCTGGATGCTCGTGTGGTGCTCTGCTGGGTGCTCGTGTGGTGCTCTGTTGGGTGCTCGCGTGGTGCTCTGCAGGGTGCTCGTGTTGTGCTCTGTGCTGGAAACCATAGTTCGCGTCACACTATGGAAGAGTTCACAACGTCAAAGCTCAATAATGTTTTGGTTCATTAACACTCTGCCGGTGAGGTTGCAAAAGGGATGAAAACAAATAGTATCAGCTCTTCTGCTGGATGTCTAAGTACTACTATTAAGCTAACATATTGTCTGAATTAAGTCAGCTCTTATAAGGATGTGTAAACCTCAATTATAGCTCCGAATATATTGTGGTAGTTAAGCTCGAATGCTATTGATAACAATAATTTCTTTCTATATCAAGTTAGAAAGAGGCTATACGTCTATTGTCAGTATAGTTCTTAATCTTTAAGAGGCACAATTGTCTTAATTATGAAACACTTCTTGCCAATTAATATTACTTCATTAATTATGTATTTTGAATTGGCTTCATCTTACAGTATATATCTGAGGAAAGAAAAATTATAATTTATTTGAAAATATAGATATGCTACATAGACATATGCAGAGCAGGTACACTGAAGAATAGACAAACCGTTAATTGTTCAATTGTTTCGTATTGTGTCCGGTGCACTGATGAATAGACAAACTGTTAACTGAAAGTGTCGTAAGAGGAGACTAAGCAACAATTAAAGAATGCAAAGGGAAATCACCCAAGAATAAATGTTTTCATAGCTATAGGCTACATAGTATTGAATAAAGCATAGGCTCTTGTAAGTGTTTTAGCTTGCTGATATATGGAACGCTCTATGGGATATTCGATATTTAGTGGGACACAGATTCTTAGTGTGAAGATGTACCATGGACTTCTCACTTTGTACAGCACAATATATATATATATATATATATATATATATATATATATATATATATATATATAGTATATATATATACAGTATATATGTATGTATATACATGTATATATATGTATATATACATTATATATATATATATATATATATATATATATATATATATATAGTAAACATATATTATAAATATATTATATATATATATATATATATATATATATATATATATTAAACTGATAGTTAAGATTTTAATTTATAAGATATTAAAACACAATTTCGAGTTTTACTTGAATGAAATTATAGTATGCATGTTGTCTAATTTTTTTAAATACGAACAACAAATATATCCACTGAGTGTACGCAAACTGTCATGTACTCTAATATTTTACTTTCGTACCTAATGTTGTAGTTAATACAAATTCAATGTAACCCTATAATCGCTACATGATTTTAGTATAAATTTGTGAGTTCGATATTGTAAATGAATTTTAAATAGTTCACTTATTTTACGCGATTGGTGTAGATTAATGTGGAATGTACGGTCTTGCCTTAATACCTGAAAACAGAAAAATAAGTCATTAGAAGATGTCATTAATGCTTTGCTTTAGAAAACAGTATATTGTCGGAAGTCAAGACTATGTAATAAATGCATGTTGTTATAAACTAATTTGTTTAATAAAGAGAAATTGCCGTCAAAAATGGTAGCTCAATCGCACTTTGAATTCTAACTTAAAGCTCAGTATTTTTTTGCATTCAGGACATCATTTACAACATTTTGCAACGTGATATAATAGTAAATATGATGGTAAGTGATAGGTTTCAATGGTTCAGCTCAGTTCAATTGAACTTTAAAAGTACTGGCAACAGTTATTGCGATTAGCAACGTTTGAGTAAATATGCATCTAAAATTATTCATGTATATGTTATATGCAAATGGCGAAACCTGATTGTTCTTAATATATAATCGTAATTAAGTAACGTTGAAAATACCACATAAGAATCGCTACGAGTGATGAAAACTACCAACAAACTGAATAATTTTAAAAATAAAATGCTGTACGAAAATTAAAGCGATATTGCTATATTGTGTTCATAGATGAGCTAGAATGGATGATGTGCTCATAATCGAACTAGTACAAAATGGAAATGAAAAACATTCTGTTTAGGTAAGGCGTGTTTAACAGTAACGAGAATCTTCGCACTTGTGTCCTTAGTATTTTTGTTGAAGGGAATATTTATCTACTACAACCTAATAGAACGTCTAAGTTCCAACTACACTGTGTTTTTTGTTTATTTAGTTTTTATTTACTTAAATGATTCAATCATTTCACACAATGGAGTTAGAAAAGTCTCACAAAATACATAAATTCACATGAAATGTATAGCACACTAGGGACCGAAGACTCTAACATGTGCCCTAATATGAGAATAAAATAATAAAATATTTAAGCATCACTACAATACTATAGCATTTACAACATTCCAATGGTCACATAATTTATTGTAAAATACATGTATATGCTAAGCTATAAAAATCAAATATTTATTAAAATCAAGTTTATCTAAATTGCGCCTAAATGCAGTAAAACTGTTTGTCGTGACCACAGAGTCTGGCAGTGAGTTCTAGGGTTCACAGAGTCTAATAGAGTAATAGCATCTACGAGTGTTGACTCTGGATTGGTCAGTATAATAAAATATCTATCATTAAAATTTTACTAATTGATTATCTAATAGTTGCATAGAAACTTGATATTCAAGCCGGTAGCTAATCTAACAATCTACTAAATACTGACCCATTTTCTTCATCATCTTAGGGTTTGGGTTGTAGACATCGAGCTCTAGACCTCGGCAGGGAGGGCCCGAGCGAGTCATGACGTAGAGAAGGGTGAGATGAGTGCCCGCGCTCGCTCCACATTGGGAGGTCTCCGCCTTGTTCCTTGAGAGACCGGACAGCAGGATTACCTCGTCTCCGAAGCAACTGTGGCACTCTCCTGCAATCAATCAATCAATCAATATATAAATCAGTCAATCAACAAATCAAGCATGACGTCGAGCAAACATGAGGCTAGTCGTATACATGTATATGTACAATTAATTAATCATTAGGTCAGTCATGCAATCAATCAATGAAATAAACATCTCTTTAATTTCAGACAGCCAATCGGTCAGTCAATCAATCAATGAAATAAAAATAATGAATAAATAAAACCTCGATCAATAAAATCAATTGATTGAATCAATCAACCAGTCAATCCGCCAACAACTGGTTAATCTATATGAAATAATTGCATCAGAAATTTTCTCTAGATGCAAAAATGCTACAAGACGGCTGTACGGTAAATCAGCAAAATCAGAGACACTTAGTTATGACATTAAATAATTGGATGGCAGCAGAGTAAGATCACTCTACAGGTCAAACTCTAAGTTCATTTCCGTACTATTCTCAAAGCTTTAGCCTTTTGATAATATTTTTAAGCAGTTGGAACTCAACTTTCACAGAGTCAGTGAGTTTTCCTACAAAATATTTCGACAAATGTTCAAAATTAATGGTCGGCCTCACAATCTGCCATTAACAAAAATGAAATGTAACGATATAATTATTTTAAATATTTCAAAGCTTTGGCTTTTTGATAAAATTGTTACGCAGTTAGAACTCAACTTTTACGGAGTCAGTGTGGTAGCCAGTGAAATATTTCGAAAAATGTTTAAAATTAATGGTCGGCCTCACAATTTATAATTAACTAAAATGAACTATAATGATTTTATTTTAACATGTGGAAAAATGGAGCTTAAAAACTACTGGCATCTATAAAGAACGATACGACTGGATATTGATGAAATTACAGACCTGTGAACCCTCCCACCCCGGCGCCGGTTGGCCAAATCCCGGTGAAACCTATGTGCTTGTGGTCGTCGAACACTGTCTTTCCATTGCCCTGAAATCAATCAATTAGTGTAATAAATCATCAATGAGACATTTCTATATCAACCAGAGGTTCGTAACTAAGTCTCGCTCTATTTAGTAGAGGACGAACTGACTACGAAAAAGCCAGTAATAATATTAACAATTAATAATATTAACAATTAGTTGGCCAAGTTAATAATTATATGAATAGGTCTAAAATTTTAAAGACTCTTGCTGGTGTAGAAATTAAGAAAGCCTTTCTACCGTTAACTGTTTGCTTGGAAATATGGCCCTATGATGTACATGCCCTGCCCACAAGGCAAAGACATGTCCAATGCTGAAGTGAGATCTATACATTGTTATGAGACAAATAGTTCTAAGTAGAATAGTCACGTCGTAAGTTTTCACTTTGCGATTTGTTGCAGCATCTATGTTAGTCGCCTATAACGCAACATACGTTTTTGATTGTTATATATATATATATATATATATATATATATATATATATATATATAATATCAATATAACCTCTATATATGCATGTTTATATATTGATTTAAATTTAACCTCCATATATACAAGTTTTCCCCGTGTTGTGCTCGGGTATGATTCGACCACTGCAGAATTGGGCAACCGCAAACAATCTGCCGCGTGTACGTAAGAGGCGACTAAGGGCAGGAGCTGAGGATGGCAAGAGGGGACCCACCTCACCATGAAATATTTTCCCCCAGGATTAAATGGTAATTAATCCACCAAACTGAGGAAGGCAACGGGAAACCACCTCAGAAGCCATATTTTCCCAAGCTATAGGTTACATAAGGTATGGATAAGGCACAGACTTTGTGAAGAGATTAACTTGTTGATCTAAGGAGTGCTCTTACGGAGCGAGAACACAGACTTTGAGTATGAATATGTACCTTGAACCTGCCACTTGGCAGTGCACTGAAGAAGAAGATATACATGTATATGAGTTAGGTGTCTCATGTGAATTGTACTTGTCGTAAAAGACGACTGACCAAAAACTGAGGAAGGCAGCGGGAAACCACTGCAGAATTCATATTTTTCCAAGTTATAAGCTACATATAGTTTGAATAATTTTTTGCATTTTTGAGAGGATTAACTTGCTGATCTAAGAGTGATCGATTCATAGAGTCTGAAAGTAGACGGGGATTAGGAATGTGTACCTTGAATCTGCCACTTCACTGAACACAAAAGAGAGAATACAGCGAAGAGTGGAGGTATTATATATTATGAACCTGCCAGTGGTCAGTACACTGAGAGAGAGAGAGAGAGAGAGCAAGAGAGAGTGAGAGAGAGAGAGAGAAAATGTCATATTGTACTCACGGCAACAAAGAATGGATCAGTCCCGTTCCTGATCAGAGTGAGCAGATTTCCCTTTGAGTCCATTTCTACGCACAAGATGGCGTTGGGGTTAGTGGACCTCCATTGTCCGGTGGGGTCACCGCAAGGGCCGTCAGCAAGGGGTGGTGTGGTGGTTGTGGACTCAGGGGGAATTGTTGGTGTCGTGATTGCTGTCAAATAAATCAATCAGTCTATTAGTTAGTTAGTTATTCAGTTCTTAGTCTCTGAGTGCCGTGCCTGTTCCAAGCCTGGGCAATCATGGTCATATTCCTCCATATGTCTCTGTTCATTGTTGCTCTGATCACCTCTGTTTCGGTAAACTGCAACCATTTGCGAAGAATCTTAATAATTGTCATCCGCTGTCGACCCTTGCATCCTTATAGTTATTAAAATTTTAAATTAAAGTTGCTATAATAACTATGCATCTGCATAGTTATTCAGATAGCTTATTTAAAAATCAAAAAGTTTAGATGCAAATAAATGCTGGCAGATATTCAATAATTAAAACAGTAATGAAATATTGTGATATTTTGAATTTTATTCTAGAAAATTAATATGATGTTAGGGAATTGTTGATAGACTAAATGTGTTTCAAATTGTCAAAGTGTAGAGCAAATAAAACCATTGTCATTAAAGTAAAATAACTGTTGTGATTTTTAATGTCAACCACAGCATTGTTATAGATGTGTACTGAGGTAGATTTTAAAAAGAAGGTTTATGGATGCAAAGCATTTAATGATAGATTAAATGACAATAGGTTAACTCCTGTGTATTGAGAAAAAAAGAAACAAAATTAGTCCATGCTCGATTAGAAGAGAAATACTCATTTTATCATGGGCCTGTTTATTGAAAAAGAAACGGACGAATGAATAATATTTGCATTTTACTTATTTAAATATTAGTAATTATAATTATTTATTTCTAATAATTATTAATAATTAATAATAGACTACTAATTATTTTATTATTAATATTTTAGAATTATTTATTTATTTAGTTGTAATTTATTTATTTACATGTAATGTAATTCTCTAAATAATACAGTCAGGGTGTCTTCACCTGGTACAGTAACGTTGAGGAAGATGTTTTGAGTGTACAGACTTCCCTCAATGAACACTTCAGTGTGACATCTCATCACTGTAGTAAACCCAGCCAGCTCCTCTGTGACAGTGAAAGTAGGGCCGGCAGGCTCGGTCACGAGTGTTCTCATGTTTGTCCATACAAAACTGTACAAACAGATTTATACATCCCATTAGGACTTGGAATTAATGGCTACATAGCGAAATGTGGGACATCCTAACAGAACGCGAAAGAGACTAAAGTAATTCTGTACCAGCATAATACAGTTCTGTACCAGTTCTGTAACAGTATAACACAGTTCTGTATCAGTTTTGTACCAGCATAAAACAGTTCTGTACCAGCATAACACAGTTCTGTACAAGCATAACACAGTTCTGTGTCAGCATAACACAGTTACTTCGTTTAAGAGAAAATTATATTTAAAACAATCAGAAAATAGAAAACAATTACATCTACATAATAGACTACATGTAACAGAGCAGAAGGTTCAAATTCTAACTGCCTTGCTGAAGAACTGAATCAAGATAAAGATAACGAAAGTCTAGCCTTTCAGTAGGCTATATAGCAAAGTAATGAAGGCTTACGTTGAAGGAGGATTGGAATCAGCTGTGCAGGTCAGGACGTCCCCAATATTATAGACGTCCTTGATAGGCGTAACCTCGAGGTTCTGTGGTCCCCCTACGCATCAATCAATCAATCAATAAAAATTTAACGTCCGGTTCCTCGCCATAAGGCAATGACAGGGACGTCATAATAAAGCATGCAATAATCATTAAGTTGTGTCATGTATTCATTTCATAACATACTCAATTAGCTATTTCATCAAAACAAAATGGACTTACTGGAAATTGGTGACAAATTTAAGTGTAGGCAACTGTCAAACTTTTAATAAGTCGTAACTTCAGAAAAGTTAAGAATCAATGAGGTCTACTCCCATTCTGTAAATGTTTAAATCGATCGGTCAAAATTTACTTAATACTTTTTAATTTTGTATTTACATTAAATTTAATTTTTAATTATATTAATTACGACAATTCCGTCACATTAAAACGTTTTACGTTGTGAGGTAATTCATAAAGAAAGCAGTCCACTAATGCATCCGTCAATTCATCAAACCCCCAATTATGTAATTTGTGCTTGTATTAATGTCTTAGTCTACATATTCTTCATTTTAATTATATTGTTTACAGTCAAGATGAGTTTTAGTAATTAGTGATCATGCCGCCGGTACAGTTAAGATAAAGTACTCATTGATATTTACATATGTTTGCATCCTTATGCATGCAAAGGTCAAGTAGGTAATTATGAAATGACGGATATAGTCAGAACTATATTCTACTGAAATAATCACTAATCTTACAAAATCAAAAGTTAACATTTTTTAGAAATTTAAATAAGCGATGAATAATTTATTTATCAAAACCGAAAAGGCTGGTTCAAATAAACTGTTGCCTCGGAACTATAAATAGAAATGCCAATAAATATTTTTATTCTATAAGTATAGTATAGGAGCATAAAACAGAAGAAATGCAACTGAATAATTGTATAATATAAAATTATAATACTTCTAAATTACTTATTCTATTCTATAAAATTAATGTCTAAATAGTTGATCTTGAAAAAAAAACTGACATGCTGAGACAGAAACATGATGTGTTTATGACAGAAGCATGATATGTTCATGACAGAAGCATGGTATGTTCATGACAGAAGCATGATGTGTTCATGACAGAAGCATGATATGTTCATGACAGAAACATGATATGTTCTTGACAGAAACATGATATATATTCATAACAGAAACAACTGGAAAGACTTTGCTACTATATGTGTCTCAGATGCTATACCCCCTGAGGTTTGTAAGGATTTTCAACATCTGAGTATTCACATTTATAAACTTTCACTTCAGTTTTATTCAAACACTTTTGAGACAAATTTTAGACAATTGCAATTAACCGTTGCATAAATCGTTGGCAATTGATTGGTTGACTAAACTACATTATCATCTTCTTACTCAAATCCCAGCTTATCTAGGGTAGGGATTAATTATATCAAACTATCTAGAATAAGATATCAGATTAACTACTAACATCTGACTAGGATGGTAGGACCCTGATAAGTGTGCGTGTAGGTTGGTGTGTTGTTGGCATGTCCGGGCTCAGCGAATACAGGGCCAAAGTTAGTGTGGCAGTTGTAGGAGCCTCCTTCTAGCGTCCTGTCAGCATCGAAACGCTTCCACGACCTGAGCAAAACAGCTAACTTTAAAAGAATATAAAATAATTTAAGAATATAAAGGTTTAACGTCCCTCATCCAGGGATGATGTTGGGTACATCTTCCCTGGAAGAGATAGCCACAGATCAATCATTTGAGTAAACTACCAATCAATAAATCTAGTAATTATTCAATAGATTTATCTAGCAGACATTCAACCACTGTATTTAATAAACAATCAATAAACTGGGCAACAATCAGTCAAACTAGTAAACTATCAGTCAATGAAACTAGTAAACTATCAGTCAATGAAACTAGTAAACTATCAGTCAATGAAACTAGTAAACTATCAGTCAATCAAACTAGTAAACTATCAGTCAATCAAACTAGTAAACTATCAGTCAATCAAACCAGTAAACTATCAGTCAATCAAACTAGTAAACTATCAGTCAATCAAACTAGTAAACTATCAGTCAATCAAACTAGTAAACTATCAGTCAATCAAACCAGTAAACTATCAGTCAATCAAACTAGTAAACTATCAGTCAATCAAACTAGTAAAGAGCAAAATAACCAATCTTGTAAACAACAAAACAATTAATGTAGTAACAACAAAACAACCAATCTAGAAAACAACAAAACAACCAATCTAGAAAACAGAAAAAAAATCAATCTGCTAAAAAAATCAAGCATTCACACTATCATTGAATATATCAATCAGTCAGGTACTAATTTCAATAAACAAACAATGCAATACGGATTTTAATTTAACAATCCGTCAGAGAGTTTTTTGATGAAGAAGTAATTTTTTAAAAATATTCCTTATGTATGAAAATGAACGTTAAGCTTATGGATAACAATAGTAATATGAGAAAAATAACAAAATTAATTTACGCAAATTAATTCTCAAAAACATTTACGACACTTCACAATATATGGCCTTCAATTGAACGCCTTCCTTGGAGCGATTACATGAAAGTCCCTCTGGTAAATTTTATTTTATTCAAAAGTAGTAAATTTATTTAATTGAATGGAATTTAGCTCTCTCTTGATCTTTTAGATAACTTCATAAAATAAGCAATTAAAATGTACCAAAGAAAGCTGACAAATGATTAATGATCTTGATAACGAAACATGTCACAGTCGTCGATAAATTAAACATGGGATTATCATTTAGCTTACCAAGATAAACGAACACTTCTGCGAAAGAAACGCACGCGGAATGAATTAAATGCCGTAAATTTTTACATTTAAAGGAAAGATTAAAATGTTTACAGTGAATTTTATTCCCTCACTGACTTGATTAGGCATTGAAGCGTATCATATGCTTATAAGGAAAAAATACCTTCTAGCCGCTTTTGATAAATCTAAGAACTACTGCACATCTGGTTGGAGCCAGTGGCGAAGTCGGTAAGATATTCGACCGCGGATCAGTAAGTGCGGTATTCAAATCCTGGGTTCGCCCGTCACTGACATCGCTTTCGAGTGAGGAAACTGACGTTAACCTTAGCTTTTTTGACATTCAGCTTTTTACATCGTTGCTGCGTTTTGCAACTGATAATTTCGAAAATCTACTTTTTTGTAAAAAACTGCATTTTAGATTTTCCACAAAACAGGTTCCGCTAACCAGACTGCTGTGGGGGTGGTGGTCCCGTTAGTGATAAAGTTTCCTGGACCCTCCCACTGCATGACTGGGGGGAGATTTCCCTTGTACGGGACCTCACATTCAGAGGAGTAGCTGTTGCCCTCGATCACAACCCCAGTCACTGTAACGAAATCCTGACACACCGGGTCACTGCCTGAAAACATGTAAATATCAAGTGAAATAGTAAAATAAAAATATTACATAAAGTTATAGTTAAAAAATCTATGTAATGTATTAACTAATAAATGCACAAATAAAAATAATTATAATAAGCATAGAGATTCCACTAGTTTAAGCGTGTTTAGCAGTATATAGCCGAATTGCAAGTAAGCTGAACTTAAAATCTAAATTCATTTACCAGGAAAGATGCACCAAGAGCCAAAATAACGGAATGAATATTGGATTTTCGTGTATTTATAAAAATAGTAGATAAGAAAGGGATTTCAAAACGAAACCGGAGATCCTGAATGATTTAATAAAATATTTACAAATATTTACCAGGAAAACTGAAAAAAGAATTTGTTGAAAAAGTTCTTTGCCAAGGACCTGCCATTAGGCGGTACATTTAGAAACGGTAGGTCAATAGATAATCAGTCATTTACGTGTATATCGTATGTCTCTCCGTCAATTTGTGAGAAAAGCTTTCAAACAAATAAATATCAGTTGAAATTAAGAATTAAAAACATTATATACGAAGTGTTATTAAAAATACCATCATCATCATCATCCATTGAATTCCAATTAAACCAGGGTCGGATACAAATAGACTGTCTCAAATCCTCTCTGTCCAACACCACACCACCAGCCAATCCCCTATTTGAGACTTCCATTTGTTTAATTTTTTTAGCAATTTATTGAGCCTAGGCGCTCCCCAACCGAATGCCCTTTCTGACGCTGAGTGTTATTAAAAACTATATAATATATTATTTTATTATTATTAATATATTATTCAAACCCAATACAACGAGTTCGGCATATCCGCGGAACACATCCGGAGGTCCAGCTGTGATATCCTGACAGAGGTACGTCCCGCCATCGGATACCTGTACGTTCGTTATCTGGAGATAATAGTCCAGAGCATCTCCAATTATTGAATACCTCCCAGCATTAGGATGCGATTGAATAATATTTTTTCCATCACTGACCACCATACCCCCCGAGGAGGAGGCGAATTCGTGCCACATGATCCGGGCAGTGGCGGACTGGGTGGAGCAGCGCAAGACTACCGTGGATCCCACGAGAACCGCATCGTTGTCTGGTAGTACTGTCAGCACGGCACCAACCAGCAAGGGACCTACAGAGTCGAAAACGTAAAATTGTATAAATTAAAATTTTAAAAGTACAACAAAACTTCATATTTCATTTCATATTATTATTGTGCGCTAATGTTTTAATTTTTTAATTTGAAAAAAATATTAAAATAATTTATAATAGTTGATCTTGCTCTTTTGCGGTTTTGTAATTATTTTACTGTCTCGATATTTAATAAAAACTGTTGATTTTTTTGTATTAATTGTTGGCGTGAGTCTTAATGTATCGCACACTTAGGCCTATGGTCTTAGCACAAATGTAGTTGCTTTATGAGTTTTTTAAGTAGAGTGAAAGATTATAATTATACCAATGTTATTTGATTACTTCAGCCGCTTTAATATTTCTTTGAGAGCCCAGTGAACATGTAGAATTCAGAAATATTCACAGGTAATAGATGCATTAGATACATGATAGAAATCCTGCCTGCTAGTTATCGTATACCGGTCCGTAACATATTTTACTATTTCTATTTTTTTCTATTCCTTTCTCGAACTATCAATTGAGATTTGCACACAACTTTCAGATTCATAAAGACATTATTAATTTAATATTGAAGTAATTATTCTTAACTATTTAAGAAAAAAGTCCAAAATATTCTCACCGCAGCAGGACAGAAGAAGGAGATACAGTATGGTTGACTTCTGTGTTGACGCCATGTTAACCGAACAACGTCGTGTGTTATGTAAAGTGTTGAATTATCCCCACTCTTCTAGATTGTCGTAACTGCTATATCTTTAATCACGATGCACTTTGTTAGGTTAATAGATTAGGCTTGTGGTTTAGTGATTTTAGAGTTGGGGGTGAAGGGAACCATTTACCCACCTACCATAAGCTTTACAAGATAATCAGAATTTGTCTTCATACAGTGGCCGTTTTTACATAACATAATTGCATAGTTGCTCAGAAGCCATACTTTTTCCAAACTATACGCTACATAAAGTATGTAGAAGGCATATACTTTGTGAAGGGATTAACTTGTTAATCTGAGGAGTGCTCTTATGGAGCGAGAAGACAGACTTTGAGTATGAATATGTACCTTGAACCTGCCACTTGGCAGTGCACTGAAGAGAGAGAAGAGAGAGAGAGCGAGAATTGCATTAATTATTATATTATATTTATATACAAATTTGACTTGTCCACACTTCCCTCAACATCTTTAAGAACACTATGACCTCCCTCAAGATGAAATCAGATCCACACCACCGCTATGCCAGGAGACATGATCTAGGATCGTTAGTGAAAAGTTAAGCCTAATTCTAGCAACGATTTACTCGAGATTATTGCAGCTTTTATCTACAACTTAGAAGAATTAAACTAAAACATGAACTTGTCGGCCTACAGATTATTAAGTTGTCTTTTATACATGTAGCTATGCCTTTGGTCATCTAATGTTCTAAAGCTAAATTTACCGTTGGATTTAGTATCATAAGAGATACTGTCAGGTAGTAACAATGAAATAATTGGATTTGCTGATGATTTGAAGTGGAACAGAGAAGAATTGTGAAAGACTATTCGTATCCGATCCCAGTTAAACTGGGATTTAAGAGAAGACGATTATAATGTTGATCATGGTGGTGATAATTAAAGATGGTGAATTAAATAAAGGATTGATTAGGATCGTTTAGATTATTTGGAGTTTGAGAGATTACAAAGGAAATATAATATTTTAAATGGTGATTCTGTTGCTACCGTTAGATTTAAAATGCGGATAATTTTGAAAAATATTAAATATTGAATCTACAAGTAATTTAGATAAGCACACGTTGAATTGTTTATTGCATAGTTTGCAATAATATATTACCACATCTGCTTAAACGAACTATATGCCTATAGGTTAATTTCTTTCTTTTTATTGTTCTGTCTAGTTTCCTTCTGTTTATTATTTGAGTCAGCCATATAATGATGAATAAAGAATACATTGTGAATATTTTGTATTTTATACTTCTTTTTTAATGACATCATTCTATGCGACCTCACTATAAATAATTAAAATATTCATATTGCGACGCTGTGTTTTCAAGTACTGCGGTAGGGTTGCTGGTAGATAGTATAAATATCATTGATTTAAACTAATAACTTATTAATAATTCTAACATCAGAATAATTCCCCCGTGTTGCATAGAATAGTGTTCAAAATATTTCCCGTCGCTAATAAAGCTTACGAATTTACAAGAAACGGCTTCAGCAGCCGGTGGCAGACGACTCCTGTGATCGATGGGTTGACCCAGTAGCGGTATTGGCTATGTGACAGACTGCTGATAAATAGGACAGGGTTCAATACGAGGGCTAGCCAAATAGATTTTAAAGTCCCGATATAAATTTAAAATATTCATTGATGTATAGATTTGGGTTTGAATTTTAGATTATTCATTGTCATGTATAGGCTACATAAGGTAAGGAAAAGGTGTAGACTTTGTGAAGGAGTTAACTTGTTGATCTAATGAGTGCTCTTATGGAGCGAGAAAGTAGACTTTGAGAATGAATATGTACCTTGAACCTGCAACTTGACTTTGCACTGAAGGGAGAGATATTGATTTAGGTTTCATTGCTGTATTCTAATATAAATCAGAGGCAATGTTAATAGGCTAACATAACTATATACCAGCGGAGTATTACATTTCTTCTGCTTTGAACTGCTCATGAGATGATTTCTCAGAATGAATAGATAACGGCTTAACCGAATATCAATATCCAGAAGTCAATGATAGGCCTTCACGTCGATATAGACAAGAAATGACGATATTAGTTGAATTTCAATGCATTCGACCTAATAAAGTTTTATAGGAGGTTTTGCTACTAAAAGTAACTGGTTAATATTACAAGTGAGAAGCATTTCAACAAATTTCACCGCCACAGTATGCCTACAGATTTTGCAAATACTTATTTTTTATTATAAAATTGAGGATAAACATGTCCTTGAACTTGTTGCTCGCAAGTAAATGCAAGTCCCTGACAAATTTAAATGTCACGATTAACCCACAAGCTAGCATTATCGCTCTTTAATGAAACATATTACTAATGTAACATTTAATATTAATTATTAATGTAGAAATACTTATTGTGACTCTTTAATGAGTCACAGTAAATATGTCAACTCTCTAAAAATCTGAGTTCGAAACTAAGTTAGTTAACGTCATAAAATTTAAAAAGGTTGTTCCAGAAGTCCTGGAATCAACTCTTGGTAGAGAAGGTCATAGAGTAAAATCTCGGATAGGACTAGTAACGCTGACACTTGGCCAACTTGTCTAATGATTAAACATCTGGTATTAAAAATGTATAGATATCATCAGATAATATGATAGCTCATTATATTGTTTGATTTTAAATAAATTGCTACTGCCATGAATTATAAACCAGAAAATGACTAAAAGACTAAAGCCAAGTTTAACGCCAATTTCTTTAGTTTCCTGACTCAATGCATGTCAGTGACGGGACAAGCACTGGATTTTAACCCTGAACCTACTGAGCCATAATCAGACAACTAAACATCACGCTACCGGCTCTACTCAGAAAGTAAAAGACAATTAGATTTGTTATATTTGTTATATTTTACATTATTAATGCCTTATAACCTTTCAAGTACTTTCTCTGAAAATTCTTGCAATAAATCTAATCTTATTTATTATAATGACGAATTTAAAACTAATTGGTAATGATCTTGTACATTCTCTATGTGTGAAGTAATAATATTGACTGCTATATCGTATTTGTTAATTTTTGTTCTCAGCCATTTTCCAAAGTCTCAAAACTGAAATCAATTTGGGCTTTGAAGTTTCAAACTTTAACACAAACCAATAGTATGAATATAGTAATGCTGACTGAAAAGTGTAATATTTTGATAATGAGCATACAGTCGAACCTAAACCGCAGACTAAATCCTAATTCTGCATTTATAAATTCAAAGCTAGATTCACTCAGTTCCATTGAATATTGATGATAAGCTGAAGGATTAATTCTAGCTAGTCTTATCGGAAAATCTCTTATCACTCAGTGCTTTAAATACTTGTCGTATTACTGAGAACTTGAAGAAGAGCTAGAGCAGAGCTCAAGGACTGTCAGATAGTAATTTATTATAGAAATGTGACGCCATAAGTCTAGAGGAAAGTTTAAATAACAATATAATTACTCGAAATTTAATTAGGAAGATAGACCTATTTTCAATGCATTTCGTATGCGAGGAGAAATCTCAGGAAAAGTTCATGTCATATATTTTCATTCAGAAAGGGGCAATGACTATTTAAAAAATAAACATGTTGACATTACAGTTCATAGTGTAAAACGTATGCAAGATAACATTTAAATTACATTTGTGGCCTATTTTAAATCTTAATCATTGGCATAAATGGAATTGAAGTAAAAATCTTATTGCGTCAATATTTCATAGCTTTCTCATCTCTAGAGCCTCTAAATTATCAATTGGAAATTGTTTTATACTTCTCTACTAAGTATTAAGTTAAAGAAAAGTCGAACTGGCAAAAAGATTGACTACTTTACGCAATTAACGTTTATTGACCTCTCTTATAGCTCGAAAAATACTCGATCACTCCTCTCAATACGCCAACGTAACCATTCCATCCTGTCATTCTCTCTGCAGTCAAACGGCAGATCCAAGCCCCACAGTTCTACCGTCAAAATTCCTCTCATAGACCTCATAAAAATAATTCAGATGATTAAATTTAATCTTAGTTATACTAACTGAGGTATCATAATAAATAGTGTGAATCTGATGCCCTTTTCCTCGTCATAGGGTAATGTATATAATATTAAATGCAATGATCTGAATTACTTTTTGCCTTATTTGTATCCTTATTTATATTTTGCATATCACTGTGTATTGCTAACTGATTTTACAAACCTTTCAATCTAACTGCCTATACCTAGCTGCCCAGACCATATCTAACAATCTAACTGCCTAGACCTAAGAAATATTAAATCAAGTATTCCTCCATGCAATCATCAAAATAAATTAATAGCACTTTGAATGCATGTAAATTAAATAGCCACAAGCATTATCCTTCACAAAGAAAGGCCGCAAGGCTACTTGCTAACATTAATGAATGTTTAATGTTAATGTTTAGAATTTAATGTTTAGTAGTATATGTCATATATGTTTAGTAGTATATGTCATAGTTCTCACATGGAATGTGAGAACTATGAAAGGGGAAAATTAGAAAATGTAAAGAGGGAAATGGAGAAAGGGAAAATAAATGTCCTAGGGATGAGTGAAGTAAGGTGGTTGGGAACTGGAAATTTTATAACTGATGGGTACAGGGTTATATACTCCGGAGTAGATAAAAGGGACAAGGGTGTGGCAATAATATTGGATAGAAATTTAAGTGAACGAGTAACAAAGATTCTTCAGTGCAGTGACAGACTGATGTTAGAGCGGATCAAAGCAGATCCAGTAGATTTGGTGTTTATCCAAATCTACATGCCTACATCAGCCTCAGAGCATGAGGAAATTGAAGCGATGTACGAAAAAATAGAAGGAATGATTAAAGGAGAAAAAGCCACAGATCAAGTGATAGTTATGGGGGATTGGAACGCGATGGTGGGTGAAGGGAGAGATGGAAATGAAGTTGGGGATATGGTCTAGGAAAAAGAAATGAGAGAGGACAGAAATTGGTTGACTTTTGCAATAGAATGAGATTAGTGGTGTCCAACACTTGATTCAAACATGAGAAGAGAAGGCGTTACACATGGAAGAAACCAGGAAGCACCGGAAACGAGGGAAGATACCAGATAGATTATATTCTGATAAAGCAACGGTACAGGAATAGTGTGAAGAATTCAAGGGCTTATCCAAGAGCCGATATTAATTCAGACCACAATCTATTAATGGCAAAAGTATTGTTCAGCTGAAGAAAATACTTAAGAAGAAAAGCAGTAAGAGATGGAATTTTAACGGATTGAACCAGAAAAGAAGTCAGTTTCAGGAAGCAGTGGAAAGAAAAGTTAAAGAAATGAAGGACTACGAAAGAACAGGGGTAAATGAAAGATGGTGTCAGCTGAAGGAAGCTATTAAAATAGGTGCAAAAGAAGTTTATGGCTTTCTTAAAGCAAATACATCTAAAAAAAACCTTGGATCACAAGCGAAATGCTAGACAAAATGGATGAAAGGAGGCAATGATGGAGGAATCCATGGAAGACTTGGAAGAAGGAATAAGCGTAGGAGTGAATTTGTTACAAGATGTACGATTTGCAGATGACCAAGGAATTGTAGCAGGCAGCGAGATTGGATTGCAGAAGATAATGGATAGGCTGAATGATACGGCCCTAAGATATGGCATGAAGATTAATATAAAAAGACTATGGTTATGAGAGTGTCCAATAATGAAGGTGAAGTTAATATCACAATAAATGGTACGACATTGGAACAGGTAAGGAGTTTCAAATATTTGGGTTTTACTATAACCGATGATGGGAAATGTGAGACAGAAATATGCAGTAGGATTGCACAAGCAAAAGCGGCCTTTGGTAGAAGAAAAGAACTATTAACAAAAAGTCTAAAGAAAGACACAAAGATAAAGATAGTGAAAACTTTGGTTTGGATCACGCTATTGTATGGATGTGAAACATGGACCTTAAGGAAGGAAGATATTAGGAAACTGGAGGCACTGGAAATGTGAATTTGGAGAAGAGTGGAGAGGATTAGCTGGATTCAAAAGGTTACAAATGAGGAAGTCCTGGAGAGAGTTGGCACGGATAGACAGTTGATAAATGTATTAAGAAATAGGAAGAAGAGAAGGATAGGACACATTCTAAGGGGGGAAGGTCTATTAAAAGAGGTCATAGAAGGTAGAATGGAAGGAAAAAGAGGCAGGGGCAGGCCGAGATTAGGTATGTTAGATGATTTATATTCTTTTTATTCACCATTATATGGCAGACACAAATATACAAACAAACAAAACGAAACTAAAAATAAACGAAAAAAGACAGAAATTATCCGATATGCATAAATTTAGTCTAACAGATTTGATAACATACAAGTACTGTAAACCATACAATAAACAGTTCCATGTACTAATCAAAATTAGATGTAGATTCCGTAGTTAACATTTTTTCAAAGAAGATCCACAGTTTAACTCTTATAGTAGCAACAGAATCATCATTTAAAATATTATATTTCCTTTGTAATTTCTCAAACGCTAAGTAATCTAAATGATCCAAATCAATCCCTCTATTTAGTTCACCGTCTTTAACTAGCTTATTTAAAAAATTCAATCTATTGTAATCATATAAAATATTTAGAGGCAAGAAACCGAAATAGTATTGTAACCACATTATTACTGCTTTGTCTGTTGTATGAAAGATCTTTCTAAAGACACTATCATATGCATTGCTAAAACTCCACTTTAAATATCCACTCATACGTGGAAATGAAGAGCAAGGCGGAAGGCAGAGAAGAGTGGAGCCGTTATGTACCATGGACCCGCGAGTAGGCAGTGCACGAAGAGAGAGTATATGTCATGCAAGGGCTTTCCTATACTTTACAGCAATTAAATACAATAAAACAAAAGGTTGTACAATAAAATACATAAATAGCATCACGAAGACAAAACACTATACATATAAATCGAGCTAAAATACTAAAATCTGAGAGTAAATTTAATTAGCTTTGCAGCACAGAATTAACAGAGAAGGTTGTTGCAAATATGATGCGATTTATGATTATATTAAAGCTACTATTCTTCCTTTCTATGACACTTATTTAATCATATTCGTCTGATACGTTCAACCATATTCCAGATCAGTATCAAAAACATTGATATTCGTTACCTCCAAAGATTCAGTATATCATTTGCTTTAAATTAACCGACCCAAGAAGAAATGAAATTTTTTAACCCAAACTGGGGATTTGATATGACGACATAATAGACGAAATGGGGAAATTTGTTAACACTCGTTGTTAAAAGATAGCTATTCTAAAAAAAGATAGATGTTCTAAGATAGCACCCAACCGTAGTCCATAGCCTAATGAACCATAGTCCAGAGCCTAATGGACCATAGTCCAGAGCCTAATGAACCATAGTCCATAGCCTGATGGACCATAGCCCAGAGCCTAATGGACCATAGTCCAGAGCCTAATGTACCATAGTCCAGAGCCTAATGAGTCATAGTCCAGATCCTAATGGACCATAGTCCAGATCCTAATGAGTCATAGTCCAGAGCCTAGTGAGTCATAGTAAAGAGCGTAATGAGTCAGAGTCCAGGGCCTAATGGGTTTTATTCCAGGGCCTAATGAGTCATATTAAAGAGCCTAATGAGTCCATATGCAATGAGTCATAGTCAAAACCCTAATAGATCATAGTCCAGTGCCTTATAAGTTGTAGTACAGAGCCTATTGAGTCCTAGTCCATAGCCTAATGAGTCGTAGTCATGAGCCTAATGAGTCACAGTCCAGAACCTAATGAGTCCGTAGTCCAAAGCCTAATGAGTCCTAGTCCAGAGCCCAATGAGTCATAGTCCAGAGCCTAATAGATCATAGTCCAGAGTCTAATGAGTCATAGTTCAGAGTCTAATAAGTCATAGTCCATAGCCTAATGAGTCCATAGTCCAGAGCGTAATGAGTTATAGTCCAGAGACTAATGAGTCATAGTCCAAAGCCTAATGAACGATGTCCTAATAGAATCATTAAATCTCCATTAGTAAGCGTATCTTAAAGCCTTTTGATTTAGATTAGCCAAAACGAAAGCAGTTAGTAATGTAATAGCACCATAGCTCCAACCTCACTGCAACGCTAATACGATTAATAGGACCCTTTGTGGGCATTTAATAGTTACGTTAATCCATATTTAGGAAACATAATCTAGTGATATTAGGAGATAATAGACATGATCAAAACGTCAACAATTATTGTCAAATCTTTGTTTTGCTAAATTCCTTAGAATTTTCATCATCGTTATCTTCCCGTGAATTTCAGATTAACTTGGGTTGGGATTTGAAAATATTGTAACAATTCACAGAGTCAAGGAGCTCACCAACCGAATGCCTTTCTTTCTGTCGTTGGTTTGGATCTTAGATCTTTGTCGTCTATTACGACAGATGCAGTTTGCGGTTGGTCTATTCTCCAACAACTCAGACGCAACATAGGTACTTACTTACATTTTAATCTGATTACCAAATAGAAGAACTAGTTGCCAGTCCCATTGGTTGTCATTGATTTGCTTTCATTGAATAATAGACAGGAGCTAGTGTATGAAACTCTAAAATATGAGCTTACAATTTTATTGCATAGCTAAATCTACAATTCAAATATGTTTAAAATAGTATTACATTCTCAAAAGAATAAACTATTCATGACTGTTATTCTAGTTTAGTTTCAGAGGTAGGCTCTCTTTCGTATCTAATAAAATGTCGCTTGTGTAATTAAACAAGCACCGAGAAATTGCATGGGGATGTAGTAGTTAATGGACTAGATATTAACTCTATAAAAAATATATTTATTCGTAAAAGCAGATTTTATAAATCAGATTCAATATCAAAAATACTTTTAAATCGATCTACGTTATTTTGAATTACATCGTTTTGAAGTAATATACTAGTAGATTGTATTACATTTTTATATTTCTTATCTTTAATATTATTGTTAACCATAATAAGGATTTAAGAAAATCTCCTGAAGTATGCATATAAGTTAAGGCTCTACAATATCACCACTTTATTGACAGTAAGCCGATGACATAACTGATTTAGGTTAAGCCGATGTCGTGTTAGTAGAATGCTACACTGCATAGCAGTAGGTACGTGATTTAAATCCAGAGCTCTCCCCATCGTAACACGATTTCAAGACAGAAAACTGACGTTAAACTTTGGTCTAGACTTAATGAATATAGTGAACTGGTTATACAAAAATCATCCATGGTCCATTCATGTTCAATCAATCTCTCTAACATTGATTCATTGAAATAATCAGAAATAACAAAAAATCATTAAACCAAACTCAAAACGTCCAAAGATCTAGATTTTGCATCTGTTGTGGCCTTTTGCTCCATGCTACTGGTATTCATTTTCGACTAAGCGTTGCTACGGCATTCGGTATAATGTCCATCTTTTTAAATCTACTTGTTGATTGACTAATTCAATCCATCCATAAACGCATCTATAAATAAATCCATTTAAAAATAAATATATAAATAGATCCATCCGTTAATCTGTCCATAAATAAATTCATCCATAACTGTATTAATTATATTTTTACTACTAGTGTTATTGTATCTATTCAACCATGCGCGGAGGATAATGATTTTACAATAATTACACGAATCAGGAAAGTAGAGATTTAACATATTTTAAATTTTCTTTTTAAAGAAGTAAGTGTAAGCTAAATGATTATACATGTATATATATATATATATATATATATATATACATTATATATATATACATGTATCTATATCTATTAAGATAGTTATATATTTATATATAGACCTATATATAATTATATAAATAATTATATATATATGTATATTCTTCTATTCTCCTATTTAAGTGCCGTGCCCGTTCCAAGCCTGGGCGGTCATAGTCATATTCCTCGATATGTCTCTGTTCATTGTTGCTCTGATCATCTCTGTTTCAGTTAACTGCATCCATTTGCTCCATTTGCTATGACTCTTATATATATACATGTATATATATATATATATATATATATATATATATATATATATATGTTATATATATATATATATATATATATATATATAACAACAAAAATATGATTAGAGTGCTACTGTTGTCCATGACAACATTGAGCACTGTGATACCAAATCAAAGCCGATGAGCAGAGTGAGGGGTCCATAAACGGTGTGAGCCAAAATCCGGGTGGTCAGTCCAAGGAAGGGTACTAGCGGAATGGAGGTTTACGTGTTGGTCTCAGTTCGTGGACGTTGTGTATATATAGATATATATATATAATATATATATTATATATATATAATATTATATATATACATGTTTTATTGTATATAAATAATATGTTATATATATAATTATATATAATATATATATATATATATATATTTATATATAGTATATACGAATGAAGTATATAAATTATAAAGAAGGCTTTCGGATTAAAAAACTCTGTAATAAAATTACATTACAACTTTTACTCAAAGAAATAGTACTTTTAATATTTGATTTTTTTTCAATTTGAAGACAATGTTCGAAAGCTTACGATACAAATTACATGTCTATTCTCTACAATTAATTAAAACAACAGTGATTAGCGTTATAAAATAACATAACAACTTTTAGAATAAAATCTCCAGATAGCCGAAGAATTTAAACTTGCTCATGAATTTTAAAATTAGTTAAATACATTTAACTTATTAAATTATTGGGCCAGTGAAAGTGCTAGGGTTCATTTAATCTTAGAATTAGGCCTATACACTACGAACACTATACATTTAATGTGTAAGTTTTTAGATTAAATTGTTATAGTTCTGTAGGCAAAGATCATATGGTATTACGATTAGAAAGCCCGCCTTGGATACAAGTGGAGTGAGTGTAAAGTCCAGGTCAGTCAAAAAGTATGCCAATCCACGTGAGCACAGGTTCAAAGAAAATGTACGGAAATCATGACGTAATCAGTTGAAATATTATACTACTTTGAACATGAATAATATCGGCAAAATGGAACCGACCAGTCGGCCGCATTTCACAACTAATTTAAAGAATCTCGACCATACTCGTTTCAACAGCTATTCGTAACAAAGTTAACAGTAAATGATGTATAAAACATTGATTGAAAAGAGTGTGAAATACGTTAAGAAGAGTTCAGTACTTTTAGACATTTAATAACCATTCAATTGGTAATCGTTGTCGTCAGTACGTATCGCAGTTGTTTCTTATCGTTTCTTCAGATTTACGCCTGAAAATCGAAAAATATCTTATTTAGAATTTGACAATAATCGCCGCTAATCACCTAGTATCGCTAATCGCCTAGTATCGCTAATCGCCTAGTATTGCTAATCGCCTAGTATACAAGAATAAAGTGCGTCGATTTATCTAGAGGTAACTTTACGAATATCTTAGCAGTTTGGGATGATGAAAGACGTACGGTCGTACAAATAATGTTCAGGCTTTTTAATTAGACTATCACACTGCTGATTTCGACGCTTTCTTACAAGATAATACTTCACGCTAAGCTTTTCGAATAAAATGTCAATCCACAGTTGCTAATCCATTCGCGCAATGTTCATAAAAACAGAATATGAAGGCGCGTGCCAATAATTTGTTTTTGCCATCTTTAAATTTGATACAACTAATTGCAACTCAGTTTAACTCATTAAGCATTAAGATAGTTGTCCCGAGTTACTACATCTTGAAGCCATACCAATTCAAATTCAGCATAAACTTTGGCGATAATGTGAAATAATATTATGGCGAAATAATTATTCCTAATAATATCTAGAATAACACTCCGAGAAAATGTGTTCTTGCTTTT
Organism: Enchytraeus crypticus; assembly: GCA_905160935.1. Classification (NCBI taxonomy): domain Eukaryota; kingdom Metazoa; phylum Annelida; class Clitellata; order Enchytraeida; family Enchytraeidae; genus Enchytraeus; species Enchytraeus crypticus. The sequence goes on from CAJHZI010000713.1 coordinate 1,972,480, forward strand.
TTTTCTGATAAAATATACATCAGCTGACTGACATGGATTAGACTGATACATGACTTAACAGTAATCCTCTCAAAAGGAGGAATTACTGAAATCTAGTTTTGTTAACTGCGTTCTGGATGAAATCAAAGATTCTGACGATATAATGAAGATGAGTGCTAACGAATTCTAAAAATTGCATGTAGGCTACTCTTAATTAAAACTAGCAACGTGTAAAAGTTATTAGAGCTAAAGTGAAGTACTACCAATTTCAATCAGCACATAGTTTACTACTTATTCAATATACAGCTGATATTAGTTGCAGTCAAATCTTATTGCAATTTTATAATTTTAATCCTTGTCGCCTTTTAATAATAAACTTTGCATTGGGATTTGATATTTTGTATCTGCGCATGTAGTTACGTTCTTACAGGATGTGCTTGCTATGAACTGATGATTATCTAGATATCTGCATGCTGGCTGGAGCCAGTGTCGATGTCGGTAAGGTACTCGATAGCGGATCAGTATGCGCGGGGTTCAAATCCTGGGCTCGCCCGTCACTGACATCGCTTTCGAGTGAGGAAACTGACGTTAACATTAGCTTTAGCTTTTTATCTGTCAATTCTTTGCAGCCATTATTATTTTTTCCTTATTGCCGTTTCTGTAGGAATACAGATTTTGACGGTGTAGGGGAGCTAACCCCACGACCAACCCTCCTCCTTTATCCAGGCTTGGGACTGCACTGGGAATCCAGTGGTGCAGTTTTAGCAGCCATTACAACGCAGAAGACATTTCTAATTAAAAGTAGATTTTATATATCATGCGTACCAAGTTTCCCGGACACTTCTTTGGTTGGATTGATGACATCAAATTCTTGTTGACGCAGTACAGAGGTGGAAGAGGTGACTCTATGGAAGAGATAACCACCACGAGGGAGAGGTGTGCTGCCCACGCCACAGCTGGAACTCTCTGCCTTGTTTCTCCACAGACTCTGCGTCATCAGGACCTCTGTGCCGTGACACCTGTGACACTCTCCTGTCAGGCATTGATTGAATAAAAAAATCAATCAATCGGTAGTTCAGCCAATACAGCACAGTCCTTCTACCCGATAAAGTACGAGACACAGTTTCGAAAGATATGTTAAAGATTGATTGATAGTCATACATTCTACTAATAATAATTAGTAGTTTGTAATATAACCAATCATAATATTAATTATCATAGCAATACTAATAATAATAAAAATTTTAACGTCCGTTTCCTTATAGCAGGGACGTCCCCACGGCAAACACTATTACAGATCATTTTACCTAAACCAATCTGCAAAATAAATGTGCCGAGAAGTACGGTCCTAAACTAAGGTCCTAAGTAAGGTGTAAACCGGTCCGGTGATCAAAAATGGTCAGGTAGATCGATTATGATAGAGAATGTTTGGTGATAATCTACCATTAACATAACATACCCTTAAAGCAGTCTCCAAGATAAGTCATCGGCATTTACACTGCTATATACATGTAAATAATCGAAGGTTATTGCTATTATCATAATTACTATTACTATTGCTATTATTTTTTATTTTTTTATTTTTTTTAAATTAATACCCCGGTGTAAAGAACCTGGGGTTTGATAAAAACGATTCGAGCAATACGTGCTGAATCGCCGCCCGGCTACTCGAGGTCATCAACCGGCTTAAAAGAATTGTTGAAGCAGACTGCATTAAATCTTTGCAAAGTCATGGAAAGCCTTTGCCAAAGAAAAGATGTCTCTCGCTTATCGCCGGTTTGCTCTGCAATAAGTCTGCCTATGCCATTGATAAAATCAACTCTTTCGGGATTCATCATGTAATAATCAAGCATAATGTAGATTTAATAAAAGGTAAAATAAGCCGAATGCGCACAAAAGAATAGAAATAAAAGGGCCTGGGCGTACAGGGATATATATAAAAGCAGTATGACAAAAGACAAAGTGAAAAATTTAGCAGAAGTGAAGAAAAACGATAAAAAGTGCTAAAGAAAAACACAGGTGTGCGTAAACAAACTAACCACCTCGAGCGCCTCTAGCGAATCCTATTGCTATTATCATAATTACTATTACTATTGCTATTATCATAATTACTATTACTATTGCTATTATCATAATTACTATTACTATTGCTATTAGTCATCATCATCGCCTTCCCATAAATTCTAGTTTAATCAGGGTCGGGATACGAATAGACTTTCTCCAGTCCTCCCTGTCCCACAGCATATCATCAGTCAATCCCCTATTTTTTATATCCTTCTTAATTACTGCATCCCACGTCAAAGGTGGTCTACCTCTATCTAGCTTAACATCCAGCTCTTCCCTCTAAACTCACTTTTCTACATCTTTACAACATCTCTTTACTACTATTGCTATGGGTATTTTTATATAATTATACATAAAGGATTTTGATCAGAACAGTAAGCGAACACCCTGTATTATTGGCGTTGAATATCAGTACTCCATTTTAGTTAAACATTATCAAAACGAATAATTCACCAAATCCATTAAGTCACCGACCTGCCAAGCCACTGATTCCATCATCGAAGGGCCAGATGACCGTTAAGCCCATGAACAGGAAATCACCCAACCTCACTGAACCCACGACCTCGACCCACACAGTGTCTGTCTGATCCTTGATAAGACCCACGAGCTCCCCTATCTCTGAACTATGGTCCACATCTAGGATCAGCTCCGCGTAGGGTTCCTGGGACACCCAGCGACCGGTTAGGTCTCGACATGGGGCGCTGGCTGGTTGGGTGGTCGGTGGGGTGCTGGGAGTGGTCTGGGGTGTGGTGGAGGCTAGATTTACAAATAGAATAGATTGTCTTAATAGCGTGTGGGAAACGTCATGAAGTTTAAAATAGCAGAGTCTGAGGTGAATTGAACCCTCGTGGGTTCGAATCTCAGCCGGGCTGATCTGATAGTAAAATCTCGGACATTCACTGGACTGGTTACACTGATAATAGTCTAAGTTGCCTAACGGTTTAAACATGTAGTATTAAGAGTGATAGATATCAACACAGTCGATCCTTTCACTATAATGCATGCCTACTTTTATAAATGAATTAAATAAAGAGTAAATATTAAATGTAGTAGTTATAACTCAGAGTGGGGTAATATTCGATCATATAATATCAGAAAATGTAATTTAGTATATCTGCATCTGAAAATAATTGTAAGCTATTACTCAATTATTAAGCCATCTACTCTTTTAATAATAACGTATATATTATACATCTCTCTCTCTCTCTCTCTCTCTCGCTATATATATATAATATATATATATATATATTATATATATATATTATATATTATATATATATATTTATTATATATATATATGTATATATATATAATGTCAATAATATAATATATATATATATATATATATATATATAAATACATATATATATATATACAGTATATATATATATATATATATATATATATATATATATATGTATATATATATATAATTCTTCAAATACCTATAATAAGTTACCGAAAGTAAAATATGCCAATAAAATAATAAAATGTAGATAACATGTTGAGATTATAAGATTAGTAGACTAAGGTTTTGTATGTAGAATTGAATAAATCGGGCATTATATGATAATATTCTTATATTTTATCCCATTTATTATTTATTTATTATTTTATAGTTATTGTATGAGCAGTAATCATAGGTAAGAGAGGCTGGTGATAACGATTAAGTAGTTGAGCCGAGAATATCATAAGCCATAGACTGCATATACCTTTACAGCAGGTCTACATGTATCAATCGATGTATAATATGGCATTTTAAATTAATTTGTGTAATCTAAGCGAATCAGGCCCTTTACTTGGCAGCCGTTACTGGCATTTAAAATAATAAAGCCGACTTCAAACTGTGTAATAAAAATTAGCATTACATTAGTCTTTTCTCACTGTCATGCCTAGTTGTAAATCTATGGACCATATCTCCTTAAAGTCTAAATATTATGTCATACTCTGTTTCTCAATATCCACATACGAATGCGATATCAAATCACCCGGTATCCCAAATCTCTCAATTTAATTCTAATGAAATTCTACTACTTACATTGATTTTAATACTCCTAATTAACACAAAACCTTTAACCTGGTACTGTGACCTCGATATAGAAATTAGCATCATAGACGAAGCCATCTATGATGTTCTGTGCCTGGCACCTCAACGTCTGCGTATAGCCCGCCATGTTTGGTGTGATGGTGAACGTTTGCGAGTAGACAAGGTCAAAGTTCCTCTGATTGAGCCAGTGGAAAAACGCTGGGGGATGAGCATCGGCGTAGCAAGTGATGGAGTCTCCCACATCGTACACTGGCTTCACCGGTACAGCGTAAATGTTTCGAGGCCCCCCTGGAGAATTTGAGATAGAGCTATTTAAAAGTTTCTATGTTGGACATTTAGCCAAATAGGTTTTAGAAATATGTAAAATAATATTAATCTGCACTCAGCAATATGGTAAAGCTAATGATAACGTCAGTTTCCCCACTCGAAAGCGATATCAGTGACGGGCGAGCCCAGGATTTTAACCCCGTACATACTGATCCGCGGTAGAGTATGTCAAGTATACCGACTTTGCCACTGGCTTCAGCCAGTGTACTCATATTCACTGAATTTATGCATCAGTTTATCCAATCATTCATCCTTCCGTCCGCTGATTCATTGAAAAATTCACGAATCTGTCTATACATCCTTCAAATAATTAATCAATCAATTGATCTATTACTCGATAATATTTATAATTAGACTTGCGCCATTGTTGAGTTTTCTTGAGCCTACAGATCCCCTTGAAAAGTTGCGATAACTTAGTAAATTCCTGCTATTTCACTTTAAAATTCAAGACATCTGTATAGGAAGATTTTTTACACAAACTCACCAAATTTTGCATAAATATTTTGAACGCTATTTTGTGTTTATGCAGATTCCGTAAACCAAATTCAGTTTGAAATGAGACTAGAAATGGTCCAATAATTGAAATTTAATGTTATTAAGATAACTTCCAAATTTCATTAATTCCTAGATTTTCATAGTATTCCATGTTTATTAAAATTCCGCGTATGCTATATGAATTAAAGTTAAAAAAAACATGAGATAGATATTTGAGGATCTATATCCTACTATAGCCTACTATAACAATCTATAGCCTACTCATATTCTATATGAAGTAAAAATAAACTAACACGAGATAGATATTTTAGGATCCTGATATCTGTACTCCCATGTCGGCGTGTTATTGGCAACGTCCGGCGGAAGTGGTCCTATGTCAGAGAAGTTGGTGAGGCATTCGTAAACTCCCTGATCCATGGATCTGTCAGCAACGTACTGGATCCCGGACCACACTCCAGTGGGATTCGGTGGAGAATGTCCCACCTATCGAAAGCGTTACGAAAATGTTGTACTTTAAGCCATATCCTCTTACATCATTTTAGCGGATAGTCTGAAGCTGAGGAGTTGATGCAATCTAAGTTAACATCTCCGATGGGTTTAATTTTTCTACACTGGAAGGTTTATTTTTTATTTCAGATGAAGACGATGAGATAGAAATACTCGAATTTTTTAATGAAACAAAAATGCTTTTTATTCCTTAGAGCATTGAATTGATGGCTATTAGTAGTACTACCGGCTGGAGCCAGTGGCGAAGTCGGTAAGACACTCGACCACGGATCAGTAGGTGCGGGGTTCAAATCCCGTCACTGACATCGCTTTCGAGTGAGAAAACTGACGATAACCTTAGCTTTACCAACCTTTTTACTTTGTGGTTGATTTTACTGAAGCTTAATAACAATAATAACACGCATTACAGTGAAATGATCAACTATGTTGATATCTATCACTTTTAATAACACATATGTTATAACCGCTAGGCAATTTAGTCCATTTACCGTGTAACCAGTCTAGTGAATGTCCGAGATTCTACTCTCAGATCAGCGCGGCTGGGATTCGAACCCACGAGAGTTCAATTCACCTCAGGGTCTGTCACATAAAACTTCATGACGTTATCTACACGAATAAACATAACGTTATCTTATGAAGGTAAGCAAGCACATGCGAAAGGTTTTTCAAATGAATCTGTGACAATTGGCTCCTACGAGTCCAGTAAGCCTATAATTACAATTATTGTCAATCGCACCATGTCCACATCGAGAAATTGAAGAACAGCTATCACACAGGCCTATAGCGTAAAAACACCATTCTAAAAACTTACTAAGCCGAGTGCGTTTACATTTAGTAATAATATGCCATTCAAAACAATATATACTTAATAGCTTCCTCTTCTAAGTAATTTGCAATTTACTCTGCGAATTTTGTGAAATTTTATGAAATAAAACGCATTTTCTTCTTCTTATATTTAACAAGATATATTTAATTTATATTAGAAACTTTTAGTTCTCTGCATCATACGATAACCTGAAAACCCGAGGGGCCCGACCAGCTCATGGTGGGGGGATATAGCCCCTGATAGTGGACGAGGCACTCAGCGGTGTAGGTCTGACCCTCGTTGAGCCGTCCATCGGCTGGGGCGGTCGAGGTGCAGTTAGGGTTAGAAGCTGAAATACGAAAATATCAAATATTAAATCTACATTTAATGATTGAAAAACATTTAAATTAAAAGATTTAAATTGTGCATTTAGTCTTATAATTACAAGATCTTCGATTGTATTGATACTTTCCTTAGCAAGCTAATAACCCATCTCTTTCCGCCAAAGGTCTCAATTTTGACCCGCTTGCCTTGGATCTTGGAATTGCACTGTTTTGATCTCGCTTTCTCTTGTGGTCTCCGTGTACTCATTCGTCATCGTGTGGTGCCTTGGCGCCTATTTGTCTAGAGACTGCAAGAGATGTCCCTGACATTGCTTTATGGCGAGGAACTGAACGTTAAATTCTTATTGATTGATTGATTGATTGATTAAAATATTAAATATTAAATATAGGTATTTGAAACATAATATTAGCTAAAGTAAACAATATGTGTTCATTTAATGTGTTCGTGCCAGGAAAGTGTGCCTTCATAGTAACAATCAACAATTATAATTTGAAAATCAGATCACATGGATTGTTTTCAACGAGGCCTAACAAATTAAAGCTATGAAAGCCAGTTAATCTTTCTTTTCGGCGTTATTTCAAAATTATTTGAATAGTATTTAACAAATTCCTTTTAATAAGTGATAGTATAATATGCATATATTAATTCTGATGTTTTGATGTAAGTAAATTAGAGTTAACTTCAAATGCATTCTATGGCAATGCCAACTCAAAGAGTTCAACTTTTTTATAATATCACGTTAGTCTCGATTTATTCTAAGCTATTCTTGATTTATTCTAGGTTATTCTTGATTTATTCTAGGTTATTCTCGATTTATTCTAGGTTAGTCTCGATTTATTCTAGGTTAGTCTCGATTTATTCTAGGTTAGTCTCGATTTATTCTATGTTAGTCTCGATTTATTCTAGGTTAATCTCGATTTATTCTAGCTTAGTCTCGATTTATTCTATGTTAGTCTCGATTTATTCTATGTTAGTCTCGATTTATTCTAGGTTAGTCTCGATTTATTCTTATCTACAACTGCTCTGTAGTTATCCGTTAATATATTTTTCTTGCTGAATTTCTTCTTATTTGCCTGATTTATATGTCTGATATGTGTGCTACATGTATGTTCTCTTATTGAAGCCGTTGTATTTTGTCGAGAATTAAACAGATAGTTTAGAGTATTATAGGTGTTCTTAAAGCAAAAGTGTTCAGTCAGAGAAAAATATTTCATTCCGATATCAAAATCCTTGCCTACTGATTTACTCATAAATGTAATTAAAAGGCGACAACCAGCCAGTATTTAAATACTAAAAATTGAAATGCCCATTGGTGAAATATATTGTGTCAGCTTGAAATCTCATAGATAGTTTATATTATACATATTGATACATATATAATATTATGTTGTTGAAGCCCATTGCCCAATAGATTAGCTTTTACATATAAAACTCAAATTTAAATAAATAATTCATATGCGATTTCATAAATCAATGAGACCCGAATTGCCATTATCTGTTATGTAACTGCAATGGAGATAATATAGCAGCATCGTCAAAATATCTCTAGATGACGTCATGTACTTTGATGCGATTTTGGATTACCTACTTTCCACTGTATCTATTCAATTTATTTACTCTGTATGACTGCATTTATTTAGATTGACTGTATTTACAATATCTGTATTTCAGATATATTTTAATACCAACCTAACACAATTAGCTCAGCCTCTCCTCGGAATAAATTAGGAGGACCAGAAAGAGCGTCTTGGCACATATACTTTCCTCCGTCAGCCAGCTTCACGTCTCTGACCTCCAGGTAGAAATCATTGGGAGTGTTTTGGACGATCCGGTATCTATCTTGGTTGGGATGGTCCAGTATCAGGTCATTTTCACTTATTACACTTCCACCGGGATGAGTTATGAACTCTAACCACATGACCCTGGTGAGAGGGGGAGGTACGTTTACGCTGCATTCCAGTTGAACTGTTTCTCCCACCAGGACAGCGTGATTCTGAGGCGTCTGGGTGAGTGAACGCCTCTGATCAACTACATCGGAGTGGTGGGCTGAACCGAGGTCAAGAGAACTACTAGCATCGGCTACTTGCTGTAGAGCTGTTGTACAGTTAGAAAAATAACAAGCGTTATGTTAATTAATTGCATGATGACACTAATGCTATAAAACTAACAAGAAAAGAGAAAACATGTGATACCAAGAGTGAAGTAGTGAAATTACAAAATGAATAATATCTATTTCATTAGACTATGAAATAGACTAAGAGTCAATGACGATATCGGTAAGACAATGGATAATAGTAATAATATTAGATAAAAGAAATAATAAAAGTATCTGAATAAAAAAACTTAAAATAATATGACTGAAAGGGTTGGCAAATCATTTAACCGCATCCGTAACTGATTTATTTTCTACTCACTCTCCCGTACATACGTTTCATATTTTTCTTAATCACCGCATCCCATTCTTAACGACCATCAACGAAGCGTCTACATGTATGTGAACTATTGTAAGTCTAACTTTGAAATTCAAGGAAAAACCTTACTATAAAAACTTAACATCATCATCTTCCCTGGAATCCCAGTTTAACATAGGTCGGGATAAGAATAGACTGTCTTAAATCCTCTCTGTCCTACATAATATCATCTGTCAATCCCCTATTTGAGACTTTTCTATTCAATTCATTTTTTGTAGAAATTTCTGGAGCCTAGGCGCTCAGCAACTGATTTCCCATTCTGACGTTGGTATGGATCTTAGTGCTTTACTCGCCTTCTAAGACACGTGTAGTCACCGGTTGGTCAATTCTTCAAATTCAAACAACCCGGACACAACACGGGGAACCCGGACACAACACGGGAAAACTTAAAAACTTAACAAACCTGCAAAAACACCGAGTAACGAGAGGGAAATTCCAACCGCGACCATATTAGAAGACTCTTTGTGCATGTTCTCTAATTATTATTCGACCTTGACATTATCGAAGTTGCGATATTGATACTATCTATTTGTAATAAAACCACAGTATTACCTATTATTCTAGTAGTTATATGACTACAAACCTACTACACTACAGGGCCTTACTTATCAAAGAGTGAAGCTGTTAGTTGTAAGACATTGTAGGGTATAAGATTGAAGCTGCTTATATTGAGTCTAATAAATGTTTATGCCTATGCATTCATGTATAAGAAATCAGCGGATCTGGATAGAAACTCGCATATGGGCCCCTGGTGGGGCCCATATGCATATTCATGGGCATATTTCAAATATGCCCATTTGAAAAATATGCATATGCATATTTGAAAAACAAATTAGAGGTTTTTGTGGAACTAAGTTCACTCTTGTATTCCCCCCACAATTGGCCTTGCAAACATATTTATACATAGAAGTTGCTGTAGAAAAAATTAAAATATAGTACACAATTCTTTTTATCGGCGGACCTAAGGCGGGGGGCTAGGCCACCTGCCCCCCTGTATCTGCCACTGTATATATATATATATATATATATATATATATATATATATATATATATATATATATATATATATATATATATATCATACATACATATATATATATATATATATATATATATATATATATACATGTATACATATATATACATGCATATATATACATGCATATATATATATACAAACAAACATACACAGCATACACACACGCATATATCATGCACTACAATGTCCTGCAGTACTGAGTCAGAATATGCCGTTAATTACTGTTTTACCCCTATATATCTTCAAACCCCTTTGCATTAGCTCATTTAATATCCACACACAATTGATCGATGCACATAATTTGTATCATAACTACGTTATGCGGGTTGTTTCTGTAAAACTATTTCCATTGCTGTTGGCTTTTGTATCTGTAAACAAGAAATGATGAAATCAAGCATTCAAATCTGAAAAAGACGAAAACTTTCAATGTTATCATGTTTATATATCATGCATTACATAATATTTGCAATGGCTACCCTATCCTACTTTATAATTATCTACATCTGTGCAGTTAAATATCTTGATGTTTACGTCAGGTGACGTGGACGTAAATTCTTCCGATACACTAATAAAAGTTGTCTGACATTTTTGATAAATTAACAGTTTGATGAAAGGTCAAGCAATGGTAGGTTTCATAGAACCTTCTAGTAGAGAAATCTGCCAGACATCTTCACTAATATATCACATAGGCTATCGATGTCATAATTACCGAAGAGGACACTTGACGCAATAGGCCTGTATAAGATTACACAGATAATATAATTCGAGCTCTGTACTACTGTTGTCCTTGTCTTTATGAGATTATTGTTTGATTATAGGTCCCATACAAATATATCAATATATGTAAAATGGATAAGAAAATTAGCTAATAGTATCTGTCTATTGGATGGAGAGAATTTTCAGATTTTCACTACATTTTTAAATGCTTTATCTAGCGGGTACGGAATACTAAGTATTTATATCTCACGCAAAGTATTTCATTCTCCATCTCCTGTCCCTCTCTTTCTCTGTATCTCTTTCTTCTTTTTTTCTCTCTCTCCCCCTCTCTCTTTCTATCTCCCTCTCTCTATCTCTCTGTTTCTCTCTGTTTCTCTCTCTCTCTCTCTCCTCTCGTCTCCGGTAAAAAGTGAATTTCAGAGCCCAGGGACACATTTCATTAGGAAGCCGTTATTTTGCGTTGCATGAAACAAAATTACCCTTATCTCGATGGACGTTCTGGCATGAGTATAACCAAAAGGTTTTTATATGTTTAATATTCTGTTTAGTATTTATTTCGTGCTTCTAATTTCAGCTAAACTTCACCATTCATCGCATCAGAGGCGAAACAATCGAAAAGGAAACTTTCAGAAAAAGAGAGTAAACTTAATTAATTATGTGTTTTTTTAATATCTTACCTACTGTATTAATAACATAGCATACCTATGAAGACGGATCTAATAAAAAATAAAGGAAAGAAATTTTTATGTATAGCAAAATTCAGGTGTAGGCCATAGCCAGCTATAGCAAAGATTGATAAACTTTAATAGAACTTTCAAATAACAACAGCAACAATAATAATGCTAATAAAAATAGCAACAACAGTAATGATATTAGTAAGTAACAGTAGGAATGCTATTGACAACAGCAACAATAGTAATGCTATTGACAACAGCAACGGCAGTAATACTATTGCAATCTATGACAGAATTCAGCACTACTGAATCAAAGCCAAATCGATTAGCAGAAAATTAAATGGTAATATCGTCGTCAATAAGGTAATACCTCATGTGACAAAATTATCGATTTTTATTTTATTGCTTTAGTTAATAGATATCTCATATAGGCATGTCCCTGCAAAATCTCGTAATTGTTCAGCGATTATTTAAAAAGTTATAACCATAACAGTAATACCTCCTATGTTTCTCTGTGTAACAAAAGCTCATATGTGTACAATTTAAAGGCCGCAACAGGTAATAATAGCAGGTATGGCTTGACCCACTAGATTCCAACAGTTTTGTCAAAAATGTCAGTTTTCCTTTTACCTCTTAACTACCTTAATTGACAAGCCACCTCCCCTCACCATTTCTAACTAACTAAACAAGCTAACAGGTTTAGCTTGTTTCCACCCCTCCTATCCACCCCTCCTGTTCTTTTGATCTCTTCCATTGCGGATTCTTTCTTAGCAATTAAAGTGACTTAATTGAATCCCACAGTCAAACCTAAGGATGAAGCCTACCTTTATGTAACTGTTTGCCAGTTGGATTGTAGTTATATCCAATTGAGAATATACTTTAGCAAATAATGCTGCACAATTTAAAATAGTGAGATAAAAGAAAGATTTCATTTGAGCAGAGATTATAGTGCAAAGGCTATATTGACTATTTCACATCTAAGAATAAAAAAATTAATTACTCAGGACTTTGAAAGAAGCCCCAAAATAATTGGAAAACATTGTCATAATCAGCTAGCTGCTGAAAAATATGAGATACAAATAAGTTTAAAATGTGTTGTAGTCACAGTAGCTTGCAGGGAGAAAATGCCCAGTTGGATCTGTAAAATAACATTTGTGAGAGCATTGGTAGACTGCAGACCAGCTATAAGAAAAGAGAAAGGAAGCACAAAAAAGTACAGAGAATCGTACGAAGATGCTAAATCACGATTGCTTTCTTCCTACAGTTATCGGAAACAAAGTTCTTGTATGTAAAAGTAAGTAATTTAAACATTGGCGAAGATCAATTCAGACGCTGGACTGCTGAAGATGATGCAAAAAACCGGTTGATCGAAGGAATGCATTATTTGTAGGGAAAAGATCTCAAAATCTGAAAACGAATTCCATATTGAAAAAGAGAACGAGGCGGGTTAAGCTAAGAAAGTGGCAAAACACAGTTGTGACTTGTCAACTATTGTGATAACCATGGACCTTCAGAGTGCTTTACTGAGTCCAAGACTTTCAGCATCAGCTGTGCACTACAAGCAAAACTCAGGATTCACAATTTTATAATAAACAACTGAATGATGTTGCTGTGGAACTATATGTATGGCACGAGAGAGAGGGTGGTGTAACATCAAATGAGTTTGTGTCTTTTTCCATATCGGACTTCAAGTCACTCCAATTTTGTGACAAAAGTCATTCTTATTTTCGACGAGATGTGGTTATCGGAACAGAAACAAGGTTCTTGCCAGTGCTCATAGTGACTATGCAAAAGAAAGACAGGTGACTGTGGGACAGCTAATTCTTGAACGTGGTCATACTCTGATGTAGGCAGTGTCAACACGTCCAGGCTGAATCGCCAGTGATCCAGTGGTTACAGATACACGCGCACTGGGCTATGAAACTTCAGAATTTTTTCATAAGTTAAGACATCGTGATAGTCGGACCAACAACTGAGAAGATTAGGATAAGAACAAATCCACTAATGATCAGTGAAATAAAAAGAAAAGAAGAATGAAATGGGCTGAACATGTTATGCGCATGGAAAATAACAGAAACCCTCGAAAGATATTTAAATATAACGCAGACGGCAAGAGAACAGCGGGAAGACCTAAAAGAAGATGGAAGGACTGCCTCGAAGAAGACTTGTAGGCTGCTAGAGTTAGAATTTATGGGAGAGCAGAAGGAAGAAAAAGAATGAACATCGAGGAATATAGTTTTTTATAGACAAAGAATATAGTTTTATGGAGGAACATGATAGAGAAATCTTTGGCTGGAACCAGCCCCAGGATGATCACATGACGTGATACTTGGACCTTGCTTCCATCCAGAAGATGCAAAGTCAGCTGTCATCTCCACTCATGACATGCAGACAAGTTACCCTTTAGTGCTGATGAGTTTCGGCATCTTCAGGAATTTAGAATGCTAATCCCACAAGAATATCATAATTTTTACGACAGTCTTTTGCATAATTAGCAGCATGACTCAATCAACAGTAAATCAGTGAGGATTTAATATTCGTTTCCCCACCCGAAGGCGATGTAAAAGCCATCAATATAGAATGGTTAAACTTTAAGTATATTACCATTAAAATAATTTTTTTTACTTCAAATGTGAAGTTCCAGTTCATTCCATAGTTTGATTGTTGCTGTGACAGAAAATGTGGATTTTATTAACTTGTATGTGACATTGGAAAAAAATTGTGATGTATTTTTTACATTTCATTGCCATTCCTTGAATCAAACGATATTCTGAGTGCTTAATAAGTGTAACCTTGATGTAAGTTTGCTATTTAACGCATTAGTTGTGTTTTAGCTTTAAAAAAATTAAAATGCAATATCTCATATGTGCAGTCAAATCTCGAAATACCTCATATGTGCATAAAATTTAGTTTTATCAATTTTATTAAAACATCATCAAAGCAATCAGTACCAGCAATACAAAATGTCAAATAAACCACAATTGTCCACAAAATAGTGAACTAAAAAATTTGGTCAAATGATTCTAACAAGTTTTTTGTGTGTCCTGAACAATTTTCATTTCTACACATATGAAGTATTACCTTATTGACGACGATATACTGTAGACGATGAAATTCAGATACCAAAACTCAATCAATAACATACAGTTATGCAAGTTAAGAAAAAATAGTCCAGCTCAATTGTAAAGAATTATTTCTCCAATTTTATTTTTAGAATTTTTAGCTCCAGTTAGTATAGAATTATTTTTTCGGGGATGAGTTTTCAATAGATATTGAATAGAATATTACAGCTTCGTACTAATGACTAATCTAACTGGAAAAGGTTACATCTTTTCTACATTAAAAATGACAAATCAAAGCTTGAGAAAAATATTATTTAAATTAATATTTAATTTGGATTAATTAATTATTTAATTAATTAATTATTTTAGAGAGTTTAATCTATAGAGTTTATGGATAACTTACTGTTTTTGTTATCTTCGCTATTTCCTCCTTCCTCTCCATGGTTATTAATATAACAGTTACCTTTGATAGAGCACTGATTGCAGCGTGTGTTAAAGAAAAACCTACCAACACTCTAGACATTTCTTTATTCAAAGCTTTCTTCGCTCATTAGTTCAAAGTGACCACCCATCCACTAACTAAATGAGCCTTACATAGCGTAACTAAGAACATTGACGATCAGCTAAACCAAGTACGCTAAATCCCATTTGGACATGTGTCAGTTCCTCCGGGCTTTTATGTCAATCTCATGTGCTTTGCGAGGTATATATAGTTTAATTTAATCAAATTATAACCAACATTCTACCAATTTAAATTAATATTAAATTCCGTTTTCCAATCACTGCAACTGCTAAGTGCAAATTAGTCATTTGTATTAGTATTTTCATTGTATATCTGTAAAATAATAATAATTTGTGATAATTCGATAATAACCTGTACCGCAATTTTGAATAAAATAAATAAATAACTAAACGCACCATCTTGTAAGATATCGCAACAGTAGAAATAAACCGTGAAATGTGATCAATCTGTCTGGCTCAATGAACACAATTTTGTCAGTTGAGAGATGATGCGATGCAATCATTCATCTAAAATTGAACTCAGACCTCTTCAATCGTTCCAAAAGATCACAAACTCTAACATCTTTACTATAGAATAACTAACATTGCGAGTGCTATTATTTAACTGTTCAATTTCCTGTGTCTGTATGAGCAGACAGTACTTTTATGTTGAATGAAATGTAATGATATCATTTTCTATCCGCTGATGTAATTCTTTATTAGGTTATGTAGTTTCTCAAATTGCTTCTGGGACACTGAAGAATAGACCAACCGTTAATTGCATGTGTCATAAGACGCGACTAAGCAAGAACTGAGAAAGGCAATGCAAAACCAATTCAGACGCCCTATTCGTTCCCAAGCTATAGGCAACAGAAGATACAGATAAGGCATCGCCTTTGCGAATTGATTAACTTGTTGATCTATGGAGTGCTCTTGATGGAGTTTTCTTGATGAAAGCAATCTCTTGAATATGAACACATAACATGGACCTGCCACGTGACAGAACACTAGAGTGGGAGAGATAGTTGGTTTCACATATATTGGCTGGAGCCGGTAGCGATGTCGGTAACATAGCCGACCGCGGATCAGTATGTGCGGGGTTCAAATCCTGGGCTCGTCCGTCATCGACATCGCTTTCGAGTGAGGTAACTGACGTCAACATCAGCTTCACAGCTTTATAGCGGTGCTGTTACCTCTCTGACGAAAATGTTTCTTATCTGATGAGAATGTTTCTCACCTGAATAAAATATTTAAAGACAGATTTGACTGTTTCCTACCTAGTGATATCATTCACAATCTGATCATAGGCCCTATATGTTTTCCTATCTGATAGCAGTGTTTCCTATCTGAAAATATGTGATTTCCTATCTACTGTTACATTTTAATATTTGAGGATAAATAGTTTCCTATCAGACGTTACTATTTCCTAAACTACTACTAGTTGCTATTTCCCTATCTGGGGATATAAGATTTTCTGTCTGTTGTTGCCAATTCCTATATGATGAAGAGGTATAGTGTGTTTCGTATATGCTACTTTTTCCATTCTTTTCCATATCCGATTTTATTATTTGCGCCTGTCTACAATTTTTGATTTCTATTTCTCACTTTTATCCGATGCTAAATCATCAAATTAATTCGATATCATAGTAGGCCTACTGATGTGATTAGATTCATAATACATTATTGATTTATTATGTTGTGCATGATGTTAAAGCTTAGACAGTCTTCAATAGTCAAATTATAACCCTCGGTGATATCTATCACGTCTTTAATAGAATATGTTGAATCACTAGGTAGTTTACTCCATCATCTATTACCCTATTAAAGCGGAAAAAACCTGAACACGGATGCATTCAATACATTATTTTAGGTTTAATTTAACTATCATTATTTTATCACAGCTTCTATGATCTCTATTATTTCTATGATATTTGTATATTTGAATTGTTTAATACTCTTTTATCAGTACAGTACATAACCAGTCACCGACTATAAGAGGTTTTAGTATATTTGTATTTGTAGTTTCTTCTATATTCCCACTTCTCTGTTTCTTCTACATCCTGTTAATAACTGCACACAAAATGAAAAGATGAATTTAGTTGTTACCTTTAAGTAGCTACATATCATTTTGTTAGCAATTTAGTTAATAATAACATAAGCAGTTATAACATTTCAGTAGTATGATAGATATTCCTGACTAGCATTTTTGATACTAACTAAATAAACCTACAGCCAATACCACAAACACAAGCTAAGCCTAACGCAAATTGATGCATTATTGCAGAAAGTTAACGTTAAATAAAAAGGAATTTGAACCTAAGTTGACCAAGCTAGTTGAATTTTAAGCCATGAAGAAGTTATACGATAGTACACTTCGATTATTAGAGGGTTTTTCATTGTAGCAAAGTTAACTTCTAGACGTTAAATATTAAGTGTGAAACGGTGCACATAGTCAAAACCAGTACTCTGATAATCTGACGCTAACTTTCGAAGTCTGGTACATGTAGATCTTAAAGAATCGCAGAGCAGAAAATAAACTCTAACAATAAATCCGTTTCAATGAATACAGCATTTCTGATGGGCGGGGTTCCTTTACAACAAAAGTACCTATACCATTAGATGCTTAGATACATTAACTTGTCAATGCTAAGGTAAAGAAATGCTAGATATCAGCATGAATATCAGCAATCCTATAATGCATGCGTGATACCGTAATCATAAAGTGAACAGTATTTTTGCACTTACATGAAAAGTCGAAGGTTAATTTGATATGATCTTCAATAAAACAAAACGTACTGAGCATTAGTTTAAAACACTAATAATTTACGAAACGATCATCCATAATTATATCTAGGACACTCAATATCACACAGTTTAATTGCTGTTAAGATTAGTCGATTTCCATTTACCGGGCCTTCGTAATGCGAACAAGTCCGAGATTTTATTCCCTATTATAGTTATATTGGAATTCCCATTCCCAGAATTTAAAAGAATCTCAGTAAAGAACAATTGAGCGCCACTAAGCTAACAATAGAGCCAATCATCGTCATCTTCTTCTCTTTATTCCCTGTATAACTAGGGTCGGGATAAAAGCAATATACATATATAGCCAACAAACAGGTAAACAAGACTATTTTCTCAGATAATGACGCCTCTGCCCAGTAAATGTTATTCAAAGCTGAGGAAGGCAAGGAGGCCCACCTCTTCATAAGCAGAATCCTCCAAGAATAATGGTATATCAAAGGAATGTTTTATGATTTAAAAATCCACTCGTATGTGGACGTAAAGAGGAAAACGGAAGATAGAGAAGAGTAAAGTCATTGTATACCATTGATCTGCCAGTGGGCAGTGCACTAAGGGAGAGAGAGAGAGAGAGAGCCAACAAACTGAGCTATTTATACATACCATTCAGGGGTGTCTGATTGCGTGAACTATTGAACGATGGGAAGATTGGGACATTTGACGCGGTCTGATCGAGTGAAGAGGTACTGTGCGGTGTATTCGGTGGGTCCTGCCACACCGCACGTGTTCCCCACTGATCTACTGATCACATTCACCAGCAACTGCTCCTCACCAAAACAACGATGACATTCACCTGTCGTGTCAAAACCAATGAGATTGTAGTAACTACTACTCTGAAGTAAAAACAATGATGACATTCACCTGTCGTGTCAAAACCATAGAAAAATTGTAATGACTACTAATATGAAGTAAACAACATTCCCTTGTCGCGTGAAAACCATCGAGAAATTGTGATAACTATTTCTATGAAGTAAAAACAGCGATGACATTCACCTGTCGTGTCAAAACCGTAGAGAAACTCTAGTAACTACTACTACGAAGCAAAACAGCGGCAAAACGTCTTTAACTGTTAAACATCAATAGGTATTATGCATCAACTGCTAATAATTACAATTCAGTAGCCATTATGTTAAGTCATTAGATAAGCTAAAGTAATATGGTTTAATGATAAATAGCCTCTGGAGTTATATAGACCTATCCACTTTCGGTAAATTTAATAGATTACAACCAATAATTTACCTCTAATACTGCAGTCATAAAGTCTGACTTGCTTCATGTTTGTAAAGAAATAAATATGCTAACGTTAAGCTTTTGTCTATTGGATTCAGTACACAGAGAGAGAGAGAGAGAGAGAGAGAGAGAGAGAGAGATAGAGAAAGAGGAGAGAAAGAGAAAGAGAGAGCGAGAGAGAAAGAGAGAGATAATGTGTCAACATGTGTCGACATGTGTGTCAACAAAACTTAAGTTAGTAAGCTTTATATGTCAATATTTACAGTTGGTTGCTATTACGAACCTGCAACTGTTAAATAAATATCAAGGACTACTAATTAGGCATCTGCAATGAAATAAGTATCAACAGCTATTAAGTGAATGCATGTTTAGGCAATTATTAAGTAAGAATCAACAGCTTTTTAGTGTGTTTGTACAGCTGTTAAGTGTGTTTGAACAGCTGGTAAGTGTGTTCGAACAGCTGTTAAGTGTGTTTGAACAGCTTTTAAGTGTGTTTGAGCAGCTGTTAAGTGTATTTGAACAGCTGTTAAGTGTGCTTGAACAGCTTTTAAGTGTGTTTGAACAGATGTTATGTGTGTTTGAACAGCTGTTAAGTAAGTACAAAATTCATTAAGCATCAAACAGCTGTTAGTAGCCTAAGTGAAACAAAATAGATTTAACATCTGCTAAGTAAGTATAAAAATATAATTATAAACCTAAATATGTTAGAGATAATTATAATTAGAATGCTAGAACTGCTAGCGATATAATATTCCTTTCTTGAGTACAAATAGGCGAAGAAGATGCGTAACTCTACGTGATTCTAAACAGTGGAATAGCTTATCTAGTTTCATAAAATATTCTGTGCTGGCCAATATATAAAAATGTAAGCGAGATTTCATATATTTAATAATTTGTCAATACTAGTCTTATTAATACTACTTTATATTCATTGAGATCCTAATTAAACTGAGAATCAAGGAAAGATGATGACGATGATGATAATGCGTAGTTTCAGTGTGTCCTGCCGTTTTCAATACTATACATTATATTTTATTGAGTTCATATTTCGCTCTTTAAGTAACCTTGACTAATTATATTATCTCCGTAATATGATTAAGTTTAACGCTCGCATTTCAATAAAACCAAAATCAAAACTATTTTCAGTTAGAAACAATCAACTTGCCTACGAAGCTGGACACCCCGATGTCGAAGGGCCAGATGCCGTTGAAGCCCACCTGGTCGAACCTGGCCGACTGGGCCCGTCCGACGATATCGACCCAGTAGGTGTCGGTGTGGTTCCTCAGCAGGCCGGTGAGAAGACCGTAGCTCTCGAGGTCGAGGCGGACGCAGAGGGCAGCGGCGGTGGGACTGGTGGACTCCCAGGAGCCGGTCAGATCCCTGCAGTCAGAGACAGCCGGTGGAGGGGTGGTGGTTGTGGCCTGGGTTGTAACTGGCGGTTCGGTAAGAGCTACGGAACAGTTAAATCAAATATCTCTTAGTGCACTGCTTACTTGCAGGTCCATGGTATATAACGCCTCCACTCTTCTCTGTCTTCCACCTTCCTCTTCATTTCAACATATGAGTTGGTCTTAAATCATAGATGAAAAAACGTTTTTTTACGTTTTTTATATCTGGTAAAAAAACGCGTTTTTTATTTTTGATAAAAAAAAAACGTAAACCGTTAACGTCAAACGTAAAAATTAAGATAAACACTGTGATCACACCTCTAATTATTTCAACTGTGAGCCAAAACAGGAAATTTAAATTGGGTGCTACATAACTGTGAGCCAAACAGGAAATTTAAATTGGGTGCTACATGACCACTCGTGGTGTGGTCATGACCACATGACGTGGGTGCTACACTGCGTGGGTGCTACATGATTACTCTGCTGCTGCAGCAGATGTTTGTTGTAGTTTGAATTAGAGCTATAGCCTACAGTGTCGCTCCGCAGCTGCTATTGAAAGTTTTCAGCTACGTGCAGCTGAAGTTATTCGCGAACAATATTTTTCATTTAACAGTCACTTGGAATTATAATTATAATGTTATTATGTTAGATTATATTTATGCTTATATAACTGTAGTCTGTAATGTAGGCCTATAATTAAAATGTTAGATTATGTTTATGTGATAATGTTTATGATAAGGTAGGCGGCAGGCCTATAATTAAAATGCTAGATTATCATTATGTTTATGGCTAGGCCTATTCTATTGGCCCGTGATCTGAATGTTATATTTTTATGGAGTCTATGGATATACTTTAGAAGTTTAGAATTTTAGATCAAGTCTAGTTGTAATAAAATTGTTTAGCTTTATGGAATGAAGGCATGGTAATATATATGCAAGCCTACGTGTACGCTACTAACGTTTTTTTCAACGTTTTTTTAAGTTATTTATTTTTTTTGAAAAAAACGCGTTTTTTAACGTTTTTTATTTTTGGTAAGAACGTTTTTTTAATCTATGTTTTAAATCATCTAACATACCTAATCTCGGCCTGCCCCTACCTCTTTTTCCTTCCATTCTACCCTCTTTTAATAGACCACCCCTTAGAATGTGTCCTATCCAACTCTTCTTCCTATTTCTTAATACATTTAACAACTGTCTATATGTGCCAACTCTCTCCAGTACGTCCTCATTTGTTACCTTTTGAGTACAGCTAATCCTCTCCATTTAAATCAAATATGGTGGAGGAAAATTAATGCAAAGTTCTTTAAACTTATCATATTATAACCTAACGTAACATTAGTTAAAGTGTTTCAGTCATCAATGACAACATCGAGCAGTATTGAGATAAATCCAAGTCGATGAGAAAAAAGAATGTCGCAAAACGATGCAAATTCCAAAATAAAGAATATCAGTCCATAACTTTAAGCGACCTCCTGTGCCATATTGGGGAGTTGGTGGTCTGTAATTATGCAAATGTTAAACTTAGTTGTGTATTTTATTTAACATGAAGCACTGGGACTCAAGCCATAAGTTCATAACCATAGAGTATCATGATTGCGTAGGTGTCTAACTACGGATCTGCAGGTTTTGCTTTCAAATTTAGTGATAGCCCGTTATTGACCTATTTCAAGCCACAGGAAGCAAAGTCAACTGCGCTTTAGCCTTTAACTTTATATCTTCACGACAGAATCCAAATACACCGTAGAATGTAAGAAAAACGTAACAAAATAACCTTTAACGCAGTAAGCAATCGCATCACTCAGTCTTCCAAATCTCAAGCAGTTAATACATCGCTTATTGCAACATTAAAACTCGTAAAAATAGTATAACACTTAAATCAATCCTTATATCCATCAAAATAAGAGCAGAAATTAATATTAGCACACCTGGCACATCAGCCGCTATGAAGATATTAGCAGCATAGGTTGTTCCTTCTATCTCATTCCTCGCCTCACATCTCAGAGTCTGGTTGAATCCTCTCCAGGCATCCTCAATCCGGATCTCAGGTCCTGGGATCACATCCAGGGTCCTCATGTTGGCCCAGTTGAAGGTGGCTTCGGGGAAGGCGTCGGCCGTGCAGGTGATGATGTCTCCGGGCTCGTACTGGATCTTGATGGGAGTGGCTGCGATGTCCACAGGACCCCCTGAAAGAAAAGTGGAAAAAGTTAAAGTTGTTAGGATGTTGTTTATAAAATTAGTTTTGTTACTAGTTTTAATTAATTTTAGTTGATACTGTTGATACTTGCACTGTTTTGATCTCGCTTTCTCTTGTGGTCTCTATGTACTCAGTCGTCATCGTGTGGTGCTTTGGAGCCTGTTTGTGTAGAGTCCGCAAGAGACGTCCCTGATATTGTCCTATGGTGAGGATCCGGGTGTTAACTTCTTATTGATTGATTGATTTGATTGATACGATGTTGTTTATAGAATAAAGTAGTTTTGTTCCACCCGAAATTACTGAGTTCTTAGTAGATTATTTTATTTAGTGAGTTGTTTTATTTAGTAGATGGATTATTTACTTTTGAAAAAAAAAACAAAGAAGGAAAAATAAACAATATGCGTTGTGTATGTAATATAAATGTTTAATTTGTGAAATAAATATATTAACAAATAGATGGACTGAATGTGAACATTGAGGATTATTTTACAATTCTTTACTTATAATAAGTGAGAATGGATTAAATTACAATCACCAATACATAAATAAATATATCATACATGGACATCTAAGTAAAACACTTAATATATTTATCGTAATGAATCTGCTTTCTACCAATTACAAACACAATAAACTGATGCTGCATGAAATATGTAGCAGAATAGAGCAATAAAGTATTTCTTTACTGTCATAAAAATAAGCCGCAAAAATTTAATTCAACCTAAGGCTGACATAGCCAAACAAAAATGTCAATGTTTCAGTAGAGTTTAACTTTTTTTTAGCATCAGATGTACAGTACAAGCTTTGCTTCAGTAACACTTTATACAGTATATGTTTAATAAAAGCAATTAAGCATTTTCACAATATTTTATTATATCTCTTTTTAATTTATGACCATGTTTTGATTTGTGATCAGAGATTTTAATTTGTCACTAATTAAAATCAGCGTCCATTAGTAGCGACTAGCACGCAACCTTCCATTTCTTTAATTCTTATCCCTGGACTGGTTTATTGGATTTTGGTATTTGCACCGTTTTAGATCCCCTCTTTGTTCATCTGCTTGTATTTGTCTTAATATTGCTCGATGTTGGCAGGGACGGCAGTAGCACTCTAATTGTTGCTGTTTTGTTAACAAAAACATTTAGAAAGAAGTCTTTTGGCCATTTCGTCTGCTGAAGCCAGTGGCATTGTCGGTAAGATATTCGACCGCTAATCAGTCTGTGCGGGGTTAAGATCCTGGGCTCGCCCGTCACTGATATAGCTTTCGAGTGAGGAAACTGACATTAACATTGGCTTTACCAGATTTTAAATTATTAAATCAGTAATTTAAAATTGACACTTCACTACTTACATTGCACGAACATCTGATTGCCCTGGTGGGTCTTCATGTATTCGGGAACGTTGCTGGCTGTGTTAGGATCCACAGGCAGGAAATAATTGGTGAAGTAAGTTGTCGCGATGTGCGCCCTTGTATCCATGTTACGAGTCACGTTAAACTGCATCCCACTCCAGATGTTGTGGGTGGTGGCCACGTAGGCTTGATCGAATGGACTTATTCCAGACCAGGACATGTTGGGAATGATTCCTCCCTGGTAGTCCAGGAGACAGTCGTTGGTTTGATAGGATTTATCCAGGACGATGCCGTTTGCCTTTATAGACGTTGTGCAGTTGGGGTTCGGCTCTGAAAAAAATTAATCAATCAACTAATAACTGAGAGATTGACTTTCGAGTAAATTTCTGACGGCAAAATGTTATGATTTTCTGTTTATGAGTTTTTGTTTTAAGTTTACCAACTGATTTACATGCTTGAATATTTCTGCTTAGTGTTAGACAAATAATTAACAAGTTAATAGAATACTGTGGTCAAGTAAATGAGTTCTATGCAATATTTAATTATATGCTTGTTGAGACTTAGCCACAGTGAGCAAGTCATAGAAAGGTGGTTTCAACAAGCATAAAAGCAAACTAAAAATATAATAATCTTAAGAAAGCAATAATTCAATCGGTCGATGAACATATCATCATCATCATCATCATCATCTTACCTTTATTTAACTAGCATCGGGACACGAATATATCATATCATCATTCAATCCTCTTTGATCTGTTCTATTCGCTTTACAAAATTTTCGATGGTCATATCAGAATATTATATTTCGTCGATATAAAGCAAAGTTAAACCTCTTGACGCTTACAAAATTAGAGAGTCGTGAAAATATACGTAGATACATGTATATGAGGTTGAACCACTTTTAACGTAAGTGTTACTTTCATAGAAAATGCCATCTTCATTAGATGTATCAACTTTAATGGATTCTTAAATTACATAGACAACAAATTCATCATCTAGTCTTTTCTCTTATCAAACATTTCCCTTCCAATGCAGTGTTTTAGCCATCCTCCCTCATACCCATCACTTCTAGCACCCCATTTGATGATATTAGAAGAAACAAAACCAGAAACTACGAAAGAAAACTATTTAATCGCATGCTGTTTTCATGCGTGTAACCAACCATATGACCAAAATTAGTTTAAAACATTAGGGACATATCATGTCAATGTTCGAGTTCACCCGGCTCGGCCGTGAGTCAAACCCATGAGATCTAACACAACCTCAGTATTGGTCATTTGAAATTCTATGACGTCTCTTGATGCTCTACACACCGAACCACTGGGACCTACAATCATTCCTGACTGTATGTTGTTCTGCAATGCTCAAGCCTTTCCTAGTTCCAACCTTACGATTAATTTTTCTCTACAACATATTTATGTTAGCCCGTGTGGTATTCGGGTAACTGAGATAAAACAATCGTTTCTGCGTGTGAACTAAAAGGCGGTTTCAGTTCGTTATAAATGTCTACCTTAAACATGTAAATTAGTAGAATAATGTAGATGGATTAGGATTACTAACCCAAGACGGTTAGAGAGGC
Source organism: Enchytraeus crypticus (assembly GCA_905160935.1). Taxonomy (NCBI): domain Eukaryota; kingdom Metazoa; phylum Annelida; class Clitellata; order Enchytraeida; family Enchytraeidae; genus Enchytraeus; species Enchytraeus crypticus. Next base: position 1,998,056 of record CAJHZI010000713.1, read on the forward strand.
AGAGTGCTGTCTCTTGTTGGATGCACTGGTCTGGGTATCTATACACATGTACGTTCCTCCATCGGTCAGTCTGACGTCGGAAATACGCAGATTATAATGACCGGGCACGTCGTTGATGATGGAGTACCTAGCTGCCTGTGGGTGTCCCAATACGAAGTCATTGTCACTGATCAAACTTCCTGATGGAGAATAGGCGAACTCATACCACTGAACTGAATGTGATATGGCAGAGTTGGCTACACCACATGTAAGGATGGTGGCACTGCCGACCTCGGCCACTGTGTTGATGGGCAGATAGGTTAAGTCGAGTTCTTGTTGAGACGGCTTTAGATCATCGTTCTTTCTCTGTTTTACTTTCTCGCCGGTAGAAACCTGTTTGGCGAGTGATTCTAGAAGTAAAGTACACAAGATTTAATGATTCCGAATAGGATTTTTATAATAAAAACACGCATAGTGAAATGATCAACTATGGTGGTATCTATCGCTTTTAATATCACATGTTTTAACCATTCGGTAATTTAGTCAAAATTCTGTGTAACCAGTCCTTTGAATATCCGAGATTTTACTGTCAGATCAGCACGGCTGGGAATCGAACCCACGAGAGTTCAATTCACCTCACAGGATCTGCCACTTAAAACTTCATGACTTTCGATGCCTTTAACAACTATGCAAGCAAGACATTTTCGATAGCGTAATTAAGACATTCTTAATTATCGAAATTATACGAATATTCTATAAATGTTACTTGAAATACTATTTTTTTTATTCGAATGCGATTCCTTTATGCGCGATAAAGTGTAGATGAAACATTATATTTGCAATATATCCTAGAATTAATTTCAGTTTTTTGTACTTTTGCAATATTTTTCGCACCTTAATAAAACTTTATGTAATTATATATAGGCCTACAGAGCATTTTGTAGCTAGCCCTGATTTAAATACAATCTTATATTTGTCCATGTTTATTTACTGATGCATCATCATCATCTTCTTCCCTTGAATTCCAGTTTATCTAAGGTCGGGACACGAATAGATTGTCTCAAATCCTCTCTGTCCTCCATCATATCGGTCATCAGTCAATCCCCTGTTTGAGACTTTTCCATTCGTTTAAATTTTTGTAGCAATTTCTGGAGCCTATGAGCTCACCAACCGAATGCCATTTCTAACTCTGGTATGGATCTTATAGTGCTTTAATCGCCTGCTACGATACGTGAGGTCGCCGGTTGGTCAATTCTTCAAACAACCCGGACACAACACCGGGAATCTGTTTACTCATGGATACATGATCTGATAATTGAAGACAGCTCTCAAGATTCTTAGGCTCACTTTAGATATACTAATAAACTTTATATATACTAATAATTATAATAACAATTAGAGTGCTAATGTCGTCCATGACAATATCGGGCACTATTGAGACAAATCCAAGCCAGTGTACGAGGATTTGTTTATAATTCCGATATACTATTTGGATCAAACCGTGACGTTCAACAATTACAACTGCTAGCCTAATTAAGAGAGCAAGTTTCATTGAAAATTTTAAAAGCAGATAAGCGTTTAATCCGCATGCGTTAAAATTAATGCATGGAAATCGTCGTTAAATCAGCTCTACCGGGAATTGATCTCAGGACCTCAGTAGCTGCCAATTAAAATTTCATGATGTTATCTAACGTTCTTACACACTGGACCACTGTGACATTCAGTATATGTGTTTGCCATGAACTAACATTAAAATACTAATTGGGGTCGCGAGGTAGTTTTCCGTTGCAATTACAAAAGCATTAGTTACTTAATTGCGCCATCTTTCTTGTGAATACGCAGGCGATAACACGCTATCGCTTAAAAACTAAATTATACATTAAATACCCCAATAGTAAGATTACTGTAGTTAAAAGTAAACACGCATTATAGTGAAATGATCAACTATGTTGATATCTATCACTTTTTAATACCACATGTTTAAACCATTAGGCAATTTATTCCATTTTCGTGTAACCAGTCCAGCGAATGTCCGAGATTTTACTCTTAGATCAGCGCGGCTGGGATTCGAACCCACAAGGGTTCAATTCAGCTTACAATCTGTCATTTAAAACTTCATGGCGTTACCCCTACGCTCTTAAGACATTCAAAGTTCATAAAAGTTCATAAACGATACATACGCGAAATTGCCAGCAGTAGGCAGAGAAGGAATAAGGACTTCATGCTGTAAATCCAATGCGAGCGGCCGTTCTGCTACTTCGTTACTGTAATAACGGAGACTCAAGACCTGCCAGCGTTGCCGAAATAGTCTAGCAGCTCAGTCCTATTGTCTTAGTTCTGCTCTAGTGTAATAGCTAATTCTAGGTGAAATCAGAGAAATTAGGGAAGGGGTAGCAATCCCTTTCAAACCTGTCAGGTGCAAAATAATAAATCGTGATGTTCGCGATAATTGAGGGTTTAGAGGATTAGGATCTCCTTCAATATTATATGAAGAAAGAGTATTTCATTATTCTTAGAGAATCCAAAATTAAACTATAAACCGACTAAAAAGAGATTTTTTCTATGTAAAGAAACTGAACTCTTCCCTGAATTATGTATTGCGTTCTCTACCCGATCAGAACACAAGTATGCTTTAGGTAACAAACCTTGCTAGAAGTTCAAGAGACAGAGATAAGATACTAATAATTCATTCCGTAGAACATTTAGCGTCTTCATACATAAACTATTATAGACATTTTTAATAACTGCAGTTTCTTAATAATGTAATATAAAGCAATGCACGCAGTATCCTAAGCCGGACAGAATAGACATACCGTTTACTACGAGTATCGTAAAGCGGCGATTATTCAATAGCTGAAGAAGGTACTGGAAATTATCTTTGAATCCATGCATTTCAAAGTATAATCCATATTTTAATTAAGTTGATAAGGGTACATAGTTTAACTTAATTATACTGGTTCAGGAAGTCAAGGTAGGCTACTTGTAACACCCCATTCTGTGCAGAAATTGCGATGAGATCACCGAGCAGGATGAAGAGACTATAGGTGTCTAGAAAGCTGATCAAAAGTATGAATTTATACATAAGACCTGACGTTTGAAAGAACATTAATTAGAGAGAGAACGGAAATTATCAAATACGTTTACACTTATTGTTCAATCGGAAATCTACCACGCACGATACTCTTAAAATCCAATAGATAACTAGTAATTTTGAGATTTTTTCCTACTTTGTGATTTAATAATTTTAATTATGCTCCATGTTATATCATAAGGGCAAATATATTAGTAAAGGTTTTACAGTTAAAAAACTAAAGTGTGAAGGCATTTTTTCGGTAAAGGACTTACGTAAGTCTATTTATGGATGGATTTATAATAAAAGGAAACATTTCATTATTGAACATTACATATTAGTCTATTGAATATTAAACTACTGTAGTAGGCCTATGATGTTAAGTTGATGTTCAATATAAATGTAAAAAGGACGTTAAATTAGCAATTGATTAACTGCAGATTTTGTAAAGTAGCCTAGACCGTAGGCTAAACCGTTGCAGACAATTCTACTTTGCTCTCATCTTATCAGTCATATTCTCAGTAAAACCTCAGTAATCTCTCTTTACACAGTATCGTATCAAAGAGTGCTATAGAGTAGCGCAGTATTATATCTCACAGAATTATCAAGTATTCAACAGAACTGTGCAGCCGTCATTTCACGATAACAAGGCGAGCACAGGTCAAATATAGCTCGCGATATGAGGTAGTAAATCATATCTGAACATACATTTCTTTATCGGGAAATGATGTCAGGGACGTCGAAATGTGTTTTTTTTAAGTTACTTGTTTTTTTAAGACATGGAATCAATCTGTCCTCAATTTTCTTACGCAAAAATATTTTTTAAATTATCGTTTGCCTTGTTAATGCGACGCTGTAATGCAGAAATCGAACATTCGCAAGCTTTAATTTAACAAGTTTTCGGAAGCCTCCGCAAGACGTTTTACCAAAGTCAATTTTTGAAATCAGAAAACAATTAATTAACTGATCAGCAGTGCCATAATAACTGTCGATGCAAATTAAATAGAAGATAAAGTAAGCTTATCGTTATACCTGGAACACTATTCGTTTATAATAAAAGGAAGAGGTAGGATATTTTTCTGAAACTACACAACAAAAACAAATATTTATAGGGATGGAAGAATCCTGAGAAATTCTATATCGAAAAAAAATCGCAAAAAACATGTGTTCATTGTCAATAAATTAGCAATATTTGTCTTACTCCCCTCCATTTGCGTCTCGGCATATCATTCTCGAAAAAGAAAGCTGACTTTCTTCAAAAACACGAATATATTCAGTGCAGAGGGACATCGCTATATAATTATGACAGCCAAGCGATTTGTGAGAAGCTGTTACAGGAGACAATTCGTCAAGTGAGACTTAAAATGAAAATTAAGGGCTAAAGCAAAGTTTAACGTCAATTCCCTGCTCGAATAGCGTGTCCGTAACGGGGAGAGCATTTGATTTAAATCCTGCACCTACTGATCGAACAACTTGCTGTCGAACAACTTGCAAAAAACTCACTGATTTAGCCATATTATGATTTATTTTTTTGTAAAATTTATAAAGTGGCCTACTAACTCCTCCCCTACTCCATATACGTCTTATATAATACAACAAGCATTAATTCTTAGAATTATATTTCTGTACGCACAGAAAGTGTCTCAGAGATAATACGCTGTCTAGAAACTATCTATTACACTTTGTCGTCACATTTCTCAGTAGATACAAGAAATGCTGTTAACATTACACCTAGTCAGTCAGAATTCAGTATTCGATTCGAGCTTAGAATTCGAATTGAGTATATGAACTAAGTATCGGATTTTTTCGATTTAAGAAATAAGTGAATAGTGCTTTTGATGCTTAACTCACCAGTATAGCACATCATCATCATCATCTTCCATAGAATCCAAGTTTAGCTAGGTTCGGGTTATGAATAGTCCTTCTCCAATCCTCTCTGTCCCACACCAATCACACTATGCCCATACCATTCCAATAGTTTAAATTTTTGTAGCAATATCTGGAGCCTAGGCGCTCACCAACCGAATGCTCATTCTGACGTTGGTTTGGATCCTATTTTATATGGCCTCTTACGTCACGTGCTAAACACGTTTGGTCATTCTTCAAGCAACCCAGACACAACGAAAAAAACTTCTGTATCTCTAGTATATCACATAACGCCTTTGTACATCACATACCTCACTAGTATAACAATATATACTTATATACCAAATAACTCACTAGTACGTAGATCAAATAACTCACTTGTATTATTTTTATATATCACATAATGCACTTATATATCACCTAACTCACTAGTATATCACATAACACAATAGTACATCAAGTAACTCACTTGTATATAACATACATATAACTCATTTGTCTCACATAACTCACTTCTAATTAACATAACTCTTATCACATAACTCAACAGTATATTACATAACTCACTTGTATATCACATAACTCAACAGTATATTACATAACTCACTTGTATATCACATAACTCAACAGTATATTACATAACTCACTTGTATATCACATAACTCACTTGTATATCACATAACTCACTTGTATATCACATAACTCACTTGTATATCACATAACTCACTTGCATATTACATAACTCACTTATCCATGCATATACCGCCTAACTCACCTGCATATCGCGTAACTCTCACTCACTCAATTGCATAAATCGGATAACTCACTTGAATCTGTTTAAACTTTCAACACTGAGATTAATAACCAGTGGCAGCATCGGTTTGGTTTCCGACAGTGAGTCGTATTCAAATCCTGGGCTATCCATCAATGAATTCCTAACGGGACGAAACTGACGTTGAAATCGACTGTCCCATTTCAGCCAAGCATCTGATCAGCTGCAATCAGTAGCAGATAAGCAGCGGATCAACAGCTGATTACCGCAGAAAGCACCTGATCAACAGCTGATTACTAGCTTATCAGCAGCTGGTAAGCAGAAGATTAACAGCAGATCAGCAGCTGATTTCTGCAGATAAGCAGCGGATCAACAGCAAATTACCAGCTGATCAGCAGCAGATTAACAGCTGATTAGCAGCTGAACAGCAGTGGATCAGCAGCTGTGTTTCTACCAAATCTTTCATGACCCTGAGCTCATCTCTAGATCTCAGCTCACACACAGCTACCTAATCAAGTCAACGTACTTGCAGACTTGCAGGCTAGCTCAGCATAATTAAATTCTCTATGGCACAGAGTGGCTATAATCTTATCTAATAGTTAAAGGTTAGCCGGCTATTAAGAGCCCCAGAGAAATCGGTAAGTTTACGAATATTTGTTAACAAACTCGTATGAAAAGTTAATAGTTGACTGAAACGCTTAGCACATCGGATAGATGTCACGACAGCAGATAAATAGGTTAATGGTTCGAAACATGGCTAGCTCTAATAGATGAAAAAACTTGAGAAAGATAGACCTTACAAACGTTTACTTATTTTAGAATACAGCATAGATCTAGCTCTCTCTCTCTCTCTCTCCCTCTCTCTCTCTCCCTCTCTCCCTCTCTATCTCTCTCTCTCTCAAATGTTAGATTAATCCAAGGGAAACATTTTACTCAGAATCAGCCTTCATGTTCAAAATGTATCAGAATAAAACGGAATGGGATCAATTTTAACAATTTTAATACAGCCATTGACTGGGATATAAATATATTTGCTTTTGAACTGGTTTCTCCTTGTCTTCTTAGCAGATCTATCCACTTATTCTCGGCTCAACGTAAAATTGCATCAACTCACAATCAACAGTGTCACAATCAAAACGCTTCTAATTGAAGAGCATACCATCGATCAATTACGCAGGCTAATCCGTCACTAAAGCGTCCATGACGACTTCGGATTCGGGTTATTTCTTACCAATAATTGTCACGGTCGCATAGCAATTAAACAGGTTAAGCAGGATCAGCATGGTGGACAGAAGAGTTCTAAACATTTCACAAAAATATCACTAATCTGTAATTTCCAAATAAACGATAGATTTGATAGATCCTTTTCACAAGTAATTTACTATTATCATTAATGTGACTTATAACGATGCTTTTTTCAGATATTTTGTGAATTTCTGCAATTTATTGACAATAACCTGTGTGGTATATGAATAGTAGTGTAGTATGTGAATTGTGTACGTTTTCTATGATATGTCAGAGTTATGATAGTAAACTAGTGTATGGAGTAATAAATTTATTAATAATTACAAAACTATTAATAGGTACTACAAGCTAAATTGAAAACATTGCCAGCCATACCTCAAATATAGCAGTTGTTAAAGACCTCAATTTACGTAGGTCTACTTTTTAAGATGTTTTCCCATACTCTTTGCTAGTCAGTTCTTACGTAACACGTGCAGTCGTACGCCTATTCTCTATTTCTTATTTGATAGGCCTACGTTATAATATTGTAAAAAGCCCTACAATAAATATATAGCCTTAGATATACAGAAAGAGACACAGATAGAAAGAAGGAGAGAGATAGTGAGAGAAGTAACGGTAAACACTTTTATGTCACATTATATTGCAAGCCGATTAAAGAAAATACTTATCATATTTCACACAAAAGATCTAAGAAATATGATCATAAACGTGATATGATCATATGATTAGAATTTATACGAATGGTTTCATAAGCAATAGCAAGCCTACAATGTCTATCAGAAAGTAACGAAGAGGACCCGATTGAAATACAATGAAATATAACCATTAAATAACAAACTTTACTCATGACTCCAAATGAATTATTTTATTTTGGCTCATCGTCATCATCGTCTTCCCTTGAATCACAGTTTAACTAGGATCGGGATAAGAATTGACATTAAACTTTTCTATTAGTTTTAGGAAATTTCGTAATGTAACAATTTCGACATTTTCTATAGGGCTATCATGGCCGGTTTCCATGACATGAATACTAGTTTTCCATGAGATTACTGAGATTACAAACGGTTTCTAAATAAAACTTATAAGAATTCAACAGCAATACTTTCCTTGGAGCCTATATTGATATTTCTCTAAAGCTCAACGAGATATTAAAGCATAAAGTCAACTAAGTGTCTAAGTATAAAAAATGCCGAATAATAATGGCTTGTGTGGATTTCGATTGTCTATCTATTTCATTGTTCTCTCTCTCTCTCTCTCTCTTTCTCTCTCTCTCTCCCTTTCACTCTTTTTCTCACTCCGTCCAAAACACCGGCATCACTAGAGATAATTAACTGAGAGGTTTTCCCACCAAGGTTCTGCAGTTACATTTGTTTGTCTATTTTTAGTTAAACTTAACACTGACCAGCTAGGGCCTATATATATATATATATATATATATATATATATATATATATATATATATATAATATATATATATACATACATATATATATACATATATATATATATATATATATATATATATATACAATTTCTATATAAATATATATACATATTATTATATTATTTATATATATTATATATATATATATACATGTGTATATATATTATATATATATATATATATATATATATATATATATATATATATATATATATATGTATATTTATATATAATTCGTAACATTCTCTGATAAAGTTTAGTATTATCTGTAGACATGTAATCCCTTCTACATATACGACGGTGGAAACACATGACAAGTCAGGCACTAAATAGATGTCTCTGCGAATCTCTCGACATTAGACTAAAGAGATAAAGAGAAATAACCTTATAATCAGCTTCCTTCATAAAGACAATCTTAATAAAACTCTATTTATCAACAGCCATCAACAAAGAACAAAAAGTTATATTATACGGTCCATAACAAAGTACAACTGATAAAGCAAAAATTCTAAATCTTTTACTCAAACTAAAGTTAACATCGCCCCATAGAGCCTTCATTTACCTGACTTGTAGGCCTATGTAAGGTCTGTATAACATAGATTTAGATCTAAGTCTTAATTTCCATAAATTGTATACACAGAAAATATGACTAAAAGAAAACAGACACTTCAATTACAAAGAAATTCTTATATATAGTTGATTACAATTCTTATTTACACTCTTCAAACTTTAATTTTTTAATTTTTTTAACTTCAGTTCCTTTTAATCAGCGAATAATTTTGCTAAAAACTGTTACCACCAGTTCATAACTAGAAATTGTCCATTTATTTCATTTATATAAAACTTTACAAAAGAAGTTCATAGAAGGTAGAATAGGAGAAAAGAAAAACAGAGGCAAACCGAGATTAGGAATGTTAGATGACTTAAAGATATCCACTCGTATGTGAACATGAAGAGGAAAACGAAGGACAGAGAAGAGTGAAGTCGTTATATGCTATGGACCTGCCAGTAAGAAATGAACTAAGATATATATAAAAATAAATATAAATATTACTATATATATATATATATATATATATGTATGTATATATATATAATATATATATATATATATATATATATATATAATATATATATATATTATATATATATATATATATATATATATATATACTGTATATATATAATCACCACATATTGATTGCGCATACAAATTCAACAAACACATAAATGGCTTTTTGCCGTAGAAAGAGCTATTTCTAATACATAACAGAAATCTGAATGATAATGACATATCACTAGAAAGTTTAGGTCTATCTATTTTAAAACCAATCTTGTCACATTGTGCCAAATGCAGAAAACCATCTGCAGAACCAAAAACATAACCAAACCAAGTGGTGTTATGAACCATATGGTCATAACAAGATTTTTCAATCTACAATAGACATTCTGAAAAAATTCCCAATACGATATCGAATTGCCCACGAATTGCAGGGGAAGGAAATCTAAGTCATTTCAGGCGTCTCACTGTCGCACTTACAGTATTGCACGGTATTTTAAAAGTTCACAGTAAGTGATTTCAATTATATGCTAAATTACGTTAATTTGCGCAAAAAATTTTAAATTTCCCTAGTAAAGGGCTCCATTAATTTAATCTTAAATTTAGTGTCAGAATTAAAAAAATCAATTCATTCAATGAAACGAAATCATTAGTCAACTACTATTAGTTAGCGGCTGTTTACTTAATTTTTTGCTTTTTTTTTTTTCTGTTCTTGACAATTGAATATTTTTGTAAACATAATTGAGAATATAAAAATAATGAATAATTGAACCTCTCTACTTTCAGAAAGTTTAGAACTAGTTGACGTCCACACATTACAACAAAAATTTGAGACTCCTGTTACTCTGCCATCAAAACGTGACACGGTGACGTCATAATGTGACACTGTGACGTCACAACGTGACATCACAAACATGACATAGTGCCACCACAACGTGACAGCGTGACATACTGACATCACAACGCAACATTGTGACAACACAAGTGACACTGCGACAACACAAGAGCGACACTGTGAAATGATAAGCGTGACACTGTGACGTCACAAGCGTGATACTGTGAAATCACAAGCATGACAATTTTGACGTCACAAGCGTGACATTGTGACGTCACAAGAGTAACTCTGTGACACCACAAGCGTAACTCAGTGACATCACAACCATGTTAACAGATTATAATAATCATCCAGATTGATCGTTAGATTTATTTTTCATCGATTGGTGTCCTCATAAGCAAGCGAGCAGTATAAGAAGCAAGCTAGTTATTTGTTGAGCTAGACATCACTATATAACGACAGGATCCGATATATATCAGAACAGGATACGAGCAGCAAGTCCGAGTAAATCTGTAATTGTTAAAATGCATCTGCTTTACAAAATACAATTTACACAAGACACGACGAAACGACAAAAGATGATTTGTAGAGAAAAATATATGCATGTGTAGAAGGCAACACAATTAGCACAAGAACGCAATAATAATCTATACTGCTCAAACGAATGAAAGGAGAAAATAACACCACAAGTGGCCAGATATACTTGTCTCACATAAATATCAGTCAATGATATGGATTCAGAACTGGTATTTAGTTCCAGTGATGACTTCAAGGAGGCAACAACTTTCTGCTAGCATATCTAGTAAGAACCCAAATACAACCTTACATAACATTTACGCACCGTGCCAGAGAGAATAATTGTAATAGTAAACAGAATAGAACATTAACGAAGTACAAAGCTGGTAAAGCCACTGGCTCCAGCCAGTACATAAGTACTCTTAGTACTTACGATCATGATCAATGACCAAGAACAGTGATACAGTCTTCTCAAGCTCGTCTCTTTAGCATGACAGTGTTAGAAAACACAACTCATACGAAACCTAGAACAACTTGAAGAGATAACTAACAATAAGGTAGATAGAATGATCTGCCATAGCTATATTCTATGTTTATGCACATCATGAAACTAATGCACATATGATAATTTAGGAAGATAATTGTGCCCAACTTTACATTGTGATGAAGTGAGACTCGCATACATCTAACATAGCACGACCTACAGAGGTCTTAAGCTGATATGTTCCTAAAATCTCCATTGCTCATTTTGAAATAATGAGCAATTTTTCATAGTATGAGGCCACAAAAGTATACTGCTTTTTTAATATATACGCAATTACTATATTCAAAAAAATTACTAAATGTAGTCTTTTTGTACGTCTAAAAAGAAATTTTACATTGTTAAACATAACATTTAACAGTAATATGTTAACAGTGCTAACTTTAACAAGTCAATAAATGAAAATGTTAATGTTAATACGTTAATATGATCATGTCAATAAGTCAATAGTAATGTTTATAATCATGATAAAAATAGGCTAATAGTAATATTTAATAATAAGCATTAATGTTAAAGTTAATGTTAATAAGTTAACAACCACATGAATCAATAAGCTATGAACATTAGAGAGCTTCTGCTTCTGTTGAGTTTTAGAGAAAACATGGACAAAAAAACAGAACCATAATGGTAACCCTATTTGGTTACACACATTTTCATATCTACAATTTTCTTAGCGATTGATACTTAGAATTACTCGCGTAGCTTTACGCAGAAATAACAACTCAAGAACAGTTTCAAGACCCTTTCCAAGTAACAAAAATAGTTATTATTTATAAATCAGATATACCGCAACTTAAATATGAACATTTCAGACCTATATCGTTCGAAATACAATTGTATTTTAAATATACCAACATGAATACTGTCAATACAGTACTCATGTTGGTACAGTCAATATTTCTAAATTTTTGATGTTATTTGTAATGTCTAAATCTAACGGCGCTAAACACTAAAATGCTTTTTATACTGTACAGACCACTACATAACACACAGGCGTATACAGATAATAAATGCAAAGTTAGAGCTTTATAAAACTGCAACAGTGGCATTTACTTAGTATTAGTTCATCATCATCATTATCTTTCCTTAAATCCCAGTTCAACCAGGGTCGGGTACTAATATTTAGTATTAGTTCCTTTCCAAAAAATTTAACTAATAGCATGGTTACCAACACCACAAGCTCCCAAGCTCATACAATACAATATACTACACTCTAGGCGGATTGATATAAATGGTCTTAAAAGTCAGAGCAATTATACTGATATAGGCTTAAAATCGGAAAGCGGAAGTAGGCAGTGCACTAAGAGAGAGAGAGAGAGAGAGAGAGAGAGAAAGAGAGGCTAAAAATTTGTTCCAAGAATTCAAAAACTTTGTCCCCATCACAGTCATCTAGTCAAATCACGTAGGCCTATAGTATATTTTATAAGTGTAAAGTACTTTTTATATAAGTATAGATAAGTTCACAACTTTTACTGAATGATCTTGCTTTAAAGAGTTCAAAAAATAACTAAATAAAAGAAAAACAAGTCAGTGACTGATCACTCACAAAAATCTGACAACTAATTGATCATTACCTGACCACAAGCTAGTTAATATCCGGATATTAAACTAGTTAATGAATTTATAGATTACGACTAACTAGTTAACAGCTGAAAGCGAATTAGATATTAGCTGAATACTAACTATACACGTGCAACAGCTGAAGATTAACTATTTAATAGTCAAAGACTAACTAGTTAATAAATGACGACTAACTAGCTAATGGCTTAAGACTAACAATTTAATGGCTAAAGACTAACTAGTTAATAGCTGAAGACTATTAACTAGTTAATAGCTGAAGACTATTAATGAATTTAACAACAAAACTAGTAATGAATATAACAACAAAAAGAAACCATAACAATTTACCAAAGTATGGTATAACTGTAAAAAATCACGTACTCAACATCCTTTGTGTTTTTGATTAATTAACTAATTTACTCTAAAGGTATATAAATGTTATAATTTACAATAATTCAGTTAATTTTCGAATGTACAATGTAAAATGAATCAACTGGCAGTAAATAATGACACAAACAATGGAATAAGCATACCGGGATGATTAATACAGACTACAGAGTGAGATTAGTAAATATTTAGTGCACGATTTTATAAGGTCACCTATTGAGAAAGTCTACATTTGATTCAGCATTTGTCTAGCCAGTGACGTCACTAATAACTAATAAACAGCAACAGCTGCAAGTAGCAACAGTGAGTAGAGCAGCTTTCTAAAGACTGTAGCCCGGAGTCCATCAATGAGAGTATTGAACAAAAAACCTCTGACATCAAAAGTAAATGCGCTACCTCTAAACTAGAAAATCTTTTCATTGCGGCTCACTGATAGCAAAAATAAATAATGCAGGTATAATACTAGCTGATACATAAATTGAAAGAAATAGGATCAATGGGGAAGAGTTGTTCTCGTTGTCGCTGAATGCAATGGTCTATGAACAGTGACAACTGTTGCCTTGTTGCATGCCTCAACACTTGACCACGATTCTTTCGAACCTTTCTCACTTACATCATCATCATCATCAACCTCGTCCATCCAGGGATCTCCTGCAGCTGATGAAATGGATGTTCTTTGGCTCGATTTAGTTCCACCAGGGGCAATCCTTTCAGATTTTAATTTACTAGGAGATAGCGTTTTAGTTGGAGATTTACTCAATGTGCCAACTTTGTCAGTGTCTGATCTACCACCAGCTTTTGTATTTACGCCAGTAGCCTCTGGTGCATGGAAATTAATCGAACCTAATAGTCCAGCGGTACCTCCAGTTGTGGCTGCATCATCGACAACAGGTGGTCTATCAAAACAACCTAATTTTACAGACCCATCACCGGACATTGTGCTGAATGCGCTAGCCGGCATCAACCCACCAGATAATGACGAACCGATATAACTAACTTTCCTTTGAGCACAATCAGATGGTGTGCCACAGGATCCCACTAAGCCACTACCAAGCACCTCGGAATAACTGCTGGTAGACGGTGAGCCATAAGTTGTGGTATCAGTCTGGGTCGAACCGTCCATTTTCTCCGTTCTCTGTTTCACGAAGGACGTGGCACTAAAACTGCGTCTCATGGAACAGCCTGAAGTCACCGAGAGAGCCTGAGCAATGGCTGACATAGGCACCACGCCTGACTCTCTCTCAGCAGGCACCGGACGCATAGGCACGGGATCAAACACGGCTATCGGTGGGAACGTAGGCATGGGAACACGAGGGATCGACTGAGGCTGGCTGGTCATGATGTCATCCATCTCCATGGTAACGTGTGCACCTGATGACCTCAGTGGAGGAAAGTCGAGGTCACGCTGTTGCTCAGGAGTTAAGTGCTCGCGCACTCTACGCTGAAGGTCGAGCGGTAACTGTGCAGAATATTATAAGTTTTAAGTATAAAAAGATTAAAAGTATCTAGCTTTAAATATTTATAATATTATTCCCATTTTGTTTCCTTATTTCTTTCTAATGCTTTACAATATTTTAAACTTTTCAATTGAGAATTAAAATTTGCAGCGAGCAATTACTACAGCAAAGCAAATATGTTAAAAACTAATACAAAATATTGCGACTGCAGATCAGCATGTGCGGGGTTCAAATCAAGCGCTAGCCCGTCACTGATATCTCTTGTGCGAGTTGAAACAGACGCTGACATCAGCTTTACAGCATTTTATATAAGTAGAAAAAGTCTCAGAAATATTGTTCCATTGCTACGGTAATTTAACTTATAACTACTTCTGCCATAAATGTCAAATATTAATATCATCAATTATAATCATTTCATATCGTACCAAGAAAACTACACAGCTGCCAATCAATAACATACAATATTGTAGTGAATTATCTCGTAAAGTACTATTAACCGATTGCATAATTAATTATATGTACATTAAAACTGATATTAGTTTAATAACATTAATTGCAAAAAGCTACGATATGGGGAATAACTATCCATCTAATTTAGCCAATTGTTCCAGTGAATTCTTAATGTAAAATTATTATTATTATTATTATTATTATTAACAACAAAAACTTATATAGCAGTGTCATGGCTGAACTCGGTCTTCGAGACTACTTTACAGGAAGAGTTCAATTGTAATCATGAGCTGAATAACAATTACATTTAAATTAATATCTAAACTAGTAAAAATTTCTACATATGAGCGGAACTTTACGCTATCCAGCAACACTCATTCCAGACTTCATAATACAAAATACTCATAATAAACATACATTCGTGTATAGTACTTTCATGTAGAAAAACTACGCGACCACAACAATGTTTTCACACCACGACGGAAAGCTAAATAGTTAGACTCATGTCTAAGACTGTTAGGTGTCAAACTAAAAAGCATCCTGACACTAACAAACCATAATAGATATTCTGACAAAAAATTCAACTTTTTATGATTTCACAGATAATACAAACGAATCTTACTTTACCAAGATAAAACTATTTCAGTAAAAATAAAGTGCACAATTTACTAGGCAGAGTAAAACAGAGTAATACAGTCATCATATTTAATACATAACAACTGGATGACTCGGAATATTATTTATTTGTAAGCGACTTGAGAATTAAATCCTACAAATAATTAGAATAACAGCCAGTAGTAACTGAGAATACAGAAGTGTGAATACCGCAGTGAGCTTATGCTCCACGAATTCTGATGGTTTGCATTGAAGCAGACTCACAGCCAGACTGCAATCATCCTGATACCTCATCTAAATACAATTACACGATGATGATGGTTTGGCAAGACATAATGAGATAAAATGAAAATACAATAAATAATTAATATACAGTAAGACATAAATAGCACCAGCTTAATGTCCCAATAGGTTAATTGGTTAATGTCCCAATAGGTTTGCCAGTAACGTTGGAGGCCATGAATTCCTATTCCAGCCTGATTATAACTTGACTTTTTAATTAAGACTTTCAAATAGTCAGTCATACATTCACAGATAAAATCATATTGTGCAAAAACAACAATTCAGAATTTAAAATTTTAAAAGAGAAATTTAAGCTGAAGGTTATATATTCATTACTATTAATAGCAATAGCATCGCAGTCACAACTTAACTGCGATTAGAATACTGATATAGTAGTTTACGCTCACAGACCATGAATTGAATCTCTAATAAAATAAAGAAATTAAAACTTAGTCTGAAATCTAAATAAAAGATTAAAATACTGAAGCCAATATAGTGGGATGTCTTTGCATCGCTATTTTTCAACAAAAAAGAGAATTTGAACGTACGCATTCTTTTTCCAGATCTTGCACACGACTCGAGGCAAAGGACAGCTCATCCGACATAGTAGACACCCTGTCCAGTAGCTCTTGCTTCTCCTTGTCCAACTTGTCCACTACCGTTAGGAACTTGTCTTCAAGGTTGTTGTTCACCTTTTGCATCTTACGATGACTGTCGAGAAGTCTGCAGAAAATAGAATATTAAGATGTATACAGAATGTTATACTACAATGATATATAAAAACAATAATAATAAAATAATAATATTATTAGAATACATAATAATATTCTATTAACATAATAATATTATTATGTTACGAGAATATGACGATGTATAACACCTAAAATGTTATGCAGAATTTATACAATTTTATCGTTTTTACTTCAATTTTTTTTTAAGTATATAAAACTGAACCTAGAGCAGTACAGTAACATTTACGTAAGTAAAATAATACATTGAATTATATTCAACACCTGGTTGGTTATATTCCGACCCTGGTTGCAATGGAATTTATGGGAAGAAGATGATTGAATTATATTAACATATAAATTTTGAAATTATAAGGTTAACCAAAAATTACACTATTTAAAACAAAAGAATTGAAATGCTACATACTACATTACTCAAAGTCTGGTGATTTGGGCTAAATTATTGACACTGAAGTCCACATTATAGAATATTTTTTTTAATATGCTATTACGACTACTGCCTCTAAATCAATAAATACATATTTTATCTTATTTTAGTTTAAAACCTGTCGTATCTATCCCGCAGTCTTATATGTTTTTGTTTCAATCGCTTGATCTCAGACTCAGCCTTGTCAATATGGAACATTCTGTCAAATATTCTAGTACTTCTACTTTATCTGTATAAATAGATACATACTGTATATGATACTTTATCATATTTTAGTTTAAAACCTGTCGCATCTATCCCGCAGTCTTATAAGTTTTTCTTTCAGCCTTGTCTCTATAGAACATACTGCCAAATATTCTTGTACTTCTACTTTTTATAAATAAACAGATATATACTGTATATGACACTATCTTGTTTTAGTTTAAAGCCTGACGTATCTATGCCGCAGTCTTATATGTCTTTCTTTCAGCCTTGTCCTTATGGAATATGCTGTCAAATATTCTAGTACTTCTACTTTATCTAAATAAACAGATATATAAGTACTGTATATATAATACTCTATCTTATTTTAGTTTAGAACCTGTTCGTATCTATCTCGCAGTCTTATATGTTCATCTTTCAATCGGCTGATCTCAGACTCAGCCTTGCCCCCTATGGAACATGCTGCCAAATATTTTAGCACTTCTACTTTCTCTAAATAAACAGATACATACTGGATATAATACTATATCATATTTTAGTTTAGAACCTGTCGTATCTATCTCGCAATCTTATATGTTCTTCTTTCAATCGGCTGATCTCAGACTCAGCCTTGTCCCTACAGTCAGCCAACTCTCGTTCCAGCTGAGCCACGTGTGACCTTTCTGTACTCAACAAGGCCTTTACCTGCTCCACGTCTCTTTGTAGATCTAAACTGAAAACAATAAAAATACAATAACACAGAACAATATAATACAATGCAGAACAATGCAATACAATATTCACATTCTTTTAATGGTTTAAAAAGCTGGTAAAGCTAACGTCAGTTTCCTCACTCGAAAGTGATTTCGGTGATGGGCAAGCCCAGGATTTGAACCCCGCACATACTGATCCGCGGTCGAGTATCTCACCGACTTCACCAATGGCTCCAGCCAAAAGTTGAGACATTTCAATAGCAAAAAACACTTAAAATTAAGATGGATATTTGAAATATAACACAAGCTAAAGAGTTACACTATTTATCAATGACTAATTTTTCAGCTTTAGAAAGTAATTGTGTCTACATAATTTAGCCCATTATTCCAAGTGCAACACAAAACATAAAACTTATGAAAACTTAATCCTACCTGCTGTTAGCAGTACAGACACTGCATATACACCCGCAACCCTGCAAATAACACAAAAAAAACAAATATTAAAATACATTAAAAATCTCAGAAAAAATTAATCACATGACAATATACGACAATATACTACAATAAATATTAAATGTCTGAGGAAATTCAAAGATGTATAACAATTTTCACAATCTTCTTCTTCTTATACTTAAAGTATGTCGGCCAACTGGTAGGTTTCCATTCTGCCATAAATATTAAAAAATATATTATAAATATTTAGACAGAGCAAATCTGCAAAGTCTTGAGTTGAGTAGATTGAACTTACGCTCATGTGGAGTGGGGCTGTGCATTGCCTAATTAGGATGTAAAATTAATTTAAAAGTCACTTTAAAAAAGAAACATCTGTCATATTGCATTGTTACAAATTTTACCACAAAGAGGACATAAAAGTTAGCAAATAAGGACAGATTAAAAGTCTTCACGCTAGAGACTCAAACCATGTACAATGAAAAATGTTATCAAGATACAAAATTATAATGATATTCATATTAAAGATATAAATATATTAAAGATATCTTTAATAAATTATAGATATAAAATTTCAACTTAAGCATCACGCTTAAAGTGAAATGGCAACAGCCACACGACCTTTTTCATATGTACATCGCAATTGCCACAGAAAGCAAAAGTCAAGTTCTTACCGAACAAACTTGAGACATCTTTGGCATTGAAGAAAATGAACTGCGACCAAACATCTCAGGTGTCTGTCAGCAATGAGTAAAGAAATGCTGCTATATATGCAGGTGGTAAAAGCTCTCACATTTCCATTCTGAGATTCACTAAATATTGCACAAATATTTATCGTCAAATTTAGTACATTTAAAGAACAAAACAGGTTAAAATAATTATATAATCACTTCAAACTTAAGGATTAAAGACTTCTGTTATATAGTATGATTTATTTACTGTTTACTAGTACTAGCTAAAATGATCACATATGTTAGTCAAAAAATGTTACAACAATTACAATATAATATAATTTCACTAGATATTTCTCACATCACCAGTGAATAAACTTGTCAAAAAAAAATGCAATGAGGGTAAACCATATTAGAGAATGAAGGAAAACTATATAGCAGGTTTTAGAAGCTCCTGAGCTGCATAGCATGTTCAGAGTTTTTCATGTATATTGCAAACCCTAAAGCCGATATATTATTATATTTGGATATAGCATTCCAGTTGGGAAATCATATTGGGAATGACAAAACTGCGAATGCAAACAATCAAAACTAGGTCTCCAATATTGGCAAACACAGATATTACATTAGAAATTGGCCATATATACAGGTTATGCCACCATGTTATTGAATATTAATCTATCGTCATAGTATTAGCCTTTCAATATCTAATACCAATAGTACAACTAACTATTTGTGTGCTGCAAAAATTAGAACAGAGAAACTTCAAAATCCCGATCTCTGATGTTCTTTTTTGAGCCAACGAATTTTACTCATTTCTTGCTTGTTTATTGCATACCAATGATAGCAAACAATTATTACTTATTAATTTTATAACAGAGAAATGAGAGACAGAGACGATAGAGGAAAGTAAATTTAGGACAATATACTATTATCATAATAGTATGAATTTTTAATAATCTGGTTCCAAAATATACAACCTCTGATTCTTATCTAATTCAAATTTAAAGTAATATACTGAATTAGTGAAAGCGTTTAATTAAAATTTCTCACAGTCTAATAACTTTTAATATTAAATTTTTAGTATAATTTACAAATACTACTACTGAGACTGCGCTACGTCCTATTTTGACCCTGCAGTAGGCTTCAAGGTTAATTGACTCCACTCCGCTCTATCCTCAGCCACAGATGCTCTCATCCAATATGTTCAAACTCTGATTTATATCTTTGAGATCTTTATTTACTAATTTGATCCATGTTTGTTTATTTTGACAACCTCTTTGTTTTGTCTGAGATTTTTTATTCTCATTTAAACAAGTTTTACAGGCGCATTGTTCGGTAACCTAAGTAAGTGACCTATCCATTTTAGTCTTCATGTTTTAATTGCAAGACTCCATTTTTTTTCATTTGTTCTGATGTATAAGTTATCGTTGCTTATAATGTGAGGGTAATATATTTTAAGCATTTTTCTTAATAGACTTCTAGGAAATTTGTCAATTTCGTGTTCCTGTTTTGAAGTTAATGTCCATAGCTCACTATTATATAAGTAAACTGGCGTAATATAAGCACTGAATATATTTATTCTTATTTTCATTGTTATTTTGCTATTTGTTAGTTTCATCTTGCATTTATTAAAAATAGCCAAGAACCTAAATATTTGCATTTCTTCCATTCCTGATCATTTTTGTTTCCAATGGTATATTTTTCTGTTTTATCTGTGTTTAGTTTTAAATCGCTCTTATTCAGTTTTTCATTGACTTCCTTTTGAATTTTGTCTGTTATATTTTTGCATGTGCTTACATATGCAATATCATCTGCAAACTGCTGATCAATATTTATACCCATTTCTCGCTTTATGCTATAGTTATGTGCTATAATATGATTAGGAATTAATTCTTCATATGGTATATTTTCTTTGGAGTATGAGTGTTCTTCAATTTGGTTTGCTATTTGAATTTGGTTCTCATGTTTGTTTAAGCTATTTGCAAGGTAAAATGTGAAAAGTACCGGGCTTAAGCAATCTCCTTGTGGTATTCCAATATTAGTTTCAAACTCATTTCCAGTTACATCTTCATTTTTAACTCTTAAAATTACATCATCAATGATAACTTTTATTATATGCAGTTCGTCCTGATCAATTATTTTACTTAAAACCTCTAATAATTTATTTCTATTGACAGTATCGAATGCCTTACTCATGTCTAGAAGCATGATTTCTATTTCTGAGTTTTTGTTTGTTATTGCTTTTTCAATAAGAAGTTTTCAATAAGAAGGATAATTTACAAATAAACAAACAAATTACGTGGATATAAACACAAGAGAACGAAACAAGATGATTGTATAAATGTAAACAACTTCATTCTTTCTTTAAGCACGAATCGTATAAGCCGAGTCTGTACAAAAGACATTTTTCTTAGTTCATTCTCTCGTGTTCTGCCGAGTGGCAGATTCCTTTTATATATTCTTATTCAAGGTCTGCGATCATTCACTATAGAGACCACTCAAATTAACATTCAACAAGTTAAGTAATTAATGAACAATTTAATAAAGAAATTTTGAATGTCTCCATGGCGCAATGGTTAGAGGTGTAGATAACGTCATGAAGTTTTAAATGACAAACCCTGAGGTGAATTGAACCCTCGTGGGTTCGATTCCCGGCCGCGCTGATCTGAGAGTAAAATCTAGGGCATTCACTGGACTGGTTATACGGAAAATGGACAAAATTGCCTGACGAATTTAACATGTGGTATTAAAAGTGATAGATATCAACATAGTGGATCATTTCACTATAATGTGTGCTATTATTATTATTTAATTCCTTCGTTAAAAAAGATGATTATAGTGTACATAATTTACATAACATAACGGCACTCTGGGTCATGAAGCACTGACGTTTAAGGCCCATTTCCTTCTTCCTCTTCATGGTTATTAGTAATCGTTGCTTTTGGTGGTCCATCAAATGCAGCCAGCGCCGATATAAGAATAACATTACATCATTCTGGGATTTTTCATTCAAAGCTGTCATCACTCAGTCTTCTAGGGTGGTCTAAGAGATACAAAATCCGATATAAAATCAGATACAGTGATAATAATAATAATAACAACAATTAGAGTGCTACAGTCATCAATGACAACATCGAGCAATATTGAGACAAAATCAAGCCGGCGAGCAAAAAAAGAAGGTCCAAAAAGGGTGCAAATTCCAAAATCCAGAAATTCAGTCCAAAGTAAAGGGAGTTAAAGTAAAGGTGGTTTAGGCGCAGGTCGCTGCTCATGGACACTGGATGGAAAAGAGAGATGGAAAAGATAGGTCTTTAACTGCTTATGGAACTGCTCATAGGAAAGCAAAGGCTGATGTGATTCAAATGAAGATTTCCGAAGATTGGATGGAAAAGAATTCCAGATCTGAGGTGCAGCCTGCTGGAAAGAACGATTATATAGCTTAGAGCGTGAAGGTAAGCTAGGTCTCACAAGAGTAATTAACTTTGAAGACCGAGTAATAGCAGGCTGCATCACTTTAATCAAGTGAGACATACAAGTTTGTCCAGGGATGGTGATGGACTTATACGTTAACGAAGCTGCTTTGTAAATGATACGCTCTTTAATCTTTAGCCAGTGCAAAGACTTCAAAATAGGCGTAACATGTGAGTACTTGGAACTACAAAAAATTGCTCGAGCAAGAGAATTCTGAACAAACTGCAACCGATCAATCTGACAGCCAGGGAGATTTAAAAACAGGGAACTGCAGTAGTCCAACTTCGATTGCACAAGAGCAGCACCAATTGTAGCAGCTGTCGCACGTGACAAATATGGACGTATTCGACGAAGATCACGGATATGGAAGAAACATGATTGTGAAGTTTTAGTTATGTATTCGTAGAAGGTTAGGTGTTTATCAAGGATAACACCGAGATTTCTCACAGAAGAAATAGGTGATATTTTAATACCCGAAGGTAAAGAAAGAGTTTTCCCATTTAACTCCAGAAGCTGTTGAGGTGTCCCGACCAACAAGAATTCAGTCTTAGATGGATTAAGTGCCAATAAATTAGCAGACATCCAAGAGGATATAGACTGAAAACTTTGTTGCAGGAGGGTTTCAGCATTAGAATAGGAGTTAGGGGTGAAACAAGTGTACATTTGAGTTTCATCAGCATATAGTTCATGATCAAGAGAATGAGAAGAGATTAGAGTGCTTAGGGGTGTTGTATAGAGGTTAAAGAGGATAGGATCAAGAACGGAGCCTTGAGGCACACCATACTTTAAGTGAGAAGGCGAAGAGATGTACTCCATCACTTTCACACTAAAGGAACGATCCGTCAGATAGGAGGAAAACCAATCAAGAACAATTCCACGAACACCAAACCAGAAAGAAAGACGTTCCAGAAGAATATTGTGATCAATGGTATAAAGAGCGGCCGAAAGATCAAGCATACATAATCCAGTTAAGCGTTGTGTGCACATGGCATTAACAATAGAATTGCACACAGATAGAAGCACCGTTTCAGTTGAACGATGCTTAGTATAAGCAGCTTGATGCTTATTAAGTAGATCATTGTAAGAGAGATGAGTAGAAAGCCTCTGAAGAACAATTCTTTCAGTGAGATTAGATATGTATGACAGATTAGATATAGGCCTGTAATTCGACATTGATTCCTTATCCAGTGTGGGCTTTTTAAGCAATGGAGTAATAACTGCACGTTTAAAAGCGCGAGGAAATTTGCCAGTAGAGAGAGAGAGAGAGGTTAACAATCAATGTTAATACTGGAGCAAGTATGTGAATACACTACTTTAAAAGAGAGGTTGGGATAGAATCCAAGTCACAATGTTTAGCTGGAGAGTCTAAAACTAATTTAGTAATCTCATCAATTGTAACTGGAGTGAAATTAGAAAGCTCATCCTTGGAATGATTCTCTACTGGAGTATTAGGAGTAGAGTTAGAAGCTGGAGTGATAGATTCTCTACGATTGCTTATCTTATCTGTAAAGTATTTGGAAAATTGTTCAGGCAGTGACTCCACAGGAGTAGAAAGAAGAGAAGGAGAAATAGATCTATGTAAAAGATGATACGATATGATACGTATAATACTTCAAATTCGTAATCGTAAGTCCATTGATATCAATTCTGCCACTGCACTAGCTACAGAGTTTGTCCATTCTAAACTTGATTACTATAACTCCCTGCTCAATAATCTCCCGAAAGCCTCTCTAAATCGTCTCAAACACGTACAAAATTATCTTTCTTGAGTCGTCTCTAATGTAAAAATACTCAAATCCCACACCTCTTCTCTTCTTAAGAAACTTCACTGGCTTCCAGTCTCTGAAAGAATAAAATTCAAGAAAGCTTCCTTAACCTTCAGAAGTTTAAATTAAGGTAAACGATCCTATCTATCAAATTTTTTTTCATAATAATCATAAAAAGGAAAGAGAAAATAATGAAACAAAAAAGCAGCCTTTAAGCAAGTAAATTTTGTAAGCAAATGCCCGAGTCTTGCTTATAACTAGACGAACATAATAGAGACAAAGACACTAATTTGTCTATGATAATTTTTAAAATAAGAACTGAAGGTTCAATTGTCGCTTGCAGGAAGACGGATATGCAGCTTAAGATCTAGACAAAATAATTTTAGGCATCTGTTGCGATAGTTTTCTATCAACTCTGTCGATATATTAAAAGATTTTCTTTGAAAACGATAACAACAATTTATATACTATAATAAAAAATTTAGTTTCAACAAGATTTATAGTGTGCTTTTTGTCTCAGAATATTTCAACGAAACTAGGCCAAAATAATAAAAAAATCAAAAAAAGCGAGACGTAAAAATATATTATGAAGAATTGTTACAGATTTATATCAGAATCTGCAACGCTGAAAAAAGTAATAAATGCTTTAATACGAGACGGGTTAGATTTGCAAAATGGGTCCGGGTGGAGGTTTCAACACCCTTGGTAAATGTGTGACCCATGAATAAAGTTTTAACCCCCCATGACAAAGCCCAGATGACCTCCCTTGGCAAACCTTCACTCCCCCTACCCCAACAACCCACCAAAAAAATTAACAAATCCAACCCTACCTACGAGTGGTCAGTAACCCCACTACCACTACCAAATTTCATTAATCGAGAAGGTCTATCACATGCTGCAGCCAGTGGCGATGTCAGTACGATACTCGACCACGGATTACTAGGTGCGAGGTTCAAATCCTGGGCTCGCCCGTCACTGACATCGCTTTCGAGAGAGGAAACCGACGTTAACATTAGCTTTACCAGCTTTAGCTTCACCAGAGTGTACAGGAATAGTTAAAATGTTTAATAATTAGTTTCATAATAGAACAACGTCAGATATGCAATTTCATAGATTTTTATTTTACAGATTGTATAAAATGATTGACAGATGCCAATAACTACAAGGAGACTCTAATTCATAGAAATGCTTATACAAATACACACACTATTTAACAACGAGAACTGAAATTAACAATGATAATGATAAAATGTGTTAGTCTAGCAGCAATAAGTCGGAAGAATTCTACATGGCAGTGTAAACTACTACCATCAATGAAGCATTTAGAACATAGGCTACTTCATGCAGAAAATATGTCATAAATATAAGCTACTTTCAAATTGTAAAGCATTGAATACTGCGCCCAACTAGATTATCTTTAAATTAAAAATTAATTATTGTAATGGACAAAAAGAGAGAAATTTAACTCAAATGAAACAGTCACTCAATGCATAGGGAGCAATTCAAGACAAGCATTGAAAAACCAATCTTAGCTTACAAGATCGCCCACTAACAGTAACATATTTCCAAGTTATCAAAGCATTATACACACACAGAATGCATAAATACTTCACTTACGAGTGTTACTATTACTTACACGTTAATATAACACGTCAATACTTACTGCAACGGCCTTCATAACGTATTATAGTTTCACATATTTAGACTGGATGATATGTAAATTGAAATATGGTCTCAGAGATGAACCGAAATGAATCTTTCATAAGAATACACTCGTAAAATCATCATTGCTAATATAATTATCGATGTAAATTATAATTTACCACTTTAGAAATAAACTTCCTACTGTTTTACATTTTACATGCTGCTATAAGGCTGAAAATTCGCAATTATTTGCATTTCCACTTTGTTTCAATGATTTTAGATAAATATTGCACATACCTGAAATGGACTTTAAATCTTTGTTAACAGATTGAATTATTATGACAAATCAAATAGGAAAGTAACTAAGCAAATACTCTTTCATGATTTCAAAAATATAGAGAACATCATCATCATCCCTTGAATCCCAGTTTAACTGGGGTCAGGATAACTACAAGGGTCGAAAATTACTGTAAAAAGGTTTACAATATTCGGATTCATATAGATTTATAGTATTTTATTTATAAAATTGGAGGCAAAAATACACAAAAGCAAACTCATGAACTTCAAGGAAAAAATGTAACAAATTTAAATGACAAACACTCAGATCTTTTTTCAACAACACAAAAAATGTTCTACAACTGGCAGTGAGGCCACTGATAAAATAAGTAATTGTATTCACATAAATAAACATCATTATTTGATATATTATGCATTAAAAAGTGATATTTGCCATTTGACAATGTAGGCATATTAATTTCTTTTCTAATGACTGATAAAGCATTACAAGTCAAGAAGCCAGGTTAATATAGATAAACAGCAGATAAACAACGATTGTTGATTAAACTTAATTTCTATCTATAGTATGCCTATAAAAAAGCAACAAATTACAATACAGTCACAATTCAATGTTCAATTTCTCGTACAAACGCGATTTTAGGTTCAGAAGCGCCGGTACCTTTGAGTATCCGCTTACGAGTGCCTGTAGTTTGCCAGTTAAAATTCGTTTTCAAAGGCAAATCAAGGCAAATGCAAGAATGTTGTTTCAATTATTGCAGGTTCAACACTCAACGTTCCCATCACGTTTTAAATCTGTTCAGTACTTTTGCAATAGCAGTACCTGTAGTCCAATGGGGACATGTGGACGCTGTTGGGTTAATATAATTTCTGGATTTATAACATATTGCAAACCATTCAGCAACTTATTAATATTTAAATATATCTGATTACATCTCAATATTTTAAAAATCCATAATTGCAGTTGAACGAAAGCAATCGAAGTGTGCGTAAAACAATATATCAAGAGATAAGGCAGTACATTTAATGTGAATTAGTATTATGTTTGCTTTTAAGTATTATTATAAAAATGACTGTTGCTAGCTACAAAAACAAGGCCCATCAAGGTTAAACACTGGCATTTTAAAAATAACAGAAGCCTTCAACCTACAGAACATCAACTCAGATATAACATCACAAATACTAACAAATATAACTAAAAGCTTAGATTACATCTACTCTATATATTTGCTTCAGATGATATTCAGATTAATTATTAACAGCAAAATATTCTAGTCAACTAAATACGTTACTCATGTCTAAACAGCTCAGCAATTTAAAACTTAGCCTTCGGCAAAGGAGATTAAAGATCTACAGCAAAATTCGAGACGTCAGAAGAACGTTAGAAGAATTATTTTCTGCCTGAGTATGGATCAAGTTCCTGCCTCAACGACTGATACTGCATTCTGCTCTGATTCAGTTCGTCTGCATGAAAAAAGCCAATAAGATAACCATATCATAATGATATAAGTTAATTATTATAATTATCCCGCATTGAGTCAGGGACACTGAAGAATAAACCATACGTTAACTGCACGTGTCGTAGAGGAAAGAAAGTATAAACTAAGGCAATGGGAAACCACCTTAAAAGCCATGTTTTTCCTTACGTAGCTTCAGCCTACAAAAGATATTAATAAGACTTTTGAGAAGGGATTAACTTGTGGGTCTATGGAGTGCTCTATATGGCATGTGAAAGCAGACTATGAATATGAAATCAATCAATCAATCAATAAGAATTTAACGTCCGGTTCCTCGCCATAGGGCAATGTCAGGGACGTCTCTTGCAGACTCTACACAAACAGGCGCCAAAGCACCACATGTTGACTACTGAGTACACAGAGACCACAAGAGAAAGCGAGACCAAAACAGTTAAAGTCTGTAATCCAAGGCAAGCAGGTCAAAATTTAGACCTACGGCGGAAAAAGAAGGGTTTTAGCTTGCCAAGGAAAGTACCAATACAATTACAAGATCCAAGATCTTGTGGCTGAGAGTTCCATATCGTCAGCGCAGAAAACTTGAAGGAGCGTCTGCTCATGGCAGATTTAATGTTTGGTACAGTGAGAAGGATTTTACTAGAGGAACGAAGACTACGAGAGGATTGATAGATGGATAAAAGATCAAATAGATAGGATGGTTTACCATAACTTAAACTATTGAAGGTCAAGGAAGCTATCTTGAATTGTATTCATACATTTGTAAATAGCGAAAGAGTAAGATCAGCTAATTAACAACGAATGCTGCTTAAATGAGAAATGACATTTAATTTAATAATAATAATAATAAAAGTCTAAAGTCTGTTTCCTAGTGCAAGGATGATGTCAGGGACGTCCCCCCAACACATGTCACTACAAATCGATTCACCCCAAACGATCTGAAAAAACCTGTACAGAAGGGAAAGAAAAAGATCCTAAAAGGTGCCGGTCCGGTGATAAAAAAAACAGTGAGGCAAGATGAAAAGTCTATGATGGGAAGAGATGTGTTTTCAACCTACAACGGAAAGTGGAAGTAGTAGAACATGAGTGAAGATCAGGAGGTTCCAAACAGAGGTAGCGGAGATAGAAAATAAACGTCCACCTAATGAAATGAGAATATTAGGAACTTTGAGCAGTTTGGCCTCGGCAGAATAAAGCTTACAAAAAGGTTGATATTGGATTAGGAGATCAGAAAGGTAAGAAGGTTTACCAATGAGAAGAAATGTTTTGAAAGTTAACAATTTAAACTTAAGAAATTTAATACATAAACACCTGACTGACCTCTCAAGTGACCGGCCTCTCTCTGCAGTTTAGCTACCGTATCTTCTGAGCCATTGGCACGATTTACAGCCTACACATCAAACATATTACAAAAGTAGTCAACTAGTTAATCAAAAATCTAATTAATGAATTAATTTACGGACTAATCAAATAACGCTCACAAAGGACCCTAGGTTAGTTCTAAACGCTCAAATGTTACACAAGTAATGCCGATCACAAGGCAACACTCCTATCTAAGAATACATATACAAATCATCGCTGCCTAATTTACATTCCAGCTCCACTAATGAGACCACAGGACCTATGAACTCATTTGCCACATCGTGCTCACCCAGCAGCTTATCAACCCAGCAGCTTCTATCAGGAAAGACTATTCGCCAGTAGATCACAACCCCATGTCCCGGCTATAAGGTGGCATATGAAATGAAGAAGAATTACACAAGTGCAGAAAGTCTACACAACAGCTTTATGTTGTATTAAACTAGCTTTCTGCTGTATCTGAGATATTAGAAAATTGTCTACTTACTTAAATTGTACCTGATTTCACGGAAGCCAATTCAGTAGAACATGAATAACATACAGTAACACCACCTCGTAAATCATATTTCGTGAACAAAATTATTGGAAAATAATACTAAAACACCACGAGTATGGATTCGGGTGGAACTATTAAGCAGTAAATAACAGTAATTAACTGCTTCTATATAGCAATTTTGCGAATACATTCTGAAAAATACTATTTGCACAAAAGATAAAAATAAGATAAATTTTCTTTATCTACTTCAACATTTAACATAATAAGCATATTGATAAATTATAAACAAAAAATTTAATACTAGTATTACTTTAAAATTCCTATCTATAGTACTTAACAGTTAAAAGAAATCAGTTACGTACATTCTTGATGCGAGCTTTCAGATCCTCTATCATTTTCTCATACTTCTCCTCTCTGTCTGAAAACTGTGCATACATCATACAAACAGCAACAATTCAGCTACAGAAAGAACATAAAAAGACAAATTCTGATTTTACAAAATGCAAAGTTTTATTCACAAAAAAATTACTTCAAGTTAACCTGTTTTAAACCTTCAAATATACACAAGATATTAATGTAGTAGATAATAAAATTAGAGCCATAGCAGTAACAAACTATCAAATATCAATCCAGATATCTCCACAGTTGAGCGCTAAAGTGCATTTTTAACGCGACTCTAAATACAAATATGGCTTAACATAACATTACAGAGTCAGGAAGCAATTATATGCTTGTTTAAGACTCATCAGGCTCTTAACTAAAAACCAATTAATATGAATAACACATAGTTCAATATAAAACTCAAAACTACATTATACAAGTACATTTACCAAAAAGAGCCAGTGCCCAACTAAGCCTTGAAAAAAAATCAAAACATATAGACTTCATGTCAACATGTCAAATTTATACATAGCCTCTGTATAACACTGAACATGTAATTGTGAAAGTTTTCCATAACTTCATCCACTCCAGTCAACTTTTGCTTATCACATCCAAGCCATATATTAGAACTACTCTGCAGGTTCGGCGGCATAACACAGACGGTAAATAAAAAATTCTAAATTTAAAAGAATAAGTCAACTTTGCTAATCATATGCACCATCAGCAATATGCCAGAAATCAATACACCATTTTCTGAGATATATCTAACAGGAATTTCATTAAAAATAGCGAATTAAATCAGTTTATTATTAATTTAAATTAAAGACAGAAATAAACTATAATAAATACTAAGCTAAATCAGTGTACCTTTTCCATAGTACTCTGCAATGTTTTCAGTTTACTCGTTAGTGCATGCATGTCTTCCTGAATCTGCTTGGCTTTCCTGCATAAAAATTAAAAGAGAACCCTAGTACATTAGCGACTAATTGGCATTGCACATTGAAATATAAGATATGGAGCACTTTTGAAAATGTCTTTCACAATAATATTAAATAATCGTACTAATGAACATGTGATGTACATGCAGTTTATCACACTTGGACGAATATGAATAAGCATTTCACAACTAGGAACAATAATAGTTATTCACAAGTGTTATTGCTGCATGCTTACAGGTATTTTCACTATGAGTTATTTTTCACTTAGTCTTAAGATATTTGCCTACCATTGAGTTGGTGAAATTAATTACTTAATTCGTACTACACTCCATGCTACATACTCAGTGTCTACATACATACTCAAAGCCTACATACATGTACATGTATGTAGGCATGCTAACAAATTTTATAGAGTAGTAAACATACCAAAATTCCTTTAAAACTACAAGCCACTCTATTTTTTAATTATTATTGTTATTATTACTATTGATATTAAGCCACTCTAGAATGTATTCAGCAATATAAAAGCTTTTTTTTTTCAACAAAAATTTTTTAAACAAAATTGTAGGATCAACATACAAAACTCCTACAGCATGACGTCAAGTATCAAATAATACAAAATCTTATTCACGCCCATATAGACATCTACAGTCGCGAAGATCTTGTCTCTGAGATAATATTAATTTCCCTTCCTTAATATTGGCATCAATCTGCACGGCTCTTAATTCCTCAGAAATCAGAACACATGATTTCATTCTTTATATCTAAAAGTCTACACAAAAAAGTGCCCACATATCTCAGCATTGCCTGTGTATGTCAGTAAAGTAAACACGCGCTATAGTGAAATGATCAACTACATTGATATCTATCACTTTTAATACCACATGTTTTAACCGTTAGGCAATTAATTTTATTTTTTGTGTAACCGATCCTGTGAATGTCCGAGATTTTACTCTCAGATCAGCGCGGCTGAGATTCGAACACACGAGGGTTCAAATCACCTCAGGATCTGTCATTTAAAACTTCATGATGTTACCCCTGCGCTATTAAGAGATTAAGTTTAATTAATTTTTATTAAGTATGTCAGATAGTAGACATTCCACATCCATCATCTATAGCATTAAATACATGACAGTTTATAAACGTTAGAAAATATATTATGACTGAGGAAGTGAAACAGGTTTAATAATTCCGCACCAAGAAACTTACCATTCAAATTTAGTCCATTTGAAAAGAAATAGAATTTAAAACGACATCAAAATTTATGCCAGTTAATTAAGAAGTTCGAAACAACTAACTGATTAGAAGCTTCCGTTTTACTTTCAGTTTGTTCCAGCTGAGTCTCAGTCATCAGCAGCTTCCTGGATACCTACACATGTGATTCTTATTAAAAACTTATTCAGTAATTATCTTATTTGAAAATCTTAGAAATTATATTTTTATTATTATTCAAATTATGTTATTGAAAAATTTTAATAGAAACTATCTTATTGTTATTAATTTAATTTAATTATCTTATTAGGAATCTTATTAGAAATTATCTTATTATCATTATTATAACAATTATCTTATTACTATTATTATTAGA
This sequence comes from Enchytraeus crypticus, assembly GCA_905160935.1. Classification (NCBI taxonomy): domain Eukaryota; kingdom Metazoa; phylum Annelida; class Clitellata; order Enchytraeida; family Enchytraeidae; genus Enchytraeus; species Enchytraeus crypticus. The sequence goes on from CAJHZI010000713.1 coordinate 2,030,737, forward strand.
ATTATTTTAATATTATTATTAGAATTATCTAATTTTTATTATTAGAATTATATTATTAGGAATCTTGTTAGAAATTATCATATTATTATTAGAAATTATCTTATTAGAAAATCTTACTAGAAGCTGAAATGTATTTAGTAACTTTACTAATAATACTTTTAACAGTAATAATTCTTACGTAGGAATAGCAAGTTGGCAAGAATAGTTGAGAATGTTAAACTTGTGCAGGTTATCCTTTGTGAAGTTAAAGCTTTTGCCTTCCTTTACTAGTGTAAATCCATAACATTACTTAGTCAATACAATGCAAATAAAATAAAAATATACATAAAGTTTGATACAAGCACAACACCTTAGATTTGCCAAAGCAACAATGCAAAGAAACAATCGGCAGCTACCTCATCATACTTCTTGTCTGACTCGTACGTAGCGTCCTGTGTCTCCTTCAGCATTTGATCCAGAACAGCGATACGTTCCTCGTCCATGTTACGTCTATGATCCAAAGCTCTGCGTGCTCTGGACAACCCATGACAGCATAGAGCATTCAAACAAGCGTTTAAAAGTAATGTATAATGGTGAAAAGCATTGAATCCATCTTTTCGTGTAACTCACTGCCAACTACCTTTTTATGCAAATAAAAAAATATGCAGGTAATCAATTTAAGACATTAATCATCTATCTAAAACTCTCCTCCAGTGTACTAGAAAATATCTACATCAGTATACAAATAGAAAATAAATTACAAAGAAATTTAATTGTGCAAATTAATTAGTAAATTTTGTACTCTACAAATGTTTAACACAGATAACATTAAGGTAAAATTCTTCTGTAAAACGGAATTTTAGGTTCACTTGGCAACAAATAATTTAATATTACATTTTGCAAAAAAATAGAACAAATATATATAGTCCTCAGCAAAATTTTAAAAAATTAATTAGTCAATATTTATCAATACTAATCATCATCACCATCATAATCTTCCCTTAAATCCCAGTTTAACCAGGGTCGGGATACGAATAGACTTTCAAGTTTATCCATTCGTTCCAGTTTAATATTAATATGTCAATATTAATTTTGGGCTTTCCCGTCACTCACATCGCTTTCGAGTGAGCAAACTGACGTTAATATTAGCTTTACCAGTTTTTATTTATACTGATTTATATCACTCATCAGTATAATACAGTTAATTTTCATAGCACGTATGTTGTCAAGTAATATTTATACATTCATATACTTCAATCAGACTTGACAAAAATATTTAATTCAATCATACTACATTTATTAATATTATCACACAGAAATCAAAGAAATTCAACCTCTCAGACTCATCAGCTGCTTTCACTGCATTGTCCAGCTGCATGGTAGTGGTTTCGAGTCTCTCAGTTAACTCAGCGAGTGCTTGCTCTGTTGCACTCACCCTCTCGTTTATATTATTCATTTCTCCGCTCAGCTAAATACGAAAAAACAATCAACCATTTCTTCATTCAATTTGAACCAGCAAAAACATTCATGTACAAAAATGAATATACACAACAAAACATTCCTTTATTTGTTTCAAAACACATGGACACATAGCAAATGAATTATTAATTGGTATTAGAACTAGCCTGGCAGGTTTTTTTATATCACCGGAATGCATGTCACTGTTTAGGATCTTTATTTTCTCTTTAACACATTCTAGCACGACGCTTGAAATGGACGAATCTGATTACAGTGACTTCCCTGATTCACCCATGATATCTTCATCCTCATCATGATAGTTCATGCCTGCTATCATCTTTGGAAGAGGAAATGAATGTTAAACTTTTCTAAATATCCTAATTCATCTCTATTAATCATATAACAAAAATGACTGATGATTGATAAAAGCTTTGCTGCCTAATAAATAACATTACCCATTATAGCACTAAAAAATGGGTTCAAATGATCTGATTGACAAAAAGCACCTAATGCAACATAATAACTGCAAAACTTGGCTAATTAGTTTGACTGTTCTATCTTAGAATAATTTAGAAAACGTGGTTTATCCCTGGGTTCACTGTGGTTTTTCCCTGGTTCACTGGGGTTTTATCAATACTCCAGGAGAGTGCTTTTTAATTTTTAGTTTTATACCTGCAAACTGGAAACACAAAAGAATGAAAAGGATTAGCTGGACTAAAAAGGTTACAAATGAGGAAGTTCAGAAGAGAGTTGGTACAGATAGACAGTTGATAAACGTATTAAGAAATAGAAAGAAGAGTTGGAGAGGACACATTCTAAGGGAGAAGGTCTATTAAATGAGGTCATGGAAGGCGGAATGGAAGAAAATAGAGGCAGAGGCAGGCCGAGATTAAGTGTGCTAGATGATTTAAAGACCCACTCATAAGTGAATATGAAAAGGAAAGCGGAAGACAGAGAAGAGTGGAGGCGTTATATACCATGGACCTGCCAGTAGGCAGTGCACTAAAGAGAGACCTGCAACTATTTGTAAAATATTGTTAGTCACTTAATAGCAAAGGGGATAGCTCTATTTAAAAGAGAGCAGTCGAAATTACGTCAGCATGTCACAAAAAGGATTTAACATACATATTCTAAACCCAGAAAACAAGTACAATGAAACATCTCATTCAGGAAAACTGCAATTAATCCGAAAGGATGTTACTGCTAGCGTAAAATTGCAAATAATAACTTGACAAAACTATCCGAAGTGGGCTAAGTAAAATTATACCTGTCCCATTTTTGTCTTCTCCTCTTCAAGCATCTCCAGATTTACGCGATGTTTATCCGAAAATTCATCCAGCTCTTTCTTAGCCGTCTGCATGTGATTTATAAGTGCTTGCACGGCCGGAGAGGCATTCGATCCCGCACCCTGATGTTGTTGAGCAGACATATTGTGAATGCTTTGATTTAATACAAAATGTTATTAAGAATATTAAATATTGAAACAATAATAGTAATATTTCACTATTTTTTAATAAAAAACACATAAAACAAGACAAAAAACAAGTTGCAATGTCGTTGTTATTGTTCTTCTTCGTTTGCTTACACATGTAAAAAGTAAAAAAAGTAAACACGCATTATAGTCAATAATCAACCATGTTGATATCTATCACTTTAAAAAGAACCACATGTTTAATCAGTTAGGCAATTTAGACCATTTTCCGTATAACCAGTCCAGTGACTGTCCGAGATTTTACACTCAGATCAGCACGACCGGGATTCGAACCCACGAGGATTCAAATCAACTTAGGATTTGTCATTTAAAACTTCATGACGTTACCCCTACGCTATTTAGACATTCTAAATTAAGACATTCATGATTAAGTAAACCTGCAAAATTATGAATGAACAACTATGTTGATAAACGTTGTCATAAAAGACATTACTTATCTCTCTAATATTGTTTCAATCTACAGTATAAAAGGTATCGTTCTGCCATTGCATCTGCTGAGCAACGATACTACTCCACTGTCATCAGCAATGCAGTAGACTCCAAGAACCTATGGAAAGCAGTCAACACTTTATTGCATAGGTCACCCTCTCCGTCTCTTCCTTCACTTCCTGCTGAATCACTTCCTAAACGGTTTGCTCTTCACTTCTCTGACAAAATCAACCAACTCCGGTCCTTCATCATTCCTCTCATCTCTAGCTCCACACCTCACTATCCTCAACCAACCAAATCAACCGATGAGCAGCTCCATAGCTTCACACCTGTCTCCATTGAGGAGATCACGCAACAAGTCTTGACTTCTCCCAAGCACTGTGATCTCGACCCTATCCCTACTTCTCTGTTGAAGAAGTGTATCCATGTTCTGGCACCTTCAATTTCCACAATTGTTAATTTATCCTTGTCCTCTGGCACTTTTCCACAGTCATTTAAAAATGCTATTGTCACTCCACTCCTAAAGAAGCCGTCGCTGGACAAGGAATCACTCTCCAACTACAGGCCCATATCCAATTTACCGTTCATTTCCAAACTCACAGAGAGACTAGTCTTTCAAAGACTCTCTACCTATCTTAAGTCCAACGACCTCTTCAACAATCACCAATCTGCTTACACGCACCATCGCTCTACTGAAACTGTTCTTCTTTCTGTCTGTAACACCATTACTAACGCCATGTGCACGCAAATTTTCACTGGACTTCCATTCCGCTAGTACCCTTTCTTGGACTGACCACCCGGATTTTGGCTCGCACCGTTTATGGACTCCTCACTCTGCTCATCGGCTTTGATTTGGTATCAGAGTGCTCAATGTTGTCATGGACAACAGTAGCACTCTAATCGTATTGTTATTGTTAGTGTTGTTGTTATGATAATTATGCATGCAATTTAATTCATTTTCTGGGAACCTATAGTCCTCTGAATGGTCGGGATTTTACTCTCTGAGTGAAACGCAGGAAAGCTCAATTCACCTCATGATCGATCTGTCATTGGTGTAAAATTTCATGATGTATGTTTTGCCATAGAATGCTTGTGGCTCTAGCTCTATAACAACAACGGCATCTACAACAACAACAACAACAACTACTACTACTACATGACATCATTGAGCAAATACCAAATCAAACCGATGAGTACAGTGTGTGATCAAAAATAGAGCTTGCCATTATGAAACTCAAAATCCTAACTGTAATCCTAATTCTAGCTCTAGGTAATACTTATATATATTTTGTCAACCAAATCAATAAATAAAACAACAATTATTAACATTTATTTTTGTTATAGAAACAGGTCGGTACTTAGAAACTTTTGTAATTAGTACTGGTTAACACTGATGTATTTTTATTGTATTTTGGTATTTATTAGAAATAATAATAAATAGTTTATTGAAACTGAAATTATTAAAATAATTCCTGTGGTATTTAGAGATATTTCTTTGAAGTTAATGTTAGCTATAAATATTATGTTGTTATCAGTATTATTAGCACTTTTGTATATGCTTATAATTTAAGTTATTTATAAAATGTTTATGATTTCGGAACAATACTGGAACAAGAAGACTGGGCGTTTTAACTCATAAATGATTCAGTTATCTAAACTGATATATAGCCTCACTTATACAGACTGAACTTATCTAGTTGGTTCAGTCAGCAGTATATAAGTTTTATGTAAAAGCTGGTAAAGTTAATGATAACGTTAGTTTCCTCACCGAGAAGCGATATCAGTGACGGGCGAGCCGAGGATTTGAACCCCGCACATACTGATCGGTGGTCGAATATCTTATCGACTTGGCCACTGGCTCTGCCAGTGGCGATATAGGTAAGATATTTTGTGTTGATAGCAATTGTGAACTGCGTAAATATAGCGAAATTATGACATCCAGCTTATCATTAAAACTATAAGTAAAATGCATTTGAATGTTTTTTGTCAGTGTGGTTATATAGTAGAATGGAGTAATCGACAAAAATGAATTGGTAAAAACATTAGGAATCAGAGTGTTACTCTCATATGTTAAGTTCGAGCGCTATGAAAACAGCGCTAAATCTTTTGCTTTTATGCCATTTGTACAAAAATCATTGAATTTCTAAATTTTGAATTTAGAGTAAGATAGTTCGATGAATATGTGCTTATCGCTTAGAAATATGTACGCTTTAACAGACCTTAATGTAAAAATAGATAACAACATCGCACTAATAGTTTTGTTTTAATGTGGTCTCAGTTCTGGTATAATTATATCGTTAGCTAATGCTGCCCGACATTTCTCTAAATAAAAAATTAGCATAATCCTACACGTTTTACTAGAATAATTTTAAACATTGACCTAAATGATATGCGAAGTAATTTTTTGAAGTCATTTTCTTTGTGCAAGACTGAGTTCAGTGACAATCAAATTTATGTTATCGGGTCATTCTATGTCAACTGGTCCAAATTCTGAACGTCTTCCCAGGTGACCATCTCAGATTTGCCTGAAATTTACAGCATGTGAGGCAAAATATGTCTCTAGGCTAGATTTAAAATATTAATTAAATTGGTTCACCGGTTTTGAAGTTATGACTATTTTAGTGACCCCACCGTTGGTCGAATTTTGTACGAAAATCAAAATACGTCAAAATTTTTCTCAACTTTGAAGGGCCACATCCCTGTTAATTATTATCCACTGTGCAAGAAACTTTGCCAGTATACTATATTTGTGGTGTAGATGCAGAATATGAAGTCAAAATTCATGTCACACATATATCTTGGTTGCTGTATAGCGATCCAAACTTGACCAAAAATGAAGGTCAAATTTTCAAAAAGTGTGACTTTGAGATGCTATAAAGCTCATAATGTGTGCAGCATCTGTAGATTAAGTATACCGACTGGGGCATAAAAAATAATCCCCTAGCGAAATCTCAATAACTTTAAGAAAAATCAAAATATATTTACGAAATTAACAGGATTTCTAGGAGAGGAATTCCTGCGTATATTCTGCAAATTTGGTTAAAATATTTTCAGTAATTACTAAATTACAGCATTTCTACGAGAAAAGTGCTAAAGTCAATTTTAACAAGGCTTTTTGAAATGACAGTCGTTCCTCTTAAAGAAAATAACTACCATGAAAAGGGGCGTTTACTTAAGTGGTGGAGTATAAGCCTGCACTACCTTGTTAGCTACTCAAATAAAAGATGCTTAAAATTCGTTCTTCTGTTAAAAGTATTCCTAAATTTTGAAAACAATTTCGGGCACTTTTGTTTAAATAAGCCTTGATAAAATTGATTTTAACATTTTATCTGAAGAAATGCTGTAGTTTTGTTACTTCTGAATGTATTTTCACCACATTTGCAGGATATATTCAGAAAATCCTCCTCTAGAAGCTATGAAAATTTTATAAAACTATTTTGAGTTTTGACCAAGTTATTAAGACTTTTGTTAAAAAAAGCCTTGTCATAATTGATTTTTGCACTTTTTTCGTGGAAACGCTGTAATTTTTTTATTGCTGAATAGATTTTCATTAAATTTGCAGGCGATATGCAGAAATTCCTCCTGCAGAAGCTCCAAAAACTTTGTACAAATATTTTGAGTTTTGTTGAAGTTAATGAGATTTCGCTAGGGGATTATTTTTTTTTTGCCCCAGTCTGTATATTCTGATACAATGCATATAGCTGTGTGAAATAAGACACTTGGCAGCTTTATAAAGTGATTAGAATTTTCATACCAGTACCTCAAAGTTGAAAGAAAATTTATCCGAACCCGATTTTCACCCAACTTCACCCACTGGACTACCCATGTTGACAGTTGAATAGATCCTTCAAACTTATGCCATTTATAGGTTAGTATGTTAGCAACATCCTGTAAAAAAATTAGCTTCTTACCTCGTTTAAAAATATTTATTTCTCAACTCTATCAGAACATATAGCAATAACCATGTGAACTGTACAGGGTTGAATGACCCTTTTTGGTGATCTAAATAAATAAATAAATCAAATAAATAAATGTAAACATACCCATCGAAGATTGTTTTTACACAAAAATTAAAATGCTTATTATTTTTCGCTACTTTGAAATGCTATATATCGGCTGTTTATGGTCCCATCAATATGAAAATAGTCCAAAATACTATCTATGTTGCACAGATTCGGAATATATATTCATAATTCATGTGGCATGTATATCTTGGCAGCTGCAACAGCTCAAACTTTATGTTTGATTAAGTTTCGATGCATTTGAAATTTACAAAAGCCAACTTTGAAGCCCGTTCATTCTAACCATTTACAAAGTAGATGCAAGAAATCTATTGAGTTTAATTATTTGGACATCTCAAAATAATAAAAAACACTTATGAACTCCAAAAACAGCTACATGGCACACCATCAGCTGGCATCAACGAATGACATTTTCAACATATTATAAAAATTGTGAAAAATAGGGTTAGCATGCATGACCACACCTATACTTTAGAAACGAGGTGAGAAGCTAATTTTTTTATAGGATGTTGCTAACATACTAACCTATAAATGGCATAAGTTTGAAGGATCTACTCAGCTGTCAACATGGGTAGTCTGGTGGGTGAAGTTGGGTGAAAATTGGGTCCGGATAACTTTCATCTTTGAGGTACTGGTATGAAAATTCTATTCACTTTATAAAGCTGCCAAGTGTCTTATTTCACACAGCTATATGCATTGTATCAGAATATATACTTAATCTACAGATGCTGCACACATTATGAGATTTATAGCATCTCAAAGTCACACTTTTTGAAAATTTGACCTTCATTTTTGGTCAAGTTTGGATCGCTATAGCAACCAAGATATATGTGTGACATGAATTTTGACTTCATATTCTGCATCTACACCACAAATATAGTATACTGGCAAAGATTCTTGCACATTGGATAAGAACTAACAGAGATGTGGCCCTTCAAAGTTGAGATATTTTTTTACGCATTTTGATTTTCGTACAAAATTCGACCAATGGTGGGGTGACCAAAATCGTCATAACTTCAAAACCGGTAAACCAATTAAATTAATATTTTGAATTTAGCTTAGAGACATATTCTGCCTCACATGGTGTAAATTTCAGGCAAATCTGAGATGGTCACCTGGGGACCATTGGACCAGTTGACATGGAATGAATGACCCTATCGTTAATTTATACTGAATATTAAATTAAGTTTATAGTGACTCTCAGTATTACAGTTTATATATATATATATATATATATATATATATACATATAATACATAATATAATATAATTATATAGAATAATATATATATATATATATATATATATATATATATATATATATATATATATATAGAATAATCGTATATTGATATATATATATATATATATATATATATATATATATATATATATATATATATATATCAATGGCATCAAAATAAATTTATATTTTGATATTTCCAGTTAAGGCAAATTCTGCTGAGAAATACGATGGGATTTTGAAGGATTAGGAAATTAGGAACATCAATTTTTGGATACTTAATCCGAATTGTATTTAGACATAGTTGAATATGTCTACGATTAATTTAGAGAAGATTCTTGCTGATGCAAAGCGTCTGTCTGGTCGATTAAAGGAGCATGACTCTACCGCTGATACTCTGCTCAAGCAAGCACACAATCTTCAGAAACAAGTGGATTCCGTAAAAATGGTGTGATTTATTTTCTACAATTTAGACAATATAAGCTGCATGGACGTTAGATTATGATGCTCTTCATTGCCTTTTGGCTTTAGTTGATTTTAGATAAGTTGGTTTTAGTAATGTAATATGTATGTTGATAATATGTTTTGATTTTGTTGCAGCCTTTTACTTCGAGCATGCTGTAAATAAGCGCCACTTTCAAGGTCCTTGATTGGAGGATAATTGGAATTTATGTGAGATTGGTTTTGGAATGGTTGTATTGATTTTGGCATACAGAAACTATCTCTCTATCTATAGATCTAAACTATCTGTCACTGAATATGTTATTATTTATTTATGTGTTATTATTATTTATTTAATATTATTTAAGTATGTCATTGCTATTGTTTTACTTATTTTAACGCAATGCTTCATGGATAGGTACTTTGAATAAATCTTTCATGCAGCTAAATGCGTGCAATCTTAAGAATAAATTAACTGACACTATTTATCTTCATAGCTTTGCCTGGTATGATTAGGTGCTGCCCAATAGTTAAACTGGTCAAATCTGTGCTTTAATTATTTATTTTCTTATTCATGAGCAATCTTGCTAGTAAATCGACATAAAATCTGTTTTTAAGAAGCCCAGTGAAATTTAGATGATTGAGTTAAGAACTGAATGAATATATGAACTATTTTAATTAATTTAATATAAATATTAAATTATATATAATTTAATATTTATATTAAATAAATAATAAATATTAAATAAATATTTAAATTATATAAAATAAATATTTAAATTAAATTCTTTCAGTATCAGGAAAATCTGGCTGAGCTACAGAAGCAGGTCAAGGAACAGCAGCAGCAGCCTGCAGCTGTAGCAGCTGGGCCTACTGTGAGTGGAGCAGTGTCATCAGCTGGGCCTACAGCTGGTGGGGCAGTGTCAGCTGCTGGGCATACAGAGTCTGCAGCTGGGTCAGCTGCTGCTAGTGGTGAAGCTGCTGCTGCGGGTCATTTTTACGCAGGCGCTGGACTTATACTGGTACTTATCAGTACTAACATTTTGTCATAGTGTTTGGTCCTCTTTTGCAATAGTATTCTTTTTTTACTGTTTTGTAGTAATATATTTTGCTGTTTTTTACTATTTTGTATTCATATTTCTTGCCATTTTGTACTATTTTTTAGCAGTATTTTTTATATTTTGTACAATTTTGTAGCTGTATTATTTGCTATTTTGTAGTAGTATTTTTTATATTTTGTAATGGTATTTTTTGCTATTTGTACTATTTTTTAGTAGTATTTTTATATTTTGTATTATTTAGTAGTAGTATTTTTTTGCTATTTTGTACTATTTTCTAATAGCATTTGTAGCTATTTTTTTACAATTTTTAACAGTCTTGCAGAACGGCGTTAGAATACTCGGCACTCTATTTGCACTATTAGTTGTACTACTGTTTAGTACTTCCCTGCCTCCATTCTGTACCATCTTTAACTTTAGTTCTTTTTACGTACTACAATTTTGTTCTGCCATTCTGTACCTCTTCATTATAATAAACCCTCCATTTTAATAAACTCTCTATATACATGTATATAAATATAGACCAATAGTGGAATGATGGACCACTTATATATTTGCATTATGTATGCATATCTTCTTCTAGTGCACTGCCTAACGGCAGGTCCATGGCATATAACTCTTCCAACTAATTCTATCCTCTGCCTTCCATTTCACCTCTATAGATGAATTTGTTACCAGATCATCCAACATCCCATGTTTTGATCTTCCTCTAACTCTTTCCCTTGCATTCCTTCTGTTACATCCTTTAATATGCATAGGTTTTGCTTTTGTGTATATTCTGGTATGCATATATGTATGCCTATATAGTATATATATACATGTATATATTATATGCATGTATATATATTTATGTTTATATTACTTATACATATACATATACCTTTAGCTTATAAGACTATACAAGTATACATTATATACATTCAGTATTCTATTGTTCATTGTTTGATATATTGAGTGATTAAGTTAGGGAACATAGAAATAAATCTGTTAATAAGATCTGAAGTTGTTGTTGATTCTTTAAGTGATTAACTGATTTATTTATTGATTTGCTGGTGTATCGACCTAATCCAAATTTTTGTTTACTAAATTGTTTGGGTGATTATCTGGTTTATGTGATTGATGATTAATTGATTGGTTGATTGATTAATTGATGCAGGAAAACAGAGAGATAAAGCAGCTCACGGAGGAAAATGAAGAATTGAAACAGTTGTTAGATGATCATCAGCTAACGTTGGAATTGATAATGAGAAAATATCGTCAAAAAGTTTATTCACTCATTTCTGACATACAGTCTAAGAACTCTGGGCTTTCGCCTCTGGTTAGAAAACTATTGTGAAATTTTTCTTTAAAACATTCTTTATTTGCTGTATATATTAATATTGTACAAAGGCAAGCAATGTATTATTCTGCAATAAAGAGTTTGTGCATTTGAGGAAGTTTTAGGTAGTAAAATATTATGTATATATGTGTACATCATATCGTATCCTGACTCGCATCTCTAATATATTTTGCATGATGTTTAACTATGCAGTAATTAATATTAGCAATTAGTAGCAAGACTATTATTTTGCTAAATATTTAATGGTTTACAAATTGCTTCTTACCTTATTGTTATCGAGCTTGATACTTTTTTTTTTTTTTTTTAACAGTAGCAGTATTTAATACTTACTAGTAATGAATATTGAGAGTACTTACTATTTATTATTAGTAATTAATTACTAGGATTTATGAGCGTAAGACCGAGCATAGAATATATTTAGTATATTCTTAGTCTCTTTTAATATGTATCTCTGCTAGATCAAGTTTTCGTTGAGCGAATGATTCTAGTCTGCGCTGTACATTCATGTACAGCGTGGTTGCTAAGGTTTGTTGCAATAAAATGTTCGGTGAATGGCACATTTATGTTTAACAGCTTAATCTTGACAGTGAGAGGTTAAAAAGTTTTGTGGTCTTGTTGTTGTTGTTATAGATTAAGAATGGAACAAATGGTTCTAACAGCTCTCTGAACACACTGCAGATCTGTGACATGGCGGAGGTCATGAGACGTGCCATCTCATTGGACGAGGAAGAAGAACCAAGAGCCAATGAGATAATTGCTCAGCTTCAAGTAGAAAACAAAGCCATGAAGGAACTTCTGCAGATCAGCGAGAGTTACGGGAGTAGTCGTAGACGCAGAGATACTTCCACACAGACAGAGACTAACAAACGAGAAGAGACAAACAAACGAGCAGACAGCAGGCAAGCGCATGAGCCGAGTGCTAAACCTAGGAGTAGAGCGTCCGAGTCAAACTGTAACGTGAATAACTCTCGTGATACTGATGACAGTGTTACTAACGATTTAATAAGAGTTAGTACTATAGAAACTACTTGTGGTAAAGTGAATTTTCAGAATTCTGGTAACGACACTTCTTCGGTAAAGGAAAATTATGTAGGAATTAAGGAGAATAAAGTTGTTAATAGTAAAGGCAACTCTGCGCCTGCTTACAGCACAACTACAATTAGACGTAATCGAGATAAAAATATGAAAGCAATGTTGGGGACTGAAGGTGAATCTTTTGCTAATGAAAACGAAGGATTTGATGTTGGACTGAAGGATGCTGAGGCAGAATATTTTTGCAACACATCAGCGACAGTAAATTGTGAAAATGTGTCAATCGTTAACACTGAAAGTAGGAAATGCGCAGTTATTCTAGATAATATGGTTTCAGATTGTGACCGCAAAATCGAATGTAATATAGCCAGCTCGAGCGTCGATAGAAATATATCTGACATTAATTCGACACTTATGAACAGTTCTAACTCTGATAAATCTAATTTGGAAACTACAACGACTTCGGAAAAGGTTAAGATTTGTACCGTATCATCAACTAGTGTTGATGCCGCAGTTTCTACACCGACAGACTCTGACTCTGTAATATCAAATAGTGACATATCTACTAACATAGATGATGCTACGCTCTTCATAGATGGGAAATCAAACTTCTGCGAAAATGGCAATTCTTTATCAAATGATACTGATCAAATTTCATTCCACTTGTCAGGCAATGGAGATGTGGCGTCAAGGGTTAGAAATGGTGATTTGTCAGTGTCAGCGGTTGATAGTAACGATTGCACTGCAGTGTCTGATATTTCTAACGATGATCTTGCAATAAATAAAAGCCTAGACAATAGTTTAACCATTCCTCAAGAAGAATCAAATCAGAATAATTCTTGCAGTAATACGGAGAATTCTAAGACATCGCCTGGAATGTATCAGGTAAGCTGTTGCTTAGACGAGTTAGATAGTTACTTATCGGAAGAATTGACCGATGACAAAGATATCGATACTAATGAAACTGAAGATGGTTCAGGCGGTGGTGCTGTTGATAATGTTTCACCTATTAACGCTAATTCTGAGATACTAGAAGCTGTTGCTGTTTGTACAGCTGCCACTAGTGCTACGACTGTCAAAGATTCAGCTATAAATGTTAATAATTCTAATTCAGATGCTACTGATTCACTAACCGAATCTAGTGAAACTGTGGTCGAAGCTTCTGTAGGTCTTCCTGCTGCTAAATTACCAGCTGATGCTATAGTGTCAAATGAAAAAGACATTGCAACTACTGAAAGCATTAGTGCTGTAGAAACAGCTGCACCAATTTCAAGTGAAAAAACTAATGTTAGGAAAGCTAAATCAGCTCCTGTTCGTACCGTAAGAGTAGTTACGTCTGTACAGTCACCAAAGTCTGGACTGCAGCCTAGTACAAGCCAACCTGCAGCTAAGTCTGTCTCGGCAACCACTGTCAGGTCTGTGGGTAGCCCTGCCGCTAATTCGAAGGCTCCTATCAAGCCCATCCCGAAGGCTGGCTCTCCAGCTCTGAATAAAAATCCCGGTGGACCCGCTAAAGGATTGACTCCTCCGAGAGGTGCATCAGCCGTGAAGAAGGTGTCTTCAGTTAACTCTGAAGGTGGGAAGACTGGTACGGGGGGTTCGGCAGCTAGGTCGTCACCTGCTAGCAGTGCCTCAAGGACCCTTAGTGTGGCAGGTAAGACTGCATCATCCTCTGCAGCTGATACCACAACTACTGCATCGCCGACAAACACTACAGCAAAACCTGTTGCATCAGCGGCAGCTGATGGTGCAGACGATGTTAATTCTCTAGCAGCAGCTAGTAGTCTTGCTGCAGTAAGGTCTAACAGTGAGGGAGGTAAAATGTCTGCAGTTACCTCACCGACCTCTTCTAACAAACAAATGACGTCAAGTCCTAGCGACATTGGTGCCAAATCAGCTGCTTCACCATCGACACCTAAATCTTCTGGCACAGCAGCTGCGAAGACTTTGTCAGCTAATGGGCCTAAGACAACAACGGGTAAACCTGCAGCTGCTGTATCGGGAACTGTTAGAGTCAACACTGCTGCTGCTGTTAAATCGGCTAAATCATAGACCAATTTGTAAATTTATACCACGAATACATGCTTATAAGCTCAGTCAGAGTGTAGTGCCGATTTTTAATGTAACAAGTTAGCTCAATTTATAAATTTTTGCATTGATTAATTGTTTTAAACTCAAAGTGTGCTATGTAGTGAGGCTACCTTCAACTTTTCACATCAGTGTGTACATGTGTGAATATACACATAATAATAATAATAATAAAGGTTTAACGTCCGTTTCCTCATCCAGGGATGATGTCAGGGACGTCCCCAACAGCACACATCACTACAGATCAATTCACCCAGACCAATCTGCAAAAGAAATGTGATGAGAAGTAAGGTCCTAAACGAAAGCCAGTCCGGTGATCAAAAATGGTCAGGGTAGATTGATTATGTCTACGGTGGTAAAAGGTAAGTCTTAAGCTTGCTAGAGAATGTTGAAAGAGAAGAACAAGAGCGAAGATTAGTTGGTAAAGAGTTCCAGATTGTGGGTACTGCGTAAGAAAAAGAACGTCTGCCCAATGATGTGAGAATATTTGGAACAGAGAGAAGATTGGCATCGGTTGAACGAAGTGTACGTGAGGGACGATAGGGAAGAAGAATTTCAGATAAGTAAGGCTTGCCAAATCGCAGAGTTTTGAAAGTTAATAGAGCTATTTTATATTTTATGCATTGATTAACAGGGAGCCAGTGAAGTCTGCGAAGTAAAGAAAGAGAGTGAAATTAAAGTCGAGAGGACTTGCAAACAACACGTGCAAGAGAATTTTGGACGTGCTGCAAACGATTGAGAGAAGAAGTAGGCAATCCATGTAATAATGAATTACAGTAGTCGAGCTTTGAATGAACTATAGAATTAGCAAGGATAGTGGCTGAATTTCTAGTAAGGGATGGACGTATTTGCCTAATCTGACTAATCTGAAAGAAAGAAGCGCGACAAACAGAAGAGATATGGGATTTAAAGTCAAGGTATTCATCAAATATGACTCCAAGGTTTTTGGCAGATCGAGAAGGTGAAAGAGCAAGATTCTGAAAATTAACAGAATTATTAGTAATTTTATTTCTTTGCAAAGGAGTGCCAATTAAAAGGTATTCAGTTTTGGAGGGATTAACAGCAAGACGGTTAGCACAAAACCAGGAATAAACCTTGTCTAGAATGGATGAGAGATGGGCCAGTTTCTGATCGGAATCATGATTAGAAAAGGAAATATACAGTTGAGTGTCGTCTGCATAGAAATGAAAATTTATGGAAGACTGAGCAAGCAAGTAGCTAAGAGGAGTGATATATAAAGAGAAGAGCAATGGACCCAACACTGAACCTTGAGGAACACCGCGTAGGAGGGGTAGTTCAGAAGAGTGATTTTGACCAATAACAACTGATTGTGTGCGACATGAGAGATATGATGCAAGAAAGAAAAAAGCAGAATCAGAAATGCTAAAACAAGATTTAAGCCTATTTATTAGAATGCCATGGTCAATTGTATCGAAGGCAGCAGAGAGATATGATGCAAGAAGAGAAAAAGCAGAATCAGAAATGCCAAAACAAGATTTAAGCCTATTTATTAGAATGCCATGGTCAATTGTATCGAAGGCAGCAGAGAGATCTAGAAGAACCAAGGCAGAAACCTGTTTACTACTCATGGCCAAGCTAAGATCATTATGTATACGAAGAAGAGCGGTTTCAGTAGAATGGAGTTTTCTATAGGCAGATTGATAATGAGAGAGAGAAGGGAAAGAATCAAGATGAGTGCATAAACGGGTATAAATTACCTTTTCAAGAAGTTTAGAGATGAAGTTAAGATTGGAAATAGGACGGTAACTGGAAAGGTCATTTTTGGTAGAGAAGGCTTTTTTAGCAAAGGAGATACAACTGCTTATTTGAAGGAGGTTGGGAAGATACCTTCTGAGAGTGAGAGGTTGATTAAGTATGTAATAGGAGCAACTAAAACATCAATACAAGATTTCAGTAATCATGTAGGAATAACATCAAGGCAGCAAGATGAGTCGGTTGAGAGAAGAATAAAATTGCGTATTTCTTCCAGTTTAGCTGGTTCAAAACTAGAAAGTAGTGGTGGCTCAGGCATATTTACAGAAATGGTGTTGTCCATGTCAATAGAGTTGGAGGGTATAGAGCTACAGAGTTTGGCAATTTTGTCATCGAAAAAGTTGAGGAAAGAGGTAGCAAGAGATGATGGTGAGGAGCTAGAGGGGAGTGACTTGGGAATGGTGCAATCAAGCAGAGAATCAAGTGCTCCCCATAATTTCTTGGGGCAAATTTGATTCTGCGAGATTAGATTTTGATAATACAAGCTTTTAGCAGAACTAATCATTTTATTTAATAATTTTCTTTGAGGTATTTGGACGTAATGTCTGAATTTTGTAGTTCAGGTGGATTTTTCAGATCATTTCGAGTTTTGAACGTTCAGATTTTTGTTTAAGGATTTCTTCAGAAATGAATGGTTGTGAGAGGGGCATGTTTATCTAATATGGAAGAAAGTACGGAGCTAAATTGAGCTGAATATTCGGCAACAGTTGAAGACGGATTAGAATACAAAGAAGAGGACACAATATCAGCAGAGAAGGTGTCAATGTTAGTAGAAGAGAGTTTTCTATAAGTTTTAAGTGTTCTGGAAGGGTGTACATTAACAGTCACAGGCAATTTACAGAAAATTGCACTGTGATCTGATAATGAAGGATCAGAGATTCCATGATCAAGAAATGACATGTTATTTCGAGTGATCAAGAATGTGACCAGAGGAGTGAGTAGGGGAAGATATATGTTGTGTGAGATCAAAGGCATCAAGTGTTGATAAGAAGGCAGAAGAATAACGGTCATCGGAATCAAGGTGGATGTTGAAATCGCCCATAATTATTAAATCAGTGGGTGATGAGGCCATATCTTCAAGAAGCAAGGAAGAATCAGAAATGAAATTGGCCTTGGATAAAGAAGGTGATCTGTAGACAATCAAAAAGAGATAGGATTTGGTTTGCATATAAGACGGAACAACATATATTCAAAGGATAAAAATGGAGAACAGTTACAAACAAAAGAAAGAAAAAGTTGACCTAAAAATAGCAGCGATGCTACAACCACGACTAGAAGAACGACCGACATGTTGAATGGAATAGTCATGGGGAGTGAGAGAGTTACAGACAGCAGGTGGAGTGTCAGGAGAAAGCCATGATTCTGTCAAAAATAGAATATCAATGGACTCATCAAGAATAAACTGTTGAATGAGTTCGGGTTTGTTTAGGTGTTTTGTGATAGTTGTGGCAGACCGAATATTGAGGCAGTAAGTGGACAGGTTAAAAACAGAAGAAACAGGGCCAGGATTCAACTCAACATCGCCTGCTAAAATTAAGAGAAAGGTAAGAATGACGTTTAAATGTCTTTTAGAAGTGAGATTAAGGGAAACAAAATGAAGATGGGATTTAGAAAAGTATGGCAAAGATAAAGAATCAAGGCATTGACAAACGGAGGCATACGGTATAGGTTGGTAAATGAGTTTGCATGAGGAAGAAATATGGTCAATGGAATTGCCAGTGAAATGGTTGGTCATATATGGAGTAGTGAGGGCTAAAATAAGATAAATGGAAAGAAAGAGCAATGAAAACACATATATAGCATGAAAAACGGGAAATGATTTCTTTCTGTGGGTGAAGCAGAAAGAAATCAACCAATTAAAGTAAAGGAAAAACATTCTAGGACAAAAAGGTGTTTAAATATATGGCTAAAAAGCGCGGTAAAAAGTAAAAAATTTTAAAACAAATATGTTAAATCCATTATCGTAAATTAGAAGAAAATAAATGTATACTGAAATGTAGAAAATTTTAAGTAATATAGTAGAGTATATGAGAAACAATTTAACGAATTAGATAAAATATTAAATTAAAACAAAAAACGGTATTGTGTATAAATAAAAGTGTCATCCATTAGGCTCAACTTAGGCTCCTCGGTACACACACGTCATCGTTATAGGTTAATATCAGATATTTATTATTGACTGGGTCGGTTGCATGATAGTTAATCATAGTACTGTGGGATAGGGATATGTGAATTCTTTTCCACCTATTGATATTTTTTCAATACTTAAAGTGTGGTTAGAGCAATCAAAAGCCGTATAGATTGGTTCTATACAATATGAATAATGTTTTTGTTAAATAGCTACAAATTCGTTAGAAAATTTTTAGAACAACTAGTACAGCAGATTTACAATGTTGATTGATTAGTACTAAGTATTTTTAGTTCATTTTAAGTAGAATGCTAACAAATTTAATGCCTTACTCTGCATTATTTCAATTGTACTGCCAATATTTATGAACATAGCTTTCTATCAATACTAGCTATTATGCCAATTTAGAATAATAATATTAATTTTCATTATTATTTATAAAAATTCAGCTTTTGAACTGTAAATGGAATACACATAAGTCCCTGTGTTTTGTCCAGGTTGCTTGATGAATGAACCAACCGTGTACTGCACGTGTCATAAAAAGCGACATAAAAATAATCAAACCAACGTCAGAAAGGGCATTTTGTTGATGAGCGCCTAGGCTCCAGAAATTGCTACAAAACTTTCAACGAATGGAATGATATTGGGCATAGTGTGATTATGTGGGACAGAGATGATTGGACAAGGTCTATTGGCATCCCAATCCTGGTTAAGCTGGGATTCTATGGAAGATGATGATGATGATTTACAAGAATTAGTGATATGACCTGTTAGACTATGAGAGCAGATAAACAAGTGCAGCATTCTAGTTACTGGGTTCACAGGTCACTCACTGATCAAGCTTCCTTAGCATGGAGACCACCTTAATCACTTTGCTTTATCCTTTGTGTTTTTGCGTATTACGCATTGTAGACATTTATTCTTGTATATTGCACAAAATAGTCTGTAGGATAATCTACAGAAAGCGGATATTCTTTTGTGAGAGTGATTCGTTTTAGTGCTAGACATTTATTGTTGGTTTAGATACTTTAACACTACTTACTGTAAATATTTATCGAATTGTCTTATAGACTCTAGGTATGAAAATATGAGTTTTGGCTAGACTGTTACAATAGCTCAGTGTGTAGAACGTCAGGTATTATTGCAGAATTTTGATTGACCAATCCTTAGGTTCGTTGAACTCCAGGGAGTTTGATTTCTCAACTGATCTTAGAGTAGAATTTCGGACATTGCCTGGACTGGTAAACGGATAATTGACTCAACTGCTTAACAGTTTCATCATATGATATTGAAAATGATATACCATCATGGATGGTCATTTCACTGTAATGTGCGTTTAACCGTTAGATGTTTTAAGTAATTTTCTCCTATTGATAGGTGATTGGACATCGTTACAAACGGTATTGATTGATTGATTTGATTGGTCTTAGCTGAGCTTTTTCCATGATCGGTTAGGTTTCGCTCTATAGATCAGTACGTGCAGGGTTCAACGTTTAGGCTGGCCATGTCGCTGACAGTCTTTTGATAGAAGAGACTTACTTTAACAGTGCTGTTAACTTTTTAGATGATTTATCAGAGTAATGAAACCAGTGACGGTATCGGTAAGATGTCCGACTTCCTATCAGTATGTACGGGGGTCCAATCTTGGGTTCGCTGGTCACTGATATCACTTCGAAGAGATGAAACTGACGTTAACATCGGCTTTAGTTTTTTAAACGCTTGTTCGTGAGCTTAGGCGTAATCGGAGTCGTGTATGAAAGT
Organism: Enchytraeus crypticus; assembly: GCA_905160935.1. Classification (NCBI taxonomy): domain Eukaryota; kingdom Metazoa; phylum Annelida; class Clitellata; order Enchytraeida; family Enchytraeidae; genus Enchytraeus; species Enchytraeus crypticus. The sequence goes on from CAJHZI010000713.1 coordinate 2,050,980, forward strand.
TGTTTATATTGTAGAGTGACATATGGCAATATTGTTCTTATGTTTTGCAAACTTTGAATAGCCCTATCCTCTCTGCTGTAAAAACCGATTGATTAAAAAATTATTGGGATAAATAGTAATATATTAGAGTGAATGAAATGTAGTTTCTATGTTTACCTGAATCAAAAAGCAGGTAGTATTCAACTGGAGAGTTTTCAGTCTCTAGTGAGGGTAATGGTGTATTAGGCAGAGAGGAAGATAAGTTTGACTGATTGTGGTGAATTTATTGTAATTAATAAAATCATTTAAATATTAAAAGTCACCTAATAAATTATAACGTGATCTGTAAGAAGGTGTTTGAATTATTTGATCCACAGTTAATTCTAAAATAATTCCTATTTCAATATATTCTGCAATATTTTAATATACATTATCAATTTTGCTAATATACATTATCAAACAGTATTTAGGCATATATATTTTATATCAACTTAATTTTCTATTTCTCCATCGTACATGACAAAAATTATTTTTCAATATTTTAGTATAACAAGGCGCTCTTTGTGAGTATTGATAAATTATTATTCAGATTTAATTTACATTTCATCTTTCGAATTTACTAATTTATGTAGTGTCGACGTATTGAGCACAGTTTTAAATGTAGAATGTGCTTCACAGCTAGTTAATCGTTTAACAATGTTCTCCTGCCACGTTATTGTGGAACTTGCATTTAAGTGAGTTTTATAGTATTTAATGGTAGTATTTCATCAATGGTTTCCTATGCGCATGAGGAAGGCTTTATATCTGAAAAGGTCTATCAAGGATCGAACCTTGGACGTCTTGTTCTAAACATTCTCATGCTGCCTCTAGAGTAGAGTGCTAAAATGATTAATCATGAACTAAGCTCTTAATGTTCTTATTGTGATATGATATTTTTCTATAGCCTTATCAAATTGCACGCCTCTGTGGAGTACGGGATATACTTAGACTTATTTAATTTTTTGAGAAAATTCAACTTGATGTGGTAACTAGAGATTTGAACCTTCTACATTTTATTAAGTAAATCTCTCTTTCTCTTTCTCTTTCTCTCTCTCTCTCTCTCTCTCTCTCTGGTGTTCTGCCAAGCGGCAGGTCCATACTACACATTCTTACTCTCGAGTCTGCTTTCACGCTCCATCTAGCGTACTCCATAGATTAACAGGTTAATCCCTTCACTGAAGCTATATCCTATCAATACTTTATGTAGCATATAGCTTGGAAAAGAGATGATCTCTCGTTGTCTTCCTCAGTTTGTGTTTTGTCATCTCTTACGGCGCGTGCTTTTAACGGTTGATCTTTTCTTCAATGCCACATACACAACACGGGAAAGTAAACTACTAAATGACTTGTTTTAATTTGTTATTATTAGTTCCTAAATTCTAATTCATTCGAATACTAATATCAACAATCTCTGTGTCTATAAATTATTTACAGATTCTATCTCACTCGGTCTCTGTCTAGTGTTTTGCAAAGCGGCAGGTCTAAAGTACATATTCGTACTCAGAGTTTGCTTTCAATCTTCATAAGGAGCACATCGTAGATTAGCAAATTTATCCCTTCACAAAAGTCTATACTTTATCCATTACTTAAGTAGCGCATAGCTTTGGAAAAGTTATGACGTAGTTTCTGCTGCCATCTTCAGTTTTTGCTTTCAGGTCCCTTAAGTGACACGTGCGGTGTTAGGTAGGTTTATTCTGTAGCGTCCCGAACGCAACACTGCAGCGTACTGTATCATACTTAAATTTAATTTATTTTGAACGCAATGAATATGTCTAAGTATTTCTCATTAGTCAGAAATACTTTCGTTTGCTCCAAACACAATCTGTCTAGTGACGTCCCTGACATCATCCTTGTATGAGAATACGGACGTTAAACCTTTATTATTATTATTATTATTATTAGAGCTTTTTATTGATCGAGACAGAGAATTCAGATGAGAAATATCTACCTTGAACCGTCAATAAATGCAACACTAGTGGGAGAAGTACTTATTCATAAGTTTTACAAGTATAGATAGTTATTGGCCTTCATTCAGCACTTGATAGATTGTGATTAAGCATTTTAGAAACCTATTCGATGAAATGAGGAAAATGATCGCCAAGAGAGTTGATATGTTTTACTACTGTTAGGAGGATCAGAGCGACTCGCAAGCTAATCAACCAGCTACCCATTATTATTTTGTTTAACAACAGAGCAGTTCATCGATCATATCGATTGATAGATTTATTATCAACTCCAGGAATTGGGCAGGAGGCTGTTCGATGATAAAGAATGGATTTTTATTTTTGTAATTGATCCTTTATAGCTTAGACACTTTCAACGTACAAAACTATCATCGCTCATTATAAATAGTGAAGGTCATCTCTGATTTTGAAGATTTTCACTGATTTCGAAGGTCAACTCAAATTTTGGAAGGAAAGTAATTTATTATGAAGAGAACTGATGATAAAATAAAATTGCGCCAATACATACGAAACTCTGGGAATTTTATTCAAAAATTACCTTTAATGTTGCGGATTATTTTCTCCACAGCTTATCTTAGCTAAGGGGGGTTGTTGGACACACACATACATGCATATAAATACACGCACATATGCACAGACCCACACTAAACGCACACATCAATGATAAAGAATAATTCTTCATAAATATGGAGTAATTCTTTATTCTATGGCACATACGTCTGACATCGACTCGTTTCGTATTTTAATGAAATGATTTTTTCACAGCAGGCTTTATAAAATTAAACGCCTAACTTTCATAGAATACAATTATAATAGTAGGCCTAATTTAATATGTTAAGTATCTTCATCGATAATAATTTCGTGACTATTTTCATTCCAATATCATTTTACCAAAATGGGATGAGCCGATGGGTTCTCGGCTAGTTGTTCGACAGCGGATCAGTAGGTGTGGGGTTCAAATTCAATGCTTTCACCGTCACTCACTTGCTATTCAAGCAGAAAACTGACGTTAAACTTGACTTTAGCGTTTTTCTCTCTCTTAGTGCACTGCCTACTGGCAGGTCCATGGTATATAACGTCTCCACTCTTCTCTGTCTTTCGCCTTCCTATTCATTTCCACATATTATCGTTTTTATCAATCGCATATTCTATAGAGTCAGAAGTGGGCTTCCCTTTAAATATAAAGTCTAATGCTAGTTTGTAAACCGGTTGAAACTAGTTTATCGTTTAGAATCTCTCTGGCAAAGCGTGTGCCATTGAATAACTTACCTGTAAGAAGAGGCCCATATACATATTATACGCAAATCCATTGAAGCTATAACCGCACAATGCAGTGCTACGCTTATTCGTCCACATAGTGTCGGCATCACCAGGGAGCTGTGACCTATATTCAGTGTCTGAATGGCCCTCTGTATAGCATACGAATGCCATTTTTGAAATCTTTCATATTACCTACATACCGCCATTATCTTATGGTTACAGGCTGTCATATATATATATATATATATATATATATATATATATATATATATATATATATATATATATACAGTATATATATATATATATATATATACTGTATATATACTATATACATAATATATATATATATATACTATAATATATATATATATATATATGTATATACTATATACTGTATATATATATTATATATATATATATATATATATATATATATATATAGAGAGAGAGAGAGAGAGAGAGAGAGAGAGAGATAGGTATGATACCATGATAAAGCCGATGATAAAATTTAAATAACAGGCAAATGAGTCGATTTGAATATCCATAAGCCGTTTCAAGAATGGATTTACACATCAAGCATATGTAGGCCTATGGACTACGTAATATTCGTAATGCATTTAGTACATTTAGTATATATCAAAGCACGCAAATCACTTAATACCTGCCATGAAGTTATGACGTGTCATTCATTATACGTGACAGAAAATAAAAAAATGTAAAAAAGTAAATTCCAATCACTATCGAATGGCTTATTTTCTCACACCAGCAAAGCAACGATTCTATAAAGAAATTCTATTAAATTCATTCACCTATTGAACGTATCTATAGCTCAAGGTGTAAAGCAACAAGTAACGTCACGGACCTTTAAACGGCCTCTCCTATGATCCCGGGGGCGATTCCCTCTCTAGCTGATCATCGAGTAAAGTTGTTTAATTGTTATCCATCAAATGAGTAAATCTTTGGGATAACATATTTGGACAATGTGCGACTGTGGCGCTTGGTTACCGGTTCTATGTGATATTACATAAAAAGAATCGAGTGATGATTTTTATAATAATAATAATAATAATAATCATAAGTAATAGGGAATAATTACTATTTTTCTAATGGTTGTTATAATTATAATTATAATAATAAAGGTTTAACGTCATTTTCCTCATAAAATGATGTCAGGGACGTACCCCTGTCACTTGTCACTACTAATCGATTTACCCCAAGCGATCTGAAAAAGCATGTAGGCCCCCTACTGAAGAGAAAGAAAAAGATCTTAAACGGTGCCGGTCCGGTGAACAAAAACAGCCAGGCAAGATAAAGAAGGCTATGGTGTGAAGAGTTATGTTTTCAACCTACAGCGGAAAGTGGATGTAGTAGAACATAAGCGAAGATTAGGAGGCAGAGAATTTTAAACTGTAGGTGCTGAGAAAGATAATGAAATTATAAGCCTGACGCTGGCCTGCTTAAATAAAGCGTAGAGTTTCTGTAAGAAAATCATCCACCTGTCAAAACTGTTCGTTGTTTTCAATGTGGCAATTTAAGTTATGCAAACAAAAATGTTATTCAAATACATTTTGTAAAGCCTGTCAAGTAACGGTTCTTTACGTAATTGTCATGTCTACCACCAAGTTTTTCTTGTAATTTCATCTCGACAACAGAAACACTGTACACTATATTTAGGCATTCAGTTCTGCGTTATCATAAAAGCTCTAAAACTAGCAAAAGTTGACAAATTAATAGAAAAATTAAAGCCAAAAGTGTTTACTTCAGCAGAAAATGATTTACATTTACAAGCATATTAATGATTTCTGGATAGCGTACGGAAAAGCCTCAAGTAGAGTAATTCTAAACCGCAGTGTGTGAGATGCTAAATCTAGTCTGATACCGGAACCTTACATTATACTAATACATGTAGCCTACATGTACAATTGTAGGCTGCATTATACTGATATGTGTAGCCTACAGGTTTACACCGATGATACGGTGCCAGGTTGCCTGACTTTGTCATGATTTCTCTTCCAATGACCTACAAAGACTGTAAACAACAATTCAGCAACGCATGCGTACAATTACAAAAAGTAAAAGTAAACACGCATTATGGTGAATAATCAACTATGTTGATATCTATCACTTTTAGAACCGCATGTTTAATCCGTTAGGCAATTTAGACCATTTTCCGTATAACCAGTCCAGTGAATGTCCGAGATTTTACTATGAGATCAGCGCGGCCGGGATTCGACCCCACGAGGGTTTAATTCACCTTAGGATTTGTCATTTAAAACTTCATGACGTTACTCCTACGCTATTTAGACATTCTAATGACAATTACACACTACTACGAGCTCTTCTCTCTCTTTGTGCACTGTCTACTTGCAGGCCCATGGTAAATAACGTACCCAATCTCCTCTGTCTTTGGCTTTCCTCTTCAAATCTACATGTTCATGTTCACTGCTACAATTGCAAACTAAATTATAGACTACGGGATCGAGGCAGTAACCGTAGCATAGCCTCTTTAATATGTTAACTATGGGGAGGGGCAATTGACCCCCCTCAGTCGGAATAAGCCCCTCTCCAGTGAACTCGATTTACCTCCCCCCCCCGTGATTGTCATCAGCTACCAAAAGTAATTCAAGAGAAAATGTCGTTAAATTGCTTCTGAAGAAGAAATTGAAGAATTTTGAAAATATTTATACTTGCGGAAAACTTCAATGAACATAAATAAACCTTAAGAGATAAAAAGAGCAACCTTATGAGATAAAATATTGTAGAATTTCTGAATAAAAAAATTTATTCAAAAGTCCACTGGATTACATTTATATATTTTTAAAACAGATTCTGTTCAATATAGTACACATATACATGTATATTGAGCAACTTGTGTAAAAAGCTTTCGATGAATGCGAATGCGATGAAAAGAAGAATCTGTATAGCAACTCATTTCTGTCAAATCTTGTTATTATTTACAACCATTCTAAGTTTACATATACATGCAGACAAAACATCTGCTAATATTTTTCGAAATGGATGCGTTATAACAGACTTGATTACTGCAATTTCCTTCTTCATAATTGACCTGATAACCTTAATAATTATACAGAATCATCAAGTGGGTTTAGATTGAGATGGGCGAATTGCAAATTGTATTACTAAGCGTAAAAAACTGTATCGTCTGAGACGTCCCTGACACCTATTATCAAGTGAAAAAGCAAGCGTTTATGCATCATTATTATAAGAAGAATTAAACGAACAAAAAAGAAAAGAAAAAGAAAAGTAGAACCTGTAACAGGTTTAACAATGAGGGCTTGACAGTTGTATTTCATAATAGGAAATGTACTTGTGCTCAATTTCTGGGCTGAGTCGGTGGCTTGTTGGCAAGTCGTCCGACAGCGCCCGACAGCGAAGCAGAATGTGCAGGGTTCAAATCCAGTGCTCTTCTCGTCACTGCCATGGTATTAGAGAAGGTAACTGACGTTAGATTTGGCCTTACCCTTCAACAACATTTTTTAATAAAATATTAGATTTAGCAGAAACACTTTAAACTAATTAAATTAAATCGAAAATTTAAAATAACCGATAACTCTGATTTTTAGTGCAAAATCAGTATGGCAATATAAATGTCTCGTAGGTTCTAGGTCACTTATAACATCGCCTGTTTAAAGTCATTTGTACGGTCAATTACGCCACTAGTTTAAATATAAACAGAGAGGCAATTCAGAGATCTTGTTAAAGACGTTGAAATGCCAACAATAGTAATAGTAGTAAATTGTTGTAATTAGCAGGTTGTAATCGTTTAAGATGTAATAATAATCTATTAATCCGTATTAATACTAATTAATTAATAAAACCAGCAACAATAAAAATAATTAATTAGGCCTAATAATACTTAATTAATACTAATCTGTAGTAATAACTACTGCATTTCTGAATCGCTGTCGGACAACTTGCCAACAAGCCACCGGCTCAGCCAAGAATTGAAGCTGGTAAAGCTAAGGTTAACGCCAGTTTCCTCACTCGAAAGCGAAGTCAGTGATGGGAGAGCCCAGGATTTTTGAACATCGAAAATCGATTTGTTAAAATTGACCAGAAGTACCTATTTTATTATAAAATACCACTGTCAAGTCCTTACTGATGAACCTGTTAGAGAATCTACTTTTCATCTTCTTTTATTTTTATCAATTATTGTACAGAAATGATAGAAATCAGAACACTTTGGCTTTTAGATGTTATTAAAGAATAAAATCATTTAAAGTCCAGCTTTTGATGTCCGTTTCTAACTGATTAAATTAATAGACATACGTATTAAACGATAAATATTGAAGTTTATTAAAATTTTGTTTTGAACGAGAATGCGTATGAAGCAGCTGACAACTACAGCTAGCTCAGCAGTCGCAAGTTTTCTACACAATGATATCTATTTTTGAGATCAGTGAAGTTTTCCGCATTGTATATGAATGACATCACAAATAAAGCCCTCAAATCTGTGGTCCCACATCTAAGGTTGATCATAATTCAAACCACGCATTTAGGTACATGACAATTATAGCCATGCATTTAGGGTTCATCAGACTAAAAACCATGCATTTAGGGTTCACCAGACTAAAACCAGACATTTAGGGTTCATCAGACTAAAAACCATGCATTTAGGGTTCATCAGACTAAAACCAGACATTTATGGTTCATTAGACAAAAAGCGTGCATTTAGGGTTTACTAAACAGAATACCATGTATTTAGGGTTCAGTAGACATACTCACCCTTTTAGGGTTCATCCGAATTAAACACGTCTGTTATTATTAGATCTATTGAAAGAGGTCCTTGAAGGTCGAATGAAAGGAAATAGAGGCAGGGGCAGTCCGACATTAGGTATGTTAGATGATTTAAAGACCCACTCACATGCGGAAATGAAGAGGAAAGCGGAAGACAAAGAAGAATGGAGGTTTTATACAACATGGACTTGCCAGTAGGCAATACACTAATAGAGAGAAAGATTATTGTTAGGCTTGTCGCTTATAGAGAATATCCTCCAGTTGTACACAACGTCTAAGCACGGAAAGGTCATTGAACCGAATCGATCTTGCTCAACGCTCTCTCGGTTCAACTGAGCCTATATAAGAGATCGCTTGTGCTCAGTACAAGCGTTGAGAGCAGTGGACTCACGGTAAGCCTAAGTTACAGTGTTAGCCTATTGGATTCACTAGTAGTGGTACTATAGATCCAGCTTTAGCGCTATGTACAGAGAAACAATGTTACTGTAATTAATAATGTAGTATATAATTAGTAATTTGTATATAAATATATTAAGCCTATATTATATTTATAGAATATGGAAATACGTTATGTTATATTGCATTATGTAATTTATAAATTATATTTTTGGTTTAATCAATAATATTGCTATAGACTAAATATTAAAATATTATGCTCAATTATTAATATCATATAATTTCGAGTAGCCTGTCAGATGATCAATGCAATCTATATTGGATAATAGTCATGTAATAATAGCAGCGGTATAAGGGTGGAACGAGAGCGGGGTCGGTGACTTATATAAATATCACCAATTAACTTTATTATTATCAATTAATTAATGGTTTTGCTAGTTTTTGCGTATGTCTTCAATATTCAATTCACTGGACGAAGTACACTGGTTACACCTAGGATCTGTCCTAAGTCCTTATTTAGTATTTTGATGGCAGTAGGAGATACTGTGTAGAAAGTAAGCGAGATGTTGGAAAATGTGAGAGAGGCACTATAAGGTAAAGGGATGAGAGTGAATAATAATAATAACAACAATAATAACACACATTATAGTGAAATGATCAACTACGTTGATATCTATCACTTTTAATACCACATGTTAAATCCGATAGGCAATTTTGTCCATTTTCCGTGTAACCAGTCCGGTAAATGCCCGAGATTTTACTCTCAGATCAGCGCGGCTGGGATTCGAACCCACGAGGGTTCAATTCACCTCAGGATCTGTCATTTAAAACTTCATGACGTTATCTACACCTCTATCCATTGCGCTATTGAGACATTCAATAAATAAGGAAATAATAGAATAAGGAAAACACGGAGCATTTGGAGAGTAGATAGAAGGAGAGATGACAAACGGATAATAAGTCAGGAAGAAGAAGCTAAGGAAGCTAACAGACACTAAGTATTGGGGGGCTATAATAGAGGATGATGAGGATTTGGAAAAGGATGTTAATAGTAGGATTCAGGCTGGGTGGGCAAAGTGTAGGGTAGCTAGTGGAGGGCTGTGTGATAGGAGAATACCGCTAAGATTGAATGGCAAATTTTATAGTTGTGTGGTAAGGCCAGTAATGATGTAGGTTCGGAGTGTTGAAGCAGTTTGCATGAGTCAGAAATCGGAATGGTGTTCTAATGTTTGGAACAACTAGGAAAGCCAGAATGGAAAATGAATGTGAGGATAAATTTGAGTGTTAAGGGGATTAGGGATAGATTGGCTTAGTCGCAATTGAGATGGTATGGGCATATTGTGAGAAAGGCAGACGAGGATGTAGTAAAGAGAGTTTCGGAGGGAAGAGCTGGATGTTAAGCTTGAGAGAGGTAGACCACAATTGACGTGTGATACGGCGATTAAGAAAGATATTAAAAATAAGGGTTTGAATAATGGTATGGTGTGGTACATATAAAACTGGATGCGGTCTATTTGTATCCCGTCTAGTTAAACTGGGATCCAAAGAAAGGTGATGATGATAATTATTATATTATTTAATTTATTATTATTACTGTATGTATTTTAATTACTTTTATAATTTTTTAATTTTTCGGTTCTTTCATACGAAATATATTTAGCCTGTATTTTTTGTGTTATTAAATACTGCTATCAAATTCAATATAGGTAGATCTAAGTCATAATCATAGATGAAAAAAACGTTCTTGCCAAAAATAAAAAACGTTAAAAAACGCGTTTTTTCCCAAAAAAATAAAAAACGTAAAAAAATTGAAAAAAAACGTTAGTAGCGTACACGTAGGCTTGCATATATATTACCATGCCTTCATTCCATAACACTAAACAATTTTATTACAACTAGGCTTGATCTAGAGTTCTAAAGTTCTAAAGTATGTCCATAGACTCCATACAAATATAAACAAATACTTTCAGATCACATACAGCCACACTGTCAGTTGTTACAGTTACAGGTCACATATTAGACCACCCATCACTTACAAGAGTTCCACCTGTGACGGCTGCATCTTCTTTATACTTGTTCACTATGGAGGAGAGGCTGGATACTTACTAGTCCAATAACTTTCCACCAATCTGATCTCTTCCTGGTGGTTTATAACCTGGCCCAGCGCAAGCTATTGCCCGCACAGCGTCTTTAAAGTAAGTTTACGGTTTACGTTTTTTATTTTATAAAAAATAAAAAACGTAAAAAAACGAGTTGTTTTAACAGATATAAAAACGTAAAAAACGTTTTTTCATTTATGGTCATAATTCTTAGAGTGTCCGCGGAATTATCGACGGTGGGATTTAGAGCACTTGGCTCAGTTGCGCGCCAATAATAGAAGTTAAGCTACGTTGGTCTCTATTAGTACATGGTTGGGTTATCACCTTGGAGACCGATTGTTGACAGGTTTGAATGAAAAAATCCCCAGGTGTTGGAAAGTTATTCTTAATCGGCGCAAGCTGTAAATTGATGCGTCATCAAAAGGCAACTATTACTATAATCATCACGGTGTGAAAGCAAGAAATGGGCCTTAAACCAGTAGTTGAGCCTCCTGTCCCAGTGTGCTGTTATGTTAAGTTAAATTTCTATGGTGGTCAACCATAGGATGTTGTTGAGCAAAACCATTGCAATATTTGTTTATATTTGATTAAAAGCAACATCGTTGAGAGTGCCTTCGGGTGATAAACTTTCGTTTAATTCGTATATTGATTTAAGTCAGCAATTCTTGCCTAATTAACTATATTTCATTTATTTGAATTAGCTTTTACTCTATTTTTCTTTTTCAGAGCGAATCTTCCAACGACCGGACCGGTTTTTAAAAGTGTTCTTTGATCTAGTAGAATAAGTTATAGACTACAAGTTGTGGAAACTGTATCACAGAAATGATCACACGCGTAGTTCTATATGTGTCCTGTGTTCTCCTGCAGGTTCTGATTAATTCCACTCCAGGTAGGTTTATTAGTCTATCAAATTTATTATTAAATTATTAATCAGTCAGCTGCAAATCTATTAGTGAATTGTTGATAATTACTACTTAATAAACTATATGATTGAATTATTGCTGCTTCGCCTAGCGAATTCACTTCCGATTGTTCTTCTACAGATGATGTCAGTCACGTGTTGCGTGGATGTTTAAATTTAATTTTTCTTCTGCATTCACCTAGTAAAAAGTAAACAAAGCTAATGTTAACGTCAGTTTCCTCACTCGAAAGCGCGGTCAGTCAAGGGCGACCCCGGCATTGGAACCCCGCATATACTGATCCGCGATTGAATATCTTACCGACATCGCCACTGGCTCCAGCTAACAGTAATGCATCGTTGTTATCATTGCAAACACAGGCAGCGTTGTGATACTGTTGCATTACAAATGTGGCACAAAAGCAAGTCTAAGGTTCATAAATATTTATACCTAATTATGCGAGTTGTGCTATAGGTAAACAATTCAATACATGAAAATGAAACATCCAGTAACTGCATGTATATAAAGTGTCATGGACGATAAATCAATTAGAAAACTGATGATGCTAATGGAAACGTAGTACAGGACAGAATGAAACAGATTAGAGCTGAGTATGTTAATCAGTAATCTATTTAGAATTAGGCCTATATTAAAGAAGGCACTGCAAAATTGTCTCATAAATAATTTTCCTCAGGTTTAAGGCTTTATTTTGGGTTTGATAGAGACTTTGCATCTTTGTTTGAATAAATTTAATTGTTCGTGTAATTATTATCCTTAATGAGCGATGTAGCATACTGCATCCAAAACATGTGCTTGGGATCTGAATTTAGAAAGATCTTTAGAGAAGTGGAAAAGGATTATTATTACGGAATTTATTGTTTAATTTATTTTTTCAGTTGATAACTAGACTTTACTTATATTAAAGTAAAGTGTGTATTCCATTGCTTCACAAAATCTGAATGAAGCGACGTTTATTAACACGTAATAATAATAATGTCTAGACTCCTATAATGATAACGTATCTGGCCGGCTTTATTCATAGTGTTTTAGGTGTTGTCGGTAATGCTGCATTACTATCTGGCAATATAATGCATCCTCTATTTTACAACCCAATTAGTATTAGAAGCTTCACTGTCCTATATGCCAATATAGACTGCTCATCACTTCTAAAAAGACGACTAAATCGTAGCTGAAGAAGGCGACGGGAAATCTCCTGTGTTGTCGATGGCTTGCTTAGTAGAGAACGTGAAATCTGACTTTGAGCAGCGACAGATGCATATTCGTGTTATCTCTGAAGTTCTCGTGTTAGGTAACAAAGTAAGCAGTAGATCATAGGTGAACTGCTTTAATGATCGCATTTTATGGGTTTTTATTCTCTCTACGGTTCCATAGACAGCATAGTTCTCTACAGCTACTGACTCTTGATTGTATTTTGCAATTCTGCTCTACCTAATTAAAACATTCATTGCGCGCTGATGATCCAAATCGTACGAAAGTAGGTCAGTTAGAAAATATTAGGCCTATTATTACGCCGCTGCTCTAGCAAATTCCCTTAGATTCTACATGATCTGAGTATGAGACACTGGACAAAAGAGGTCGCAGAAACTGTATGTGCTTTTAGGAGACGACTGATGTGCGTGCTGCAAAAGCTGGTAAAGCTAACATTAACGTCAGTTTCCTCACTCGAAGGCGATATCAGAGACGGGTGAGCCCAGGATTTAAATCCCGCACCTACTGATCTGCGGTCGAGTATCTTACCAACTTCGCCACTGTCTCCTGCCAGTGACTGCATTTGAAAGACGGTTGCCCCAACACCATGAAGTATTCTAACATGATCAAATAGGGTACTTACAATTAAAGTGTGTAATAATTTAATGTTTCTGTTACCACAGCAAGCGGTGGCGGGGAAAATCTACTAAATATATGAAATCGAGCGAAATATACAATCGCTCTACTGTTCACAAATTCCACGAAAGTCGAAAATTCATGAATTCTTCATTTCAATTCCTGGCCTGCCGCTGAAAGGGTCTATTTACGTTTGATTCTGTGTCAGATTTCTAAGCATTTCTATAACGAGATTAAGTCAGGTTTTAAACTTCTATTTAGAATAAAAACTACGTGGACAAGCTTGCGTGGGTGTGAAACCACGACACTGATTTAGAGGTGTATTTGGTCTCAGAAAGTTGGCAAAGTCAACTGGCATTGACACTTTCTCTATTGAACTTTTAGCACTTAGTTTGATTTGCGTGTTATTGTATTTTATTGATGCTTTGAAAGAATAATAAAAACTTGCACTCGATATTGAATGACATCATTACTCAAAAATGACAAAAGATATATGGGATGATCCGTGTTACAATAAAATAAACTGAAACATAGAATCAAACGCCCAGTGTAAATACACATGTCTCTGACAGATGCATATACTACATAGCACATCCAATAGTTGAAATTAGTGCTTTACTCAATGTAACACTCGATTGGTATCACTTGGTACTTTTTTTCCGTACGTTTGGTCTAATTGTCAATCCGATCCGTTCAATGATATAAGGAACTGACAACGCGCTCGACATCAAATTAGCCTCTCACGTTTCTGCAGAATAAAAGTTTCAAGTCTCAAATTGCATATTTTTAGTCATAATCTCTAAGAGATGCTCTTTAAAGAGCATCTCTTCGAGCAACTGAAAGAGTACTGTGCAAAGGCAACGCCACTAGATCCGCTGTCGTATCTAAATTTCTATCACTGGTCTAAAGATTTCGGGTTCTGAGGTAATTTTGTGATCCTTCGTAATTGGCTGCATCTATTGTGGAGAATTGGTAGATTTGCTTCGTTTCTACGCCGCTGGCTGACTGATTTGCTCTGTTCTGCAGTTCAAGACATGAACGTCGTGTTATTTTGGGTGTTCTCATTTCAAACCAAAAAAGTAATTCCATTCAGCCATTGCTTAGTTCGTTTGCCATACACCTGCCTACCCATACAATGGACGCGAAAGATGGGACCACACTCCCAATTAAATGCAACCGAGTCTACAATAAAGCATTGCCATACATCACGACGGCATTAGTGTATGCTAAATTTACTTGTGCATGCATTTGATCAGATTTAAAATTAGAAAACAGGTGCTGCAGAATATGCACATTTTTAAAATTTGATTACGAAGTTTTCTGGTTATTGAAAAATTCGTTACTCTTAAAATGGAAGTAGAGCAATCGAAGCCAGTTTTCATTTTTCCATAGATGTGTCGTGTTGCGAAAGAGAATGCCTTTCAGTTAATTTAATTTAAAAGCTAGAATCATTTTAAAGATAATCATGAAAATAGTGCATTCTCTTATCTTGGAATTAGTTCAAACCAAACTGCTTCCAGTAGTTTATAATATTACGTATTACATGACGATTCTTTAACCGAAACCGGTTCTGACGAACCTTTGATTCAAAAACTGCATCTCTTAATCCGCGCCAATAAGCATAACCGTTACGCCACTAATTAAGTCAGCCAGGGCCCGCCTAGTTTTTAACGAAATATTTCGTTAAATGGTGGTGTGATGCTCATCAGTTTCTCCTGCCCAAACTGGTGTAAAATTAATACAAGGATTTCTTGTCATCGACTGGAATTAACTTTGCAAACATCAGCGACGCGTTTCTGAATAAATCAAGTTGTGAGCTTCATATGTCGTCACCGGTAATTTAGCGAGTCATCGTTTTAAATGAAAATCAGTCGAACTCCGTCATAGTCTCAGTTTTTGTTCCATATTCTGTGCACTTACAGAGAAACAATTATTTGGTGAGCACATTAATGGCATTCTGTCCAAGAGAAAGTTGGACGATCTACTTGTATGTGAGATTTTAGTGTTTACTTGCTGCTCGTTTGATCGTTCTGTCTCAATTTCAGTGCTAACGCAAAGCGACATTATAAAATTGTCAAATGTTCTAGTAAAGTCACTAGGTGGCAACAGCGCGCCTTTCGTTATCTGTCTTTTTAAACTACACTACAAAAGTAGTTCTGCATTTTCTCCTTACTGAGTCTGTTAACACAAAGATCGGTTAACAGTCTAGATCGGGTTATCCAGTCGCTGATGATGCCTACAGATTGCGAGATAGACGTTAAGCATGGGTAAATTTGTTGTCTAAGCTTGTCTATTTCTATTATTCATGATAAAGTTTCAACGTCAGAGATGTCGAAGTTGACTTATGAATGCCGGCCCTATTGAATAGCTCAGAAGATTAAAATGACATTTCAATCTCGTTCTGGTTCTGAAAGTCGTAATAATTTATCACCTAAAACCTAGATTAGTCGTATGGCTTAAGAGCTAAAAACTTAGTAAAATTTTAAACAATGTCACGTGCACTTGAAGTCAGGTAAAACATAAACGAACGTTAGGACATCCTCATCCACGTCAACGTGCAACTGTCCTAGATGTTGTCATAATCCTGTAGGGGATTAAAGGAGATTAGCCGGCAGGTCGTTGTTACAAGCATTAAACTACGCAATAAGATGCGATGTCGAGATATCACCCTGAGCATTATATCTGCTGTGCGAGTCTAACTTACCTTTGGATGTATTGATAATAACTGCAAATAAGATCAACCAGAGAGTGAGCCTATGGTGTGACTAAACTGTACTTGGCAATACTTTTAATGCCTGATTTATGTATTTATTTGCCGGATGGTCAGATCGAAAGCCAGAACTCTCTGCTTTCTTTCCGGCGGCTTACGATTGAGAATGACTTTGAATTTTTTTTGCAAATTGAATCAAGTTCTTCAGTTAAGTAAACATTATACGATTTTATTCCATGTCGCCTATAGGACGCTTGTGTGTAATTATACACCGCAATGGGTTAAAATCCTGAGCTCGCCCGTTAGTGACATAGCTTTTGAGTGAGGAAACTGACGTTAACATTAGCTTTTTTACATGATTAACCTGATATTCTTCGCAATAGTAATCTGATGAACTTCACATTGTTATTTTGATGATTTTCACATGGTTAATCAGATTATCTACACATGGTTAAACAGATGATCTACACATGGTTAAACAGATTATCTACACATGGTTAAACAGATGATCTACACATGGTTAAACAGATGATCATGGTTAACAACTACAGCACGTCTGCTGATCACTCACGCACATCGGAGTCAACATCTTGTGTAGAGAGCGCTAAACTGCAGATTTTTGGCTGTATAAAAGCGATTGCACAAGAAATTATTATTACCTATCAGATAGCTTGTTGATTGCAGTTGTTATTGTACGGGTCATGCATTCAGTAGTGGTTAAAAACCTACATAATAACTCCGCAGCTGACGCCTGCTCGGTCAATAATAATTATATTTGCTATAGACTGCTGAACTTACATGTATGTCCAAACTTTTTATTTAAACTTTTGGTAGGTTTCTGCGTCACATCATCTTATTTAAATACCTTCATTCACGATTTGTAAATAGAAAAAGTCAAGAAGTTTCACCCATTTAAAGAAGATTATTTTTCTTAATTAGGCTCTACAAGGCATTATACTCTTCTTGCCTCCTCTATCTCTCTCCCCCCCCTTTCTCTCTCTCTCTCTTTCTCTATGTCACTCAAGAAGTCGCTTGCCACGCTAGTCCTTATCAATATCAGCTAATTTACATTATAACATCGTTAGCACTTGTTGGTTGATAAGTGTTTGAGCTAACATTTAAAAGGAATAGAATAATATAATTACAATTGTCAGAAATGATTTAACTGATGATTCGATCAGAGTAATACTTTATTTTAGTGCTTTTGCAGTGTACACAATTCACTAAGTAATTAATTTCATGCAAGTAATTTCATGTGAACTATCCATTTGCATTTGCTCACAATGGATCTATCTTCATAGTGACAAAGTGGTAGCAGTTACTACAGTATGTTCAGTAGAGAGTCAGAGTTGTAGCATAGCTATGCTAAAGAGTGCCCATATGTGAGCAGTAATGCAGATAGTGAAGATGAATATAAACCTTGAGGCAGCTAGTTTGCAGAACAATAATTACTGGGACTGAGAGAAATAGAAAGAGAGAGAGAGAGAGAGAGAAAGAGAGAGAGAGAGAGAGAGAGAGAGAGAGAGAGAGATCTCAGAAATGCAACTCGTTCTAGCGTATCGCGTTATTTGATAATTAATTTAATCGCTAAATGTTGAACAACTTGAAATGTTACATTTACATGTAGAGTTCAAACGCTAAATTTAACGTCTGTTTCCGTATCAAAATGGATACAGGCTGGGATTCCAAACGATGGCCTCTAGCGTTTATCCATTCAACCATCCAACCGGTTTAAACCTACAATGAACCTGTAGAGCAGCCTCGAAGACCGATAACTCCATGACACTGCTAGAGAAATTGTCGCATAAAGGTCAATTCGGAAAACGTCTACGAATGCGGCAAATGGCGACAGGCATGTCGCCAAGCGGATCCTGCAGAAAAGCGAGATTAATGCTAAGAAGAAAACAAGACGAATATATCCGGGGCCAAGGTATCTTAGCAGATGCGAAAGACGTCTTTTGTAAGAACTGATGGCTGAATTGATTCCAGACTACAATCAAGTCTTCTGCGACAGTCTCTTCTTTGTCCAGCTATCTGCACAAATTCCTACTCTCCTAGTTCTAATCAATAGAGTTCTGAGCTTGGAACAGAGTAGTAGTTGGACCGATAAGAGCATCTAACGGTCTAACCAGTAAACCCTTGAAGCTACCAAAATAATAATAACTATAGAACTAAGAGCGTGATTAGGCACGAGTGTGTATGATAGAGCACTTGGGTTACAAACGTTTAACTTAAATAAACGAGATCTTCTCATGAGCCTTATGACATAAAATGACGATCAACCATTATTGTGGAGGCTTACTGGCTGATACTTGAATGAGACACTCGAATTAAACTTTCGCAAACCTTCTCTCATTCACTAATCGGTCATATACAACTGTACGTATTGAAGTGTTATTCACATTACTCTTAACTCGTATACAGAACGAATGCTGGTCTGACAGTACTACTACACTTATTTTCGTCAAACGCAGGAGTAAGCCGCATCGTCGTAAGTGAATAAAAGGCCAAAAGTTCTCTTAATCTATTAATGTTGAGTTTCATAAAGCGTTTGTTACAAAATAATCCAAACTGTTAATTGACGAGGCCTCATGCATAGTCTACTGTCAATTCTTGTTAACAAAATACAAAATAATATAACGGACAATAAACTAAATAATTAAGTACTACAGAAGTTTATTTTCACATATTATTATTCCACTTTCCGTTGTAAGTTGAAAACACATCTCTTCCCACCATAGATTTTATTTCAGCTTGCGTGACTGTTTTTTTGATCACCGGACCGGCACTGTTTAGGATCTTTTATTTCTCTTCAGCAGGTGTTGTTTTTCAAATCGTTTGGGGTGAATCGATTTGTAGTGACATGTGATGTGGGGACGTCCCTGACATCATCCTTGTATGAGGAAACGGACGTTAAACCTTCATTATTATTATTATCATTCACATGTAGTTACGTTAACCGGCGTTAAATATTGCATTCTAGTTAGTAAAAAGCTAAAAGCTACCACGCTTCGCATGAGCAAAGGTGCATCGTATGTAACTCAAGACGTCCTCATCCAAAATATTTCACATTACATACATGAATTTTGTTAGCAGAATGAAATCTACCAGTCGGCCTAATTTCAAGATAATTTAAAGAATCTCAGCCGCACTCGTTCAACAGCACCAATACTAAGTGCCTCAAATTCCAATGCGCGATATCTTGCCGCTCATAATTCGATAGAAAACCTACCTATGTTATGTTATGCTATGCTATGCGATGTGATGATAATTGAATTGCAGAGACGCTTATCAAGGCTTCAAATCGTAAGCAGAAATAAGAATTTTCAGATGAGTATTCTGAGTCTTCTCTGTAAAAAACTATCGGCTATTCAGTGATTGAAGTAGTAGATTAAGAGATTTAAGAAGCAAATATTTAAAGAATGCAAGTGATAAAAGGTCAGTGACCGTTAAACGTGGATAAGATATGTTTTGACATGCGATTTGGACGTACTTTTGAAAAGGTCTGCTATATTTTGATATAACAATGGTGGCACTGAGAGTTAGCAGCTATTAGGCTGGCACTAAACTACGAGAAAAGATATACGGCGAGCCACGCTTATGATCATGATGAAATTTGTTTCTTGGATCTGTCATTAAGAAGCTAAAAGCTGGTAAAGCTAAGGCTAACGTAAGTTTCCTCACTCGAAAGCGATGTCAGTGACGGGCGATCCCTGAATTTGAACACGGCACATACTGATCTGCGGTCGAGTATCTTACCGACTTCTCCACTGGCTCCAGTCAGCAAAACAAAATTAAGCAAGACACTGAAGGGATATTTGACTTTCACGGTTGCTGTTGTAACAGATAATTAACAGATAATTTATTGTATTATCATTACACAAAAGCAGTTTCTAGCTTTTCATAAAGGCCTTAATCTCTTTGCTTTGAGTTGGTTACTGCTTTAAATCCTTAAGATGCTCTTGACAAATCGTGCAAGAATTTCGTCAATGTGGTTCATTCGTAGAATCATGCATTTTAAGTCATAGGGCATTTTTATTTTCATATGCTTTGATTATAGCTAATTATAATCTTTAAAATCATAGTAATTATTACTATTACTAATTAGTAACTACTATAATAATAATAGTATTTATTATTATTAATTATTACTGATATTAGTTTAAAATCAACATTGATTAAATTACTACTATTGAAAATAATTGATTAATATCAATATCGTTATGATTATATTGTGCCATTATGCAGAATGGATGTTAGATTTTTATCCCTGTTGTTGGTTGTGCTTTAATGTTATTTTGTTCTTAGAATACCTGCTGTTTTGCATACTACGTGCTCGTTGTATCACAAGATGATATTTACTCTTTATTAAAATTTTAACTTAACTTAATTTTTAACTGAAATCAAAATAAAAACATAACTGCCTTCGGCGCTTGTAGTTTGTATCATATCAATTCAATAATTTTATATAAATTTAGGCCTATTGTACTAATTCCTGAGAAGCAGAGGTCTTCTGCTCGACTCCCAGCCGAACAGTCTCTGACAATATCCCTTGTGGTATGGAAACAAACGTTAAACTGACCTTTGCAGTTTTTTAATGGGCAATATTTATGCAAAAAGATGAGGAATTAATGCTTTGTGCCTGCGGATTATTTAAAGGCATATTCATAGCAGGCTATATAGCATAGTTAAACGTCTGTTTCCGCAAAACAAACTCGGCAAATAAAAATATGCAGCGTAGGATAAATTCCTGATCTCCTACTACAAATACTCAAGTCCTGATATCTCAATGTCCTGCTTACTAATGTTAGGGTCATTTTGCAGTAACATAGTCTTACTCACCTAAACGGACTTAAACCATTTTTATAGACGTTGATTAATGTCAATTAAATAGGTCAAGTCCTGAGAATGGCAAATATATGACAGAATGTTCTTCTGACATGACATCAGAATATGATGCCCTAAAGGTCAAACGCGAATGCAGGACAAATATGTAATAGCTTATCAACTTTATGTTAATCCAGTTTGTTCACTAAATGCGTGCACTACTGTAACCGGCGATTGATTGATTAATTACATGGGAATAGTCAAGCTGTTGGCGCTAATTACGTCAAAATGTATAAATTAAGACATAGATTTATAAAAATTCCGGAGTCAGCATAATATATGTAGCGTATCGCTGTTGTGGTTAATTAACACGAACATTTGTACTATGATCTAATTATCATTCGCAATAATTCGTCCTATTTTCTGTTTATTTCAGTGTTCACGTGGAGCTATGAAGATATCGACGGTTAGTACTACACGTTTATCATATCTAATTATCTGCATCACTATCCGGTGATTTTCTAAGTGACTGCCAAAAGAAAAAGCGTACAAGTACATGTAATGTGACATCTTGATAAACTGGGTGAGTCATTTATGTAAGAAAATGACTCTGAGCGACTTCAAAGATTTCAGGACTTAAAAGCTCTCCAATAACGTTGATGAATAATTGTTCTAGCTACTATTTTTTCTGTCTGATTTACTTATGCTGATTCTTTAGGAAATTTCTAAAGTCCTTGTTTTATAGTACTGATAAATTAAATATTAAATAGACTTACACACTGTACAAACAATCAATGATTGATTTTCCTACCCGTTCTGAACCTGATTAAATATATCTTCAATTTAATATGCAATTACAAGCAGTAACACATCACCTGAAGCTCTGCATATGCGAGTTTTACGAAGTGATAAGGCGCGTGCGTTAGGTTTCTAAGGCCTGGGTTCACATACCTGATCAGCTAGTAATAAATAAATTTGGCAGGATTAAAGAGTATTACAACCTCCGCGTTTAATCCGAGCTTACTGAAACATGTTCTACGCGACAAGGAATTATCATTAGCAATCATTGTTTTGTGTGAAGATAAGAGTACTAGTGACGTTCCTGACATCATCCTTGTACGGGGTAACGGATGTTAAACCTTTATTATTATTATTTACTATTATTATTACTAATGAGAAATTTTAACAAACAGATGTGTTAGAGTATGCGATATTTCGACTGCACATATGCAGGGGAGGATCTAGGAATTTTTTAAGGGAGGGTCCGAAATTTTTTTTTGAGGGTACATTTTTTTGCTTTCTTCGGGACATGTGACGCAACCAGACAAATTTCTATGGGGGGGAAGCTCAAAATTTGTTTACTACTGCGTTTTCCTCATAGAGTGAGTCTATCCCCGTACCTTACCCCCCCCCCCCTCCCTTATACCCGTCAGAAAAGAACCTAAAATTCTACATTTGTTTGAAAAAGTAGGTTAATTTTTCACCTCTGAAGAGACTCTGCTGATCTCGACGAATTGCAAAAGTGACCTAATTTTGGCGGTGGGGGCTTAAGCCCCTTTCAGCCATGGATTTTTGCACCACTGCTACGGGATAGAGTTCATATTTTTACTTACACCCTTTTCCTCTAATGCAATGGTTATGCATTGGTTCAAGTGAAAATTGAGACCTAGTGAAATGGTCAACATTGTTTTGGACCCCCTTCCATTATACAGTGCTCCTAGTATATCCTAGAAAAAAATCGAGCTATTGGAACTGATTTCCCTGTCGTACCACGCCCCCCCCCCCCAACCACCTTCATTACTAACATATTTTCACATTGAAATTGCCATAGAAACAATGAAAATATCGTTAAAAAATTTTATCGGCGGACTTAAGGGGGGCCCGGGCCCCCTGGGCCCCCACGCTGGATCCGCCACTGCATATATGGGAATAAAAATAGTGAAGGACAGGAAAGAAAACGATTTTCTCAAAGTATTATCATTACAGTTAAATAAAGACATCATCTTTAGTTTCAAATCAACAACAAAATACATACAATTTAAACACCTCATGCGGCTTATGTGTTTATCAGTGCAAACATATCTTACAAAATATTAAGAAAAATCTGACAAAATATAGAGTTAAAAAATTGAAAAGGTCGCGAACTCACGCACTAACTATCATTGTAATCAACTAACTTACGTCATTGTTGGCAACAATGATGCAAAATAATTATTGGCATAAAATAAGGACCCCGAGCTTGGATTTTTAATAATTTTCGGTTTGAAAATCAGACCTGGTATAAAAATTGCATTCCACGACTTTTAAACCAAGTATTATGTACAACTATAATTAGTTTTAACAAAAATTATATTGTTAAGTTCAACACATAAAAACCTTTTTGTAACCACCCTGTTTCATTATAAAGTTATAAGGCGTAATGCAGTAGTATCTTTTACAAGTTGTGTTAGAAACTATGTTGATTTGACTGTCACTCAAAGAACAACAAAAGAATAACAAAATTAAATTTTTAGAAATCTTATCTAGGTGGAGTCAAATATTCACAGATGGTTAAACACTGATATTGATATAACCCATAGCTGTGACTACCATGTGCTTGATTCACACCAGTGCAGTTTTTATTACGCCTTTTTAGTCACTAAAATGTCCTGCTTTATGAGTAAGTGCTCATTGAGAGGGTTTAAAGAAGTAGTTAGTGTTTTGAACTTATTCTGGCTGGATTGTTGTGGTGTACCGTTAGAACTTGTGTTCTCAGTGACGTCTCCAATGCCATCGTCATTTGCTGAAACTAACGTTAAACAATAGCGCGTTTATCCCATTTACTATATTGTCGTGTCTTGTATTTGTGGTATTTTATCCTTCTGCACTGTAATGTAGTGCACTGACAGTATTGTACGGTACTGAACTCTTCTTTTGTGAAATTTTCTTATGTTTTGAATTAAATTGAATTGTCTTATGTTGTGTTATATATATATACCCTGTATATTACAATGTGTTGCATAGTTTTATATTGTCTTTTACTTTCTTGAATTGCATTTATTTTTTCAGCATTGTTCTATACACTGCAGTATTGTACTGCACTACATCAAATTGTAAATTGTTGTGTTGTATTATTTTATATCGTATTTTAGATTCGACTGCATTCCACTGCATTGCATTATATTGCTCTGTATAGAATTTATGTCATTGTACTGAAATGTCATCTATTTTATAGCACTTTATAGTATTCACTATGATATATTGAATTTTATTTACTCTACTTTTATAATTACGGTACATTCTCTCTTTCTCTCTCTCTCTCTCTCTCTCTCTCTCTCTCTCTCTTTTCTCTCTCTATCTAATGTTCAGCAAATTATCTAAGTTGCAAATTTCTACTCGAATTATAATTTACACGTTTCATAAAGATCACGCCATAGATTAACAAGTTATTCCCTTCACAAAAGATTAAGCCATACCGACACCTTATTGTAGCCTACAGCTGGGGAAACTATGACATCTGAAAAGGTTTCTCTATGACTTCTTCGCCGTTAAACAAAATACCTTTATTTTACTAACTATTGAGTAATCTAATTATATGATTAGTTTTACCATTTTCTGTACTCAAGAGCTTAGCGTCACTTATTATTACTCTACTTTTTGCGTTATTCTACTTACTCGTAATCACCAATTAGATAAATGTTTATGAGTAAGCACCAATTACAGAACATTAACTTGATTGATTGCCCGTTCGTGTTGTTATTATCGACGATGGGTTATTGCATGCTCACCGGAATTGTTCAAAATGCACAATGATAATTAACAATTTACATCAAGAAATACCAAATTCATAACTTTCACCGTTATAATTAGGCTCTACCATTATCAAAGCAGTGGCAATTCCCTTCATATGTCTGCAACTAAATACGCGCACTGCCTCGGAAATATTAGGGGCGGACTTTATCGCATTTGGTATAGTTAGAAAATAAAAATCTATGTTAAACAGCGTCGGACCCGGTTAGTTCTTGGATCGGCCACCAACTTGGACAATCGAGCATTGACAGCTTTGAATGAAATATAAATCTCCAGGGCGTTGGAAGGTATTCAGTAATTTTTAAATCCGCGCCGGTTGCAATCCATGCGCTATCTAGCGACAACTTCTAAAACCATGGAGAAAAAGGAGTAAATAGCGAAAACTACAAAGCACAGACACCCAGCAACAAGAATATGTAAAACACGCGGCATGCCCTGTGTGTAACCATATGAACAAACATAAAATGCTGCTATAATCCAAATCTCACTAACCGAAGTCAAACATCTTAGTTGAATAAAAAATACATTTAGTTTTATTTGCTTAATGACTTTTACTTCATTATTTGCTTTGTCTGCAGTTAGCACCTCGATTAAAATTTATGTTGGTATTTAACTGGATCTGTCTGAATCCGTAGTAGGCGTGTCGTTGACTATTTCTTCGATATTTAAAGTTGTCTAATTACAGTTGTGATTGTTTAATGGTATAATACATTCCATTTGTACAATATACAATTACACGAGTACCAGAATTTATTTATGAAATTAGCTAGTTCAACAAGCTATTACAGCGGATGGAGGCTACATTAATTAACTGATTGATTTGCCGATTGATTGGGAAATTAATTGATTGATTGCTAATATTTCTGAGTAGGTATAGGAAATTACCCAAATATTACAGCGCACGTTCGCTTACATTAATTAACCACTTTTTGCTGATTGATTGATAAATTAATTGATTAATTGCTAATATTTCAGAGTGGGTATCGGTCATTACTAAAATATTACAGTCGGCGGAAGCATACATTAATAAATATTTATTTGCCAGTTGATTAATTAATTAATTGATTGCTAAAATTTCAAAGTGGGTATCAGCAAATAACAAAAATTATTACAGCGGGCAGCGGACGGAGACATATATTAATTAACTGATTTATTTGCCGATTGATTGGTTAATTAATTGATTGATTGCTAATATTTTAGAGTGGATATCGGCAAATAACAAAAACTATTACAGCGGGCAGATGGCGGAGACATATCATAATTAACTGATTTATTTGCCGCTTGATAAATTAATTAATTAGTTGATTGCTAATATTTCAGAGTGGGTATCGGACATTATTAAACTATTACAGCGGGCGGAAGCATACATTAATTAAGATTTATTTTCCGGTTGATTTAATTAATAAATAAAAAATTAATTGATTGCTAAAATTGCAAAGTGTAGAAACTTAAAAAACAATTACAGCGGACGAAGTCATTAATTGATTAATTTATTTGCCGATGGATTGGTTAATAAATTGATTGATTGCTAATATTTCAGAGTGGGTATCGGAGACGCCTCTGTGCGGGTCGAGCGCTCAGTCGCCCATCGACATTCAGCCTGCAGCCGCGCAGTACCACCAGGTCACTGACCCCCTCATCTTCAAGAACTACGACAGTCCACTGGACTACACCGAGTACGAGGAAAAGAACAATGGCCACACAAGTAAATCGTCTGCTGTTACTTTTGTCTAAGCTTTAGTTGCTCATTTTCATTTGCAGCTACTGGGAGTGAGGCGTGCTCCTGTATTTAGCTACTTGGATGCTTAGGGGTATGTCTCTGACATTGCCCTATGGTGAGGAACCGGACGTTAAATTCTTATTGGTAGATAGATTGATTAATAATGCGACACAAATAGGGGTTAAATTTTCGCCTGCAATGATAGCATGTGTCTAGATGAATCTATGAGTTTCGGTAAACCCACTTCGTTATTGGCAATAGTGCCTTTCTGCAAACGAATAATAGCTTGTTGTATTTATTACATGTATATCAGGAATTAAACTCATTTATCAAGCTTACAAAGTAGGCCCACAATGAACTATCATAAAAGCTAATGTAATGCACTGTAAAAACTGTTTATAGTAATTTAGTACACAACAATTCGTATTTACCCGTCATGACATCCCAAGGTGTAAACATGTTAGCAAATGCGAAGTGTTTAATGCAAAACTGTATTATTAACAATAATACGAATAGTTGATAATAATATGATTAATAATTATAATAATAATAATCTATTAAATTATTCTGACGCCTATTAACATTTGTAAATATATTGTTGATATTTCAAATACAATAATCAAGTATTACGATTAAGCATGTCGTGAGAAATGAATAAGTCAATAAAGATAAAAAGAAATGGCATCACATGCTGATGCTTATATTTTACCTTTTTAGCAGAGCAGATTTGTTTTTTAATACGGGATTATAAGAAGATTTCTCATTGTACCATGTTGGTATTTGGTAGGCCCAAAATCAATATTTCGACTCACAGTCTACTTTCATGCTCTATCTATACATCTTACTATACATCGGTCAGTACATTAGTCCCTTCACAAAATGGCTATGCATTATTCACACATTAACTTAGCCTATACTTCGGAAAATATAGCTTCTAAGGTGGTGTTCCTAGGCATTCCTTAGTTCTTGCTTAGTCGTACCTACGACGCTGTGGTTTACCGTTAATAAATTTTTCAGTGACCCATATTCAGCAGAAAATGACTCGAACACAACAAAGAAATCTTTATGTTTTATTGAATGTTGATATTTTTATACCCGACCCTAGATAAACCCAAGAGAAGATGACGATAAATGAATTGTGATATTTTCTACATA
Source organism: Enchytraeus crypticus (assembly GCA_905160935.1). Classification (NCBI taxonomy): domain Eukaryota; kingdom Metazoa; phylum Annelida; class Clitellata; order Enchytraeida; family Enchytraeidae; genus Enchytraeus; species Enchytraeus crypticus. The sequence goes on from CAJHZI010000713.1 coordinate 2,078,423, forward strand.
AAACGAGACTTATAAATATTGTCGGGGCCTATCTCAAACTTCACTCGGGTGTAGATTTCACCTTACCTGCATAACTATTTGCAAGCCTAAAGCCGGTTGTTAACGACTGTTTCATCTCTGGAATAGATATCAGTGACAGGCCAGCCAGTATTTGAACACCACACATACTAATCAGCAGACATGCATCACATACCATATCTCGAGTTCAGCTAAAATTAAATCATGTTGTATAACGACGACAGCAATTTGTCTGAATTTCTATTGTTACTTGCAATTATTTAATTTAGTATTTATTTCACTGTAATTCTTCTTGTTTCTCAGTTCACAACACTTTTTAACACATTTGTTCTGTTTTTTTTTTTACAGTGATCACATCTTTCACGAATAACAGTCAGTACGCCATTAGAGTGAGCGGGGCTGGACTGGGTAACAACGTGTTCGCCCTGCAGCAGTATCACTTCCACTGGGGCAGCAAGCAGGAAACTGGCTCAGAGCACACCATCAATGGCGATCACTACTCCATGGAGGTAATGGCAGCCAACAACAACAACAACTTGCGGTTACATGGTCACTTGTTTGGACAGAATTATTTGCATCATCGCGGGCTCTTGTTTACATCATCGCAGGAATTAGTAATTTTAATGTAACTTTTTAAACTATCGCTAACCCTAACCCCTACCATTTACCCTAATGCTAAGTATATTCCTAAGAAACTAATAAAATTTAGTGAAACTTCAAAGAATAAAAAGTGACTCAAAACAAAAGCCCGCGATGATGCAAATAGGTCTGTCGAAATAAATGACCAACTACCCTCTACTCAATACGATTAGGGTGCTACTATTGTCCATGACAACATCGAACACTGTGGAACTAAATTAAAACCGATGAGCAGAGTGATGGGTCCATTAATGGTGCGAGCCAAAATCCGGGTAATCAGCCTAAGGCCAAGGTTGTCTAGACCTTTCTTGTTTTTACATTGAGTGGTACTCTGAATCTTAATGATTCAGAAATATTATTTTATTCCTTTTATGATCGCAATCAAATCTCTTAAACCAAAAAACATCTTTAAAAATCTTAAAATGTAAAATCTAAATCTAAAAGAAATCTTAAATAAATTATATCTCTTAGATGATTATTTTCTATTGTTTGTATACGTGGTAGTAGAGTTCTACCAAATTAAACAAATAAATTTTCTAGTTCAGTTTGCAATTTTTCGAATAAAAGACGACGGTAAACCTTAATAATTAGTATATTCGTTGAATACAGATACACTTGGTACATTTCAATACAACTCTGGGTGACTATGACACTGCATCAGCGCTACCTGGTGGTCTAGCCGTGCTCGCCACGTTCGTTCTGGTAAGAAAATGATTTTCTAGTTACTGTTGTCCCATCTCTCTCTCTCTCTCTCTCTTTCTCTCTCTCTCTCTGCCTGCTTGTGAATGTGTTTCTGTCTCCCTGACGGCCGTTATTCTAGTGTTTACAGACTGGTTGATACACTGTATTTTTGGGAATTATTTATATTATTTCTTTCAAAAGTTTATTTCTATTTGTATTTGTCAGTGATTTGGTGTTGATGCTGAAATAGAACACATATCTATCTCTCCCTCTCTTGCCACTCTCTCTCTCTCTCTCTCTCTCTCTCTCTCTCTCTCTCTCTATACTTCTTACACTTCATAATAAGTTCATATATATTTAGTAATATTTTTCAGTTTCTTCAGTTCCCTTCCTATTATTATGCACTTTTTCACTTTATGTCACTTTCCTTATGTTCCATTCAATTAGTTAAAAATTGATTAATTCTGTAGTTTATATAATTATATACTGATTTGTTAAATGTACTTATAAAATTCAATATATTCATTTGGTTGATTGTTAATTAATGTACTCCTTTACATGGATTGACTTTCTGAATTAGATCGGAGAAAATGATAATCCGACATTTGAGGAAATCCTGAGCGTCTTCAAGCAAATAAAATATAAAGGTAAATGAACATTTTTTGACTATTCTTCTTTTAATATTCAACAATTCATTTAGTTTATGTCAGGGATGTAACTTTCTCTATATAGCATTTTATGACCGTTTTGCGTTGCATTATAAAATTTGTTGTGAATTAATAAGTTGTGAATTGATTTGCGAAGTTTTGCAGCATCAATATAGTCCCTATTTCAGATCTCCTACTGACCATAAGGATGACTTGTGTCTATCAGTCAATTCATTAATTACAAAGAAGTGTAGATTAGATCTATCTAACACTAAAGGCTTAATATTTAAAAGCTATAAAAAATCAGGAGTAGACTGACAGTGGCGAATCCAGGTGGGGGGGTCCAGGGGGCCCGGGCCCCCCTTAGGCCCGACGACAAAAAAATGTAAACTATATTTTCATTGATTTCTATGTGTCAGTATGTTTGTAAGGGTAGTGGTTAGGGTGGGGGGGGTACGAGACTGAACTCAGTTCCACTAGATAAAACTTTTTTGAAATATGGGACTAGGTGCCCATATTTTGTATACTAGGAGCCCTGTAAAATGAGGGGGTCTGAAAAGTGTTGACCGTTTCATTAGCTCTCACTTTTCGCTTTAAACACTGTATAAGAGGAAAAAGGGTGCTAGTAAAAAAGTGAACTCTGTCCCGCAGCAGTGGTGCAAGCAGCCTTGGCTGGAAGGAGCTTAAGCCCCCCTCCTACCGCCATAATTAGGGCACTTTTGCAATTCGTTCAGATCCGCTGAGTTTCTTCAGAGGTTAAAAATAGCTTACTTTTTTCCAAAGCAAATGTAGGATTTTAGGCATCTTAGGTTTTCCACTCATTTTAGTACGGGTATAAGTGGTGGTGGTGAGGGGGGTAAGATACACTCCCTCTACTAGCCGAGCTCAGTAGCGAAAATATTTTGAGCCCTTAACCCCCCCCCCCTCGCCCCCACAACATTTTTTCTGATTGCGTCACGTGTCCCGAAGAAGGCAATTAAAGTAAGCAAAAAATGTATACATTCTCAAAAAAAATTTCGGGACCGGGTCCCCCCTTAAAAATTCCTGGATCCGCCCCTGTAGACTGATATCTTGCGTTATCTTAATTATAAATTGTGTTTCTTTAAGCCAAATTAAATGCACTATGAGTAAGGGAAAGATTCTACATTCGTCTTGAAAGTGCATCAAAGATGGAATGATTTAAAGATTTAACCCCCATGCCTCTTCATCTACTAGGTGACTATTAAATCGCAACGCAATTCTTTGAAATTGATTTGTTGAGTCGCTAGACTCAACAAATCAATTTCAAAGAATTGCGTTATTTATTAATTATTATTAACACATAACTTCTGAAAGCAGGAGGCTGCAATAGAGTTCGATAGTGAACCGATACAGTCTTGACAGTATCATTTTTCATTTAGAAACAGACGTTAAATGAATTTTCTTGCATTTATATCAACATAATTATTATTCATTGTCTCGCACGGTTCGTATCTGTGTGCATATCCGGATTCAGTCTTACAATTGATTCAATATAGAGCTTATTGCAGCGCATACCGTCAAAGACTATCTCGATAAGGAATAGAAAAGTCCACTCATATGTAGACATTTCTAGATAAAAATTTAAATTTAAACGTAATTTTTGCTAAGAATATCACTATTGAAATGTCTCTGTAAAGTAGTCTCGAAGACCGATTTCGACTTTGGAACTACTATATGAGTTTTCATTGTTAATAATAATAATAATAATAATAATAATAATAATAAAAATAATAATTCAGCAAGTATTGCTTGAATCGTTTTTATCAAACCTCAGATACTTTACACCGGGATAAAATTTAACAAATAACAAAAATAAAAAGTAAAAATAATAATTGATAAAATCTTTTGAATTTCTGCTTCAGATGAAGAGGCACCCAGTCACGAGAAGTTTGCCCTGAAGAACCTTCTCCCTGCTAACACGCAGGAGTTCTACAGTTACCATGGTAGCCTGACCACACCACCTTGCTACCAGACCGTTTCGTGGGTCATCTTCCGTAATCCTATCTACATCTCTCTCAGACAGGTAAGTCGCGAGGGAGGGAGAGGATAAGGGAGGGAATACGGCGTACCGGTTAGAATGTTCGCCTCCGATATAAGTTGCCTGGATTCAAAACACTGGCCAGTTAGCATGTGATTAGTATCCCCTTGGACTTATGAAATGTTAATATTGTATCGGAGCTTGCTGCCGATTGGCGCCATTAACAGGAAATATATGATTAACCATACATGTGGAACTGATTATTATTAACCCTCCTGAAACATGTAAAGCTGTCGCGAAGATCGGTCACCGGCCATGAGATTGCTATAGAAGTTGTCGGAGGTTATTGTTATGTTGTTATTATTATTGTTGTTAGAGCTAAATCAATGCCAAATGGTATGTCAGGTAACGTCATGAAATTTCAAATGGCTGTTTCTGAAGTTATGGCATCGATTGTCGGTAGAGCTAATAAGAGAATATAATCTCGGACATTCACAGGACCGGTAACATGAACAATTGACTAAACTGTCTATTAGTTAATGTGTGGTATTACAGTGCATCTATTCCAGTGGCCATACACGATACGATTTATTGTACAATTTATCTGTACAGATAAATTGTACAATAAATTGTACAATAAATTTGACCGTGTGTGGGCAAAACTGACGGGAAAACTGACGAGAGAACTGATGACCTAGTTTGCCCACACACGATACGATTTATCTGTACAGATAAATCTGTACAGATAAATTGTACAATAAATTGTACAATTTAACTGACCGTGTGTGGGCAATATTGTACAATATAACTGACGAGTGTCAGTTTTCAAAACTGTCGGGAAAACCATCCAATTTAACTGTTCAGATATCTGAACAGTTAAATCGTATCGTGTGTGGACGATCAACAAATTTATTGTACAATAAGTTTGTCGACATGCTCCGCCCACAATGACTTCTGGCGCGCTTGCCGGCCTAAGCTTATTGATGTAGAGTTAATTAATGAAGATAAAAGTAGGCCTATATAATAATAATGCAATGTCATTACTTTTGACAAGCAGAATTAATAATAAAAAATATGCATCACAATTAAATTTCCGTATTGAACTCTTTAATTAAGCTAATTAAAGGTTATAAAAAATCATTGTAACAAATGTATACGGCAATATAAATATCTCAACGAAAAATATCAGAATTAAGCGCATTTTTATCACATTCATTTATTTTACATCAATTATTTACATAATTCACTTATTTTACCGCGCTTTTATATTCTCTCTCTTTAATGAACGATCAATAAACAGGCCCTACAAAGGCCCATTAAAAAGGAGTCTATATATAATTAAGAGTCCTCTCTCAATTTACTAGTCCGTAGAATTATGACGATGTAGATGATGATGATTACAATAATTATGATGATAATGATGTATGATAATGATGATGATAACGATGATGATAATAATTTTGATGATGATGATATTTATGTATAATTACTATCAAGATACGATGCTACTAAGTGCTATTATTAGTTATATCTTCCTGATATTATTTAGCTAATAAGACAACGTATGCACTCGCCTTTCGTTTTCGATCCATTTCTATTACTACTGCTTATAAATAGAAAACCTGTCCAATAATTGATCCGGATATATTTCATGTAGCCAATATAGGCGCCATATATACGTATATACCAACATGTATATATATACACGTATATATATATATATATATAATATATATATTATAAATAACGGCACACTGGGTCAGGAAGCACAGCTGCTTGTAAGGCTCATTTCCTCCTTCCTCTCCATGGTTATTATAAACTTATTATTAATCGTTACCTTTTGATGGCGCATCAATTGCAGCCGGCACGGATCTAAGAATAACATTTCATCACCCTGGGATTTTTTCCTTCATAAGCTGTCAACACTCGGTCTTCCAAGGTGGTCACCCACAAAGTACTAACCGAGGTCGATGTAGATTAACTACGATAATTTACGCGCAAATAAACCAACTGCGCTAATCCCGCCGTAATACGTACTGTAGACTGTAGATGTTGGTTGACTGTTATTTATCACGTGCTCTACAGATTGGAAATGATTGACAGCTAATTAGCATAACTGTTCAGATATCTGAACAGTTAAATTTGACCGTGTATGGGCGAGCGTCAGTTTTATCGGTAGATAAAGTTGACCGTGTGTGGCCAAAATATCTGTTCAGATATATCTGTACAGATTTATCTGAACAGATAAATTTGACCGTGTGTGGGCGATACAGATTTATTGTACAATTTATCTGTACAGATAAATCGTATCGTGTATGGCCACTGTTAGAAACAATGGCTATCCCAATCTTAACTTATGCCAGTGGGGCGCTTGATCTAACAGCGTCTGATTTAAATAGCCTTGACTTTACTCTAAGTAGAGCAATACGCAAGATATTTAAGATTAGGGAAAAAGATAATATTACATTATGTATGAATATATTTGGAGTGCAGAGCATCAAAGAGAGATATATTATACATCAATGTAATTTGGTCATGAAGGCTTGTAAAAGTCAAAATTTAATTGTAAGAAATATATGCATAAATAAAGCGAAAGGTCTAACTAGCCATGCATTAAGTAGATATCTATGCTATATATTTGTAATTTTATTTCATTTTGGTTTATTTTCAATGCAGCAGTATTTGTTGTAATGCACTGTGGTATTTTTTGTTTATTTGTTTATTGTAACTTGCTACCACGTTTTGATGGTGTAATAAAGATTCATATATTACAAGTGATAGATATCTTCACATATGATTATTTCATCGTAATTTGTGCTTAACTATTTTAAACTTATCTTGATTATCGGTCATGTGGTACATAATCATATTAATCCACGCTCTGCTTTATCTGTAAATGTAACGCATCATTTTGCCTGTTATATTACGAATGTTATGTTATGTTACGAATGGATAGTCTATTCGTATCCCGACCCTGGTTAAACTGGGATTTAAGGGAAGATGATGATGATGATGATAATTATTTCATGTATCTTATGATTGTGTCCTATTGTTTTGTGTAATGTATTTTGTATTTTATTCTATTGCACTGTATTGCGTATTTCAGCTGAATGAATTTAGAAACCTGCACGAGGAGGAGCCCGATGATGATGAAAATAACTCGACGTCAACCGCACGTGAGATCCTACTCGTCGACAACTACAGAACTGTGCAGGCTCTTAACAACAGAGAGGTTCAAAGATCCTTCCAACTCAGTGAGCGCAACAGTTATTTCTTCTCTCATCTTATTACATTGTAGTGTATAATATCTACATTTCTTGTCTTGTTTTACCAAAGGATATGGTAATAATAAAGGTATAAAGGTTTAACGTCCGTTTCCTTATACAATGATGATGTCAGGGAAGTAACAATTATAAGTAAATAATAATGTAATGTCTAGTAGAGCTGTTATCTCAAATACCATCAGATACGGAATCCAATCTAACTCTTCTCCTTTAATTCACATTTGTCAATTATTTATCAGCGTGCGCAAGCTAATTAATTACGGCATACCATCGGGTGTATTAGCTGGTGTATTAGCGTGTGTATTATTAAATAAATTAGCTTATGGTGTATTAGCTGGTGTGCTAGCTGGTATATTAACTGGAATATTAGTTGGTGTATTAGCGGTTGTGCTAGCTGGTATATTAACTGGTTCATTATTTTGGTGTATTAGCTGGTATATTTATTAGCATATATATTAGTTGGTGGCCGAGTTGGTGACAAGCTTTGATATGCAAGAGAACAGGCGTTAATATTATAATATTTTCAAAGTAAATAGTTTTTGATTTTAACTTTTAATTGTTAGTCTATAGAATTATTGGATATGTAAATGTTCTGCCTCTTTTGATTTTGAATGACCTAGTTAGGAGCGCAGTCACCCACCTAGTTAAAAGAAGCCCGTAGTTTCGACCCAGAGTCAGAAGTGTCTCTGAATTTACTAAAAAAATCTAAAACAGCTTGTAAACTTAGTTACACATTAACATACATGTATGTGCAGCGTCATCTGCTTTAATGACTAATAAACGTTTGTTATTTATTTTTAGATCAAGATTGGTTCTATGATGGTAAGTGAATTATTACCTTAGGTAGATGTTTACATTATTTTACTTAATTATTCCAATTTTAATTTTGTTTTCTTTTGGAAGATAATTTTCAACCTTTACAGCAACCTGTAAAGCATGTTATAGATACTTCCGTTGCAATTTCTTCAATTATGATGCTCGGCCCATTGGCAGCTTCATGGTTTGTCGTTACTTTTCTCAATGCATTTTCCCCTACATTGCATCGTATAAATAAGCAATAAAATCGTCTACCGCTATAAATATCTGCTACTTTTTTAGTTTTCTATAAACGGCTTAACGTTATCTTAACGCCAGCACCATGCCTCGCAAACTAAGGAACGAGCATTGTATTTTCTCCACTTGCACATCCCCGCTCAAAAAAACCTTTCCGATCATTTCACATGTTCAGCCAGCTTCAGTTATCAAACTATCAATATGTATATATATATATATATATATATATATATATATATATATATACACTTTTATACTTTTATAACTTAATACTGCTACGTTTCGTGAAAAGCAACTGAACAAAAACTGAGAAAGGGAGCAGGAGTCATCTCGTAAGTCATATATTTTCAAAAGCTGTAGAAACTTGTTGGTTTCTGGATTGCTTTTTGTGGATCATGAAGCAGATTCTGACCGTGACTATGTACCTTTGGTCTGCCACTGGCAGAACACTAGAGAGAGAAAGAGAGAGAGAGAGAGAGAGAGAGAGAGAGAGAGAGAGATAGGTGAAATAGAGATACTCTTAAAACTCTATGAATCTTTATCGGCTTCGGTTACGATAGCGCAGTCTTGGTTATCCAATGGATTTATGATTTATTAATTGGTTGATTGACAATGTATCATAGACACCACCACATGGCCTCAGCACTATCCTCTATGTTTGATTGATTGGTTGATTGATTGATTGATTGATTGACAATGTATCGTAGACACGACCTCATGGCCTCAGCACTATCCTCTCTGTGACGCCACTGCCCAGTCTCCCATAGACATCAACTCACAGGCTGTTTTCCGAAACGCCACCAATCCCCTCACGTTCACCGACCTCTCCAGTGTTCAGTCAATCCTCCTCGTCAACACTGGCTTCACAGGTTTGAAAATCGGTTTTATGACTATATTTATAAACGGTTAAAGGTTTAAAACTGTATTTATTTTTTGGAAATTGGTTTTATGACTAAATTTATAAACAGCTTACGATTTCTTAACTGTATTTGTTATCAAAAAGTTGTTATTAAAGAGTGGTAAGATTTAGATAGCAATGTTTAACGTTGCGAGGGAGATTAAGTGTTGCATTGCCTTTTTAGAAAACTATTCATCTTTCTTTATGAAATATTGATATCATAGCACCTCTATGATAAATTACAGTATAATAGAAGATGAGTATAATAAAGTTTGAAATTTTTGAGCTAGCATTTCGGAGTACACTAAGTAAAGAAAGTTAGACGCATTCATTTAGGCTGTTAAAAACCTAACCGATAATGTCACTTTTCGGCCAGTTGAATATAATACAAAACTGTGTAGTTAATTTAGTCAAATTAATAATAAAACGTAAATAAATAACGGACAGTTTTCAATTTTTATGATGAGCGCTCCAGCAGAAATGAGTAAGAAATTATTGCGAAAATATGTGCATGGAACTCGTCATTTTACACAACAAAATAATGAGATCGAGAGAGATGGAGAGCGAGAGAGAGAGAGAGAAAGTGAGAGAGAGAGAGAGAATGCTCGTTATCTTCTGATTATAGTCATTGGCTTGAAGTTTTCTGCTGCATCAGAATTTTTATACTTATTTTAATACTCATACCTTAACTAAATTGAGATTTATGGGAAGTACATAAGGGAAGATGATAGTGATGATAATGACGATGACGATGATAACGACGACGACGATGACGATGACGATGATGATTATAATGATGAACATGACGATGATGATAATGATGACGATGAAGATGATGATGATGATTGTATTTTAATAGTTGAAGGACGATTGGGTTCAAATACAGCTGTCACGCTGTCTGGTGGTCCGTTTAGTCAAGGCACAAAATACATTCTCTATCAAATCTCACTTCGATTCTCTTTAGCTGACGGCAGTAGAGGCTCAGAACATAGCATCGATGGACTTAATTACCCATTAGAGGTATGTGCAAATGTATTGTAGAATTCTGCAGCTAAATATTACCAAAATTACAACAAACAAAGAAAAGAAAAGAAAAAGAAACATTAGCCGGAATTACGGAAAAGCAACAGACACATAAACTTGAATGTATCTAAGCACACAAGTTACATGTTAGAAATGCACACTATAGTATTATAGTGAACAGGTGTTGCACATATGTTTCATTCTCAGAAGATTAGTCAAGAGCAAGAAAATATTTCTGTTACTGTGTCGAATTATGGAACTTAAATCACTAAGCCTTATAGATGCTCTAGTCCCGGGCTGTTACGAATGAATGCATCAAGGATCACCTTTAAAGGCTGAAGCAAGATTACTTCGCTTCACCAGCTAATACACCTTCATTGGTCATGGATTATTAAATCAACCTCGAGGATATATTAACTAAATTGAAACGATATAAATGTTCGTAGACTACTTTCAAAAGGAAAATTGTCATAACTACATATTTTAGCAAAACAGAGTTGCACTTCGAATGGCTACCAAGTGTCATATTTATCTAACAATAAAAAAACTAATTAGTTAGAGAGAGAGAGAGAGAGAGAGAACTATGTTTATTTTCAAAAACACTCAAATATGCAATAATACACACTACGCCGTCAAAGAGGTTTTAAAACCTATCTAGTTGGCCACCCATCATGCATACAAAAATACAAACTAAAAAATAAAGAACAAATTAGCTAAATGCACGATGAATAGAAAAGACGAGTAGGCCTAATTGATTAACAAGAAGGCAGCTATGCATGTATAGCGTGATATGCCCGTCACTTACATCGCTTTCTAGTGAGGAAACTGACGTTAACCATAGCTTTACCAGCGATTATCACCGGGTTAGTTTTGATATTTACTTACTTTCAATTTTTTTCTCTCAGAAGTTATTATTATTATTATTCTCTACTAGCTGTAACTTGATTTGATTATTTTTTATTATTCGTGCAGATACAGTTGCTCTTTTACAACTCAAAATACGCAAATTGGTCTGTAGCAGAGAATAACAAAGATGGAGTCGTTGGGATGGCTATTTTTGGAAAGGTAAAGAAATATTGTTTAAATATGAAGAAAATATCTGCTGGATCTAATGGATCTAAATGTTTTGCTCGCGAATTATCGCATTCATAATTAGTAGTTTTCATAATTATTCACCATTATTATAGTAGATAATTATTTCTAGGTTATTATTAGTAGTGGTGTTAGGTAAGGTTAAGTAAGTCTGAAGCAAGTAGGAAATTGTTTCCTGACTCTGTAATGTTATGTTATTTATGATGAAAACGTGCATCTACTTCCTGTATCTACCTTCAAAGCATTTTCTACAAAAAGCTCTTTTTGTGAATTTTATTGTATGTTGCTTGTTTTACCTTAGCTATTGTAAATTAGAGAAACTGCTTAGCATAAAATACTCCATTAAACATAAATCTGCCACTGGATAAAACACAAGAGTAAGAGAGTTATTGTGTACATACTGCAGACAAGTGACAAAACCAGTCTACCGCTGCTCGACGCTGTACCGCACGTGAAGGACATAGGCTCACAGTGGCAGACGAGCCTTCCAGTGAACAGTCTGCTCCCCAGCGACTGCTGCAAGTCTTCTACAGGTGGGGCTGAGATCTTTGACCACGCCTACTTCAGCTACAGTGGCAGCCTGACCACGCCTTCCTGTAAACAAACCGTCACGTGGATAGTACTGAGGGAAACAGTGTCTTGTACCAGTGCGCAGGTACCTGATAATTTCAGTTGTGCTTTATGAACTCGTTGGTAAAAAGTAAAGAAGTAAACACGCATTATAGTGAAATGATTGACTATGTTGATATCTATCACTTTTAATACCACATGTTTAAACCGTTAGGCAATTTAGTCCATTATCCTTATAGCTAGTCCAGTGAATGTCCCAGATTTTTCTCTCAGATCTGAGCGGCTGGGATTCGAACCCACGAGGGTTTAATTCACCTCAGGATCACTTCATGACGTTACCCCTGCGCTATTAAGACATTGGTATTGTTTAGGATAAACCGACCTGCTGTCATGACGTTTGCAGAGTCAGATATAGTTGGGGGGGGGGGGGAGGTTGACAGCCCTTTATGCCTCATCTCCAATAAAGTTTGAACATATTGCGCATAGACCATGTCTAACGTGGACAAAAAAACATATATGAGGAGATCGAACACCTCCCCATTCCACCGGAATTGTAACATTCACTGTATATATTGGGTAGTAGATTATAATTAGGTCTAGTATAATCTCATACAATATTTTGTTAAAATAACCGAAATTATGAAAACGAATAATAAAACGAATATAATATCCATTACATTAATATTTAATACTAAAAACACTTCATTCGAATTATAGGAAAAGGTGTGTGTTGTGTATGTATTTGTGTATATGTATGTGTGCGCATATCTGTGTGTGTGAGTTTTACAAAGAGAACAATATTCTGTCATTGGTCTCGGATTGCAATAATCCAATTCGTTCTTGCCCAGTCAGTTCTTCTAAATTAATTATTAATATCAATTAAATATTACTTAAATATTATATTCAATTTAATAATTAATAATTAATAATTATTAATTATAATAATTATTAAATAATTAATAATTATTTAATTAATATCAAATAAATATTACTCTACAGTTGAGCTTGCTAAGAGGAATCGATCTGAAGTTGACCAGTTCTTCTGCACAAACCAGCTCCACCGGGTCGACCACCCTGAGAACCCCCCAAACAACACTGTCCAACAACTGCAGACCTCCCCAACCTCTCAATGGAAGAAAGGTCATGTACTACAGCAGTCAAACTACTGGCAAAGCCTCAACTTCAAACTCCTTTACCGTTGCCTTTCTATTGCCAGCTTTTCTAATTAAATTGTTAATATAATAAATGTGTTCAAATAAAAGTATAATACGAACCGTAATGGTTTGATGTAGATAATACTGCAATAAGTAAAAGATATACATGTTTCTAGCGTAGCTATTTATTTATAATATTTACAACTTCTGTCAAATTATATTAATATTAAATATTTCTTCTTTTTAATTGTTAGCATACCTTTTCTATTAAATTTTAATGATTGCAATTTTAGTGATACCAATATATGTATAATATTATATATATATATATATATATATATATATATATATATATATATATATATATATACGTATATATATATATATATGTATATATACGTATCACTAATACATGTATATATATATATATATATATACGTATATATATATAAATATATATATATATATATATATATACGTATATATATATATATATATGTATATATACGTATCACTAATATATATATATATATATATATATATATATATATTTATATATATATACGTATATATATATATATATATATACATGTATATATATATTCAGATGGAAATACGTGAAAATTAAAAAAGAAATTAAACGCATACTTTGTATAGGCTAGTTATAGAAGTATAGAACAGGGTAAATGTCCAATTTATGTGAGTGATATGGCTTAATCAATTCGGAATGCGAGGGAATGACTAGGGCTATTCATTTGTTTGCTTTGTTATTAATAGATTATCTACATGCATTAGTAGCGATATTATAATGCTATAGCAGTATAAGTAGAGCATTCTTAAAAGTCTCGCATTCGATTATAAAAATGATCTTATTATGTGTAAGGCAGACTTGCAGTCGTTGCTGGCTGTTAACTGTTTTTAGAACTATTGATTCAGTTATTAATTTACAAATTTAAATGTCAAATTTAAGGAATAATTTCGTTTCTTGTTCGTCGCTTATATTGTCTAGAATTATATCAGTAGACATCAATGCGCAGAATTACGTGGTGTACACAGAATTGAGTAGAACATCATTATCTCACCGTACAAATATTGCTTCATCTGTAGTTGTAAAAGATTCCGCTTTCATTCATTTTTTTAATTGTCACATTTATGACGGTAATATTAGTATCCGCGTATTCTTGTGGCAGTAGGCCTAATTATGTTCTGGCAGAGGTCTTTGGAGCGCTGTTGAGGCAATCAGGACTTATGCTTAAATGTAAATTGTCAAATACATACAGTAGACTGCATGTAAGCCTAATGGTCTAATGCATGGACTGCATGTAAGCCTAATGGTATAATGCATGGACTGCATGTAGACCTAATGGTCAAATACATGCATTGAGCTAGTGTTAGTTCTACTGACTGACTGATTATTTATTTATTTATTAAGTACTGCATTGCATAATTACTGTTGATTTTAATTTTTCCAGCCTACTAGTAATTAAATTGTTTCCTTCTGACTCATTCAATAAGTATATATTAATTAATTATTAATAAGCCGACAAGCTAACAAGCTACGCACATACTTACATGTATATATGGCTATTTATATTATATAAATGATTAACATTAAATATTTCTGTTATAAAGACATTACATTAATTAAGTAAATTAAAAGTCACTCTGAAGTTGTAAGTTGTGTTAAATGCTCTGTTAATTATTAATAATAATTAGCCTTTTTACCATTCGTCCTGTAAAAATGTCCTGTGCTTTAGAGGCACTTTTAAACTAGATGGTCTCGAGTAACCAGATTGCGATTCAACGCGCTGTTTTCTTTAATTTAGTACATATAATTACTAATTATTAATAATTAATTGCTAAGTACTTTTTTAAATAAACATAGTTTTCTCTGCCTCTCGTTTTTCTGTCTTTCTTTATCTTTCTCTTTCTTTTAAATTTCTTTCTTTCTATCTTTCTTTATAATTATCTAGCCATCACTCAGGGTTCCACACTATGAACTGCTGTGCCCAAAAGATATCGTTTTCAGAATTGCAAATGGCAAAAACCGTTAAAAAAAGTTTTCTCAACATTTACCAAATTCATTTAGAAGAACCCTAACGTTAACGATATATACATGTCATTATCTATTTGACAAATGATCGATCATTGAACTTTTCTTGATTGGTTTCCAATTCGAAAAATTCAATTAATAAGAATTTAACGTCCGGTTCCTCGCCATAAGGCAATGTCAGGGACGTCTCTTGCGGGTTCTACACAAACATGCACCAAAGCACTATACGATGACGAGTGTGTACACAGATACAATTGGACTAAACATGTGCATTTTGGTATGATAACGCGCTTCATCGGCGAGACTGCTATTAAACGAGTAAGGACTGTGTTTAATTGATGCTGGATTCAAATCTGAGGCTAGAGCGTAAAAAACCGATATCATTCTAAGAACGACATTGAATTAAGTCGCTACTATAGCTTTTAATGCTATAGCCTATGATAAAGTCTTAATTATGCGTTGGCATATTTGAAAATTTTATATATGTAGAAACTATGAGAGCTTCGATCGATGCATATTTCCAAATAATATTTTAAAATTGTAACTTAAGGCATTTACATGAAAGCCTGCGCGGAGCAATTGAGCTTGAAACCGCAAAACCAAAATTAGAGTGTTATACTTACACTGTAGACACCTTAATTGGTAAACTTAAAGCAAATACGGTAACGAGTAATAATTTAATATAAGGTCCATCAAACTGTGAATGTCGATCCAGCATAAATATAGTCAGCGCATTTGGATCAACTATTATCAACTATGTTAGATATCAACATAGTTGATCATTTCACTATAATGCGTGTTTACTTTATACAAGGTTTCATATCTATACCGTCTTAAACAAATATCTGTATGCGCATACCTGCTTCCTGAATCAATGTGCCGTTACTAATATGAGGCTATTATTATTATTATTATTATTATTATTATTATTATTATTATTATTATTATTATTATCATCATCATCATCATCATCCATATAAGACTACTCCCTTAATTCTGGTGAGTTGAATACTCGTGGGTTCGAATCCCAGTCGCGCTGATCAGATAGTAAAATCTCGGAATTCACTGAACTGGTTACACGGAAAATGGACTAAGTTTCCTAACGGTTTAAACATGTGTTATTAAAAAGTGTTAGATATCAACATCGTTGATCATTTAACTATAATGCGTGTTTACTTTATACAAGGTTTGATATCTATACCGTCTTTAAACTAGAATCTGCATGCGCATGCCTGCTTCCTGAATCAATGTGCCGTTACTATTATGAGGCTATTATTATTATTATTATTATTTTTATTATTATTATTATTATTATTTCCATATAAGACTACTCCCTTAATCCTTTGTCATTTATAACATTTGAGACTATAATTATAGGCCTATAGTTTCTTTTATAAGTCGTACGTTCTGATGTAGACTAATACGAAATTTATTTTGATTCATAATATTGCATGCCATTTCGAATGATTTATTTTACATTTAGTAGTAATTATAATAGACCTCTATACATGTATAAATATAATAATATATGTAACAAAAACCAAAAACGTATAGTTTAGCTTATAAAGTTTGATTCATTTGAGTAAGACAAATTTAAAGATTCGTTTTTTCATATTAAGTTTTGAAAATTACAGCTAGGCTGTGTTTCTAATCTCATTTAATAGTAACAATCTCCTCATTAAGTTTCTTCGCAGCTATTGGTTAGGTTGTTAGGTTGTTGGCTAGGTTGTTGGTTTAGGCTGCGCCTAAACCTCCTTTTCTTTAATTCCCTTTACGTTGGACTGATTATTTGGATTTTGGAATTTGCACCGTTTTTTGGACCTTCTATTTGCTCTCCGGCTATTTGTCTCAATAGTGCTCGATGTTGTCATTGATGACTATAGCACTTTAATTGTTGTTGTTGTTATTATTTGGTTGTAACCTTTGAAGAAATTAAGAAAGAATTTTTGGCAAATTTGTGCAAATCGTGAAACTGTTGGATTTTGTTTACTACTAATGGTAAATAAAGAATAGACGATATTAGAGGACATAGTGGTAATGTTCAAATGTTAATAATGGTCGAGGTTAATTGTTGGGACGAAAAGGTTATCAAAGTTTTATGGTAAATTATTCAGTGACAGTGATCACTTGTCTTTAACTTCTAATGTCATAATATTATGTTTAATGCCATAGAAATCATTCATGGTGTATTTATGACTTTTATAGTTAAATCTTACACTGTTTAAACAGTATCGCTAATTGTTGTAATTTGACAGATTCTTTTTTCAATGTTTTACTCTCTGATCTCCTCGCCCGCTATTAAAATCAACGGATCAAAGTCAGGAAAAAGTGAAAACATACCCAATAAAGAATGAACTTTCATGACGATATCTATAACTTTTTCTTCTACCTCATCTCTAAAGCGTTAGGCAGTTTATTATTCATATTACCGGTCCTCTGGATGTCCAAGATGTACCTTCTAATGATCTCATCCAAGAATTGATTCTAGGAACTCTAGAATAGCCATTTAAAGTTTAATGACGTTACCATCCTCACATCTTAGTTATTTAGGCATTCAAATTCAAAGCAGTGTGGAATCTGGCATTTAAGATTTAACAAATTGAAATATTGATATAATATTGAAATATTGTAATGATGTGACGTAGTTTGATGGATAAGTTATTAAAATGCCTTTTCTTGAAGTGATGGATTGATGAATAGTATAGCATATATATCTTACTTTAGCTTAGATATTCAATCATCTATCTGGGTATAAGAAATAATAAACTACTGTAATCTAAAGAATACTATTGTATTTGACACTTTGACGTAATAGCAGTTTGATAGAACTGTGTGAGTACGATAAGATCAATATTCATGAATACTATTATCCTTGGATGTTTATGAAATAAACAAAAATTTGTTGAGTAATTAATAGTGCAATAATCATTTCTGTACTTATTATTTGTATCTTAATCTTTAACTATCATATATGCATATTATTATTATATTCGCATATTATTAAATGAAGATTAATATAATGTCAATGATTTATTTCTTTCTTAATCATGAATCTCGTAACTTGCCATTTGTCTGATTGATTCTTATATATTTCATATATATTAGTAAAGCTTATAATCAAATCTATAATTTAATGAAATTGTGATGATATTGTTATATGGATATTTAAATTACAGATTTTATAAGATGTTTTTGAGAGGAACCTGCCTGGTTGAGGCAGACTCAATTAGTTGTAGTGGCATCGTTATAAATGGCAATGCTGGTTATGTACTTACACATTCATCATTGCTGATATCCTATCTGGAAAAATCTCCAGTTGTTTTCAGAAAACTTTGCGATTTGGGACAATTAAGTGGAGATGAAATTCCTGCCTGGACCATACACGTATGAATATAGCTAATTACTTTTAAACATTTATATACAGGAAATATTTCTATCTCAATATAGAAGTGTGTAATTTTTTAGTATTATTTACTAAGGTAGTATTAGGAAACTAGAGGAATGAATATTGAAAGTAAAAGTGTATTTCATTTTTTATAATATAGGCAACAAGTTCAATTAATCCTGATTCATCTTGCAGGCAGTTAACATTTGAAGTTGAATTTTAATTTGCATGTTCTACTAAATATTATAAGTCATTTGTATGTGCTATGGAACAATATTTATCATTTTTTAGAGGATTGAAAGCTGCAATGATGTATGTCTCTGGTATCTGAAAGGAAGAGGACTAATTAATGTTGGAAATGACATTAATTACAAAAATAAAATATCTAATTACAGTGGTTCTGCCATCAGTTTCATTGAAAATTCAGAAAGATCTAATTGAGTTATTTTAAAAACTTACTTTACACTCTGAAATTCCACTCCACTAGAAGAATCTGCCACTGTGGCAACAAATAGCATTGAAATGCTGTAGAGCCATTGACAATAGTTGCCACTGAAAAGATTTCTTGGGCTGATCACTAGTAACATCAATAGTCCTATTGAATTCTTAGCCATTTTTACTAATTAGTCCATTGGAAGGAAAGTTCATTGTAATGTTCTTACATTCTAATAGCATTATAATAACATAACATAGAATAACATTGTAATAGTTATAGCATCATTGTAATAGCATATCTTAATTTAGAGAGAAGTAATAGTAATAGATTACTAGATATTTTGATTCTAAAACACTAACAATATAGCATTTGAAAAAGAAAGTTCATTGTGATGTTCTTATACTGGGACATACTGACCCAATGATCCACATGATAGCTACTGTTGATACAGGTAACATATGAAGCAAGTTCTGATGATGGATTGAGGACTGATGTATCGGGGAAACGAAAGAACGCTCTACAAAAGTCTCCTCATTCCAATATAAGAGCCTCTACTTCAGGATCAACTCAAGATCAAAGTAACTACTTGTTTCTATGTATCTTTGTTCTTTCTTCCTGCCTTGATTTTTCTGATTGAAAACTTATTTGCTATAGGCATTTAGATCTGTCCTTTGTAAAGTGTATATTTGCTGACTCTTGATTATTCTGTCATCTATTGTTTCTTTTAGCCAGTTTTTCTGTTATATTAACTATGCTGTACTATCTTGCAAAGTAGTTATTTAACTTAAATGAATGTAATGTATAATGCTGTCACTTGCTGTGTTATGAATTGTAAGAAACAAATGCAAAATTGATGGTTGTTATTGAGTAATATTAACATGGATGTTTACTTATCAATATTAATCTTTTCTTATCCATATATTTATATATATAATATATGATCATAATTATTTAAAGTCATAGACTTAATTATATTAACATTAACAATTTTTATCTTTCTAAGGTCCGTCAATGACACTCATCAAGTGTCACGGAAGAGTGGAAGCTATCTGGAAGTCAGACAGGTTTACCCAAAGCCTTTCTACTCTCTTTCCATCTAGCGACAACTGGAAATTTCACGAAGGCACTGGAGACAAAGATGGCAATATCAGCTCGCAGATTAAAGATTCCGAAATCATTTCTCAGGATCCATATTCTCTGAATAGTGAACAACCTGCTAATTCGCAGCAGATTTGTAATCCAGGAAATATTTTAACTCTCTTGCCTTATTTTATTTTGATAAAGACCAACCAGACTGTAGATGGTACGGATGAGTATATTTTGGGCAAGTCAAGGGGCAAGCAATGGTCCATTGTAGGACCGGAAAGAAGGGTGGGTTTTGGAGAGACTCTCGGCGTCTTAGGAACACCGTTTGGCAGTCTGAGTCCACTGGTGTTTATGAACTCGCTTGCGAAAGGAGTGGTATCAAATGTGTCGGGATTAAACGGTGAAATTATATTGACAGATGCCCGCTGCATTCCAGGGACAGAGGGTGCCGCTTTAGTCATTCCGGAAAGGTAAAGTTGATTATATTCGTCAATCGCGAACCAATTGCAGTCTCATAGTTAAATAGTATCATAGTCAATTGATTTCATAGTTAAATAGTCTCATAGTTATAGACTATTTAACTATGGGGTGTTTTATGTACAGAGTTGTAAACAATTGCCTCTCTTGAAGTCTCTGATGTGAATCACTCATCACTTAAGGGACCCCAAAGCAGAAACTGACGAAGACAATGGAATACACTTTATACTTGGAATATACCTCATATACTTTATATTTTCAAGCTAATGGCTGCATTAGGGTTTGATTAAGGCATTTCAGTTTGTTAGGTCTAACTAGTTGGTCTAGAGAGTGCTCTTTACTGAGTGTGACTGCAGGCTATGAGTAGGAATGTGTATCTTGAATGCGCTCTTTGCAGAATGTTGGAGATAGTTTTTGATAATTTTGTAGCAATATTTGATTATTGTTTTGATGATATTTAGCTATTGAAATAAATTCTACAGTATCTATTTTAATTTACTTTCAGTAGTGTTTGTTAGATACAAACAAAATATACAATTGTATTTTAGAATTTATAGCATGTTTCACTTTTGCATATCCTGATTCAGTATTTGTGTTGATTTTTTTTACAAATATATCTGTCAACAATGTGCAAGTATATAATGTAATTTTGTAATTTAAATTTACTATATATAATTTTCTATTAGTGATTTATTTTAAAATTGCTTATTGTAGCCAAATCTTCAGTAGTTGCATCTTTGTTGAAATTGTTTTTTCGGACTTATTTCTGTATTATTATTTCCATTTTTCAGCCTTAGTTAAAGTAAATAGGCAGATTTTATTTCAAACAGAAAAATAAGGTGTTTGCGCTTCATTTCTCTTTCAGAGTGAAACGTTTGAAACATCCGTTCCGAGAAATTGTTCTATAATTGCCAAGTTCCCAAGATTTAGAACTTCATTATTGGACATTTTTCTAATAACCGTAGTCATTGTAATTTAAGCATTTAAGTGAGTAATTAAATTTACCTCAAATAGAACTGATAGATCTTGAATTTTATGTTAATTAATCCTCATTATCGAGATGTCTTTAAATTTTCTGTTTGGTTCGCTGATATGAGAATATTTTTACTTTGAAAAACTGATTGATTTGTTGGCTGATTGAATGACTGACTGATGTATTGATTGATTGATTGCAGTGGGGGTGTTTTGCTTGGAATGGTAGTGGCACCTCTGTGTTGGAGATCAAATGAGTGGATTGGACTCTCAGTCTGCTGCAGGATAAATGAAATACTGCTTTCATTCCAGCGTAGCTTTAGGCACAAAGCTTCCATTCCAGCCCTTGATGCTTTCACTTCTGCTTGCAAATCAGGAAATCTAGGTTCTCTGAAACCAATAGGTATTGATATTCTGTATATTTTATTTGTTCATATTTTTATGTTATATTTTATCGAGATTGTTCAATTTTGTATATTGTCCTACTCTAAAGGCCTAACATAATTAATTAATGTTTTGTAATTCCAGCCTTTGTGATACGATAAATTGGCCAGTCACTGAGTTCTCGTAAATCATTGAAGTAGATTGCGGATTGGAATATATATCTTGAATTTTCCAATTGTCAGAAAAATGAAGAGATTATCATTTAGCCTTACTGACTGTTTCCCTTGACTATTCTTGTGATAATGCTTAATATCGATAATTTATAAATTTATTAATTGTATTTTTTTGGGTTTTATGTTTCATTGTACTCTGAATTAAGAATATGAATATTGGTCGCTTGAGCATGTTTGTATTCTAGTATAGTCTAGTATAGTATAGTCATGGAATTAGTATCTAACTATATTGAATGTTATGTTCTATAAAATTGAATAAGGACATAGTGTATTATCATTAATACACTGACAAGGTATTTTTAACACAATGGTAATGTATTTATAATATTACTATGTTATATTAATAACTTATTGGTTTGATGTACCGCTATGTATTACAGAAAACAGTTGTAACCCAAAGGGGATTAGGCTAAGAGAAGGCATTGACTGTGTCCTGGTTAAAAACAATGAAACCTGGGGCAGTGGAGCTCTAATTGATAACTCTCTCGTTGTAACATGCAGCCATGTCGTTAAGGCAGCTAAGAAAGGTGTGTACTCGTTTAGGGTTTAATTCGTGGTCATTGGTAAAGCTAATAGAGCTTATGTTAACGACAGTTTCCTCACTTGAAAACGATGTCAGTGACGGGCGAGCCCAGGATTTAAATGCCGCACATACTGATTCACAGTTGAATATTTTACCGACATGTACGCTATATGTTAATGGAGTTTTAGTACCCTCTGTGTACCCTCTGTATAAATTTCTTCAAGAAGGTACTGGAATTACATGTAATATATTTGAATTCTCAATTTAATATTAAATGGTATTTGTTTGTTTCTTCTTATTTGAAAAAAAGTTAGTTAAAAATGTGTATTGCTGGCATTAACTTTTGTCTCTTAAACTCATACTTTAAATGTATAACTTATGAATTTATTTATTGTTTACGAAATTTAAAAAAAGATTCACCTACATGTACAGGTATATTAACTAATTACATTCAATAGTAGATGCTAATGAAGGCTTGGATAGTCAGATCTGCAGATTGCAATTTTCTTTTTGGTGTACACAAAGGTAATGTTACTAAATTTATAGTAGTAAATAATATTAAAGTTAGATGTGCATATAAGTTTTGGATCTCTCTCTCTCTCTCTCGCTGTCTAGTGTTCTGCCAAGTGGCAGGTCAAAGGTACATATTCCTACTTATATGCTGCATCTCACACTAATCTATAAGAGTATAACATTTGTATAACAGTATTTATAAAACAACAGTATAATTTGTATAACAGTAGAAATGCATTGATGCGTTGCAGTTAGAATTCGTATCGACAGAGACGGGTTTAGTGTGTGGAGAGAGGCAGAGGTTGTGTACGCTACGCCTCTAGCAAACATTTATGATCTGGCGGTGTGCGTTCTCTGTACAGAAACAGAAAGAGGCTCGTCGAAGAGAAATAAATCATTTACGTGTGGCATTGCTGATGAATTGATTCCTGATAACATTTCCTTTAACAATAAAGAAGGTAAAATATTGCATTTAATTTTATTATTTGGCAACTTTTAATCTAATATTATGCCGTATGGAAAGTAAAGCCTTTGCTGCATCGTTATATACTGTAATGTAATATATCATTAACTTGAAAGTACTATTTGTTTCAAAGACGATTTTCTGTTTCTTTCTTACTTTTCAGCTTAATTGGATTGTCTGAAGCTTATGAAATTTTCTCTGAAGATATTTTCAGATAAATCTACAGTGTGAGTAAAAAAAAACATGTGCGTAGTCTCTCGCCCATAACTTTGTATTAGTGAACCAATTTTTTAAGTTCTTGCATAGGTATAATCAGGATAACACTTGCTATAAATAACATTAAGTGACTCTGTTAATTATTATTTTTGTGCCACTGAAAATATTCAGTTTAAGTAAATCATTCGCTACAGAATGTTTACAAATCTGTGGCTTAATAACGAAACACACGAAACAAATAGTGATATACAGCTACTGTCAAAGCGTATGCTCAAAATGTTCTCCTTTGGCGCGAATACAAGCTCGGTGACTCTTGCGCCACTCATCTATTGCGTTGTCAATGACAGATTGCTGCATGTCTTGCCAAACGTCCACCAGGCGTTGCTTCAACTCGTCCGCGTTATTTATTTTCTTATTTTCAGCGTAATTTCTCTAATAAGCAATCTAGCCCTCCCAGCATCCAGTTTTTTGTTGGAAATTCGGCAGTCAACCAATGTGCGCCTTTAAGAGGTACAAGCTTTTTATGAGCACTTTATCTTCATTAGTATAAACCGTTTTAACATTTAAACAAAAACAGACTATGTTTGTAAAATCGTCTGTTATTGTTTATAATAAACCGTAAGTGTCACAAAAACTAGATTTAAGATTAATACTTTTCCTCTTCTTTACAATTCTGAAAATATTTTCAAAATCAGTTCACAAGTGTCATAGTTGTGCACGACAAGCTGCGGACATGTTTTTTTATGACTCACAGTGTACATTCTTCTTCTTCTGCTAAGTGCCGTGCTGTTCCAAGTGCTGTTCCAAGCCTGGGCGGTCATGGTCATTTTCCTCCAAATGTCTCCGTTCATTGTTGCTCTGATCATCTCTGTTTCAGTTAACTGCATCCATTTGCTAAGACTCTTAATAAACGTCATTCGTTGTCGACTCTTGCATCTTTTTCCTTCTATTATTCCTGTCACTACGGTATTTTCAACTATTTTGTTCCACGTAATGTGTCCGAAAAATTTCATCTGTTGTCGTCGTATTCGGTTCAAAAGGTCACGACAAGTTGACATTCTTTGTAAAACATCTTCATTTTTAACGTGGTCTTTATAAGATATACGTAGCATTCTTCTATAGAACCACATCTCTGTTGCCTCAAGTGCAAGTTGCCTCAGGTATAGAACCACATCTCAATATCTACATACTGAGCTTAAAACAACATGTGAAATATTGGAGAAATGCTCCTACTTATAAAATTCCTTCTAAATAATAATTTGAGAAATATTAAATATAGGGTGTCGCATAAGTTCGTATACCGTTTTCAAATTGCAGTAATTCGGCTAGTAAAGGTCGCATGTTCATAAAATTTCGTATTCGTGTATAATAGATGTGAATTAGATGTTGGTGCAAGTTTATTTTCATTAGACCTGGAAATGACGTCACACGGCGCTGTCGCGCAATGTGACCCATTTTCTGACTGGCGCAGCTAGAGACACGCTGTGGCTGCATGCAGCGCGTGCCTGGAAATTACCTGATGTTGTCGTCCAGGACCGCAGTCAAGGCTAATCAACGTGTCAATGTTATTGTTCGATGAGGCCGCGTATAATTTATAATATGGATAAAATTAAAATAATACAATTACGTGCACAGGCAGTAGTATTGGCTAAAGAAGGATATTCGCATAAATGTATTGCACAAAAGTTAAATCGGAGTAAGTGTTGGGTTACGAAGTGGGTAGGTCGAAGCAAATTTGACGAAAAACTAGTGGATATGAAACGTAGTGGACGTCCGAAGATACTGTCTAATACAGCCAAGCGTCTCATCCAATCCGCAAAATACAGACGTGGACAGAGTTTGCGCCGTATTTCAAATCAACTGAAAATTCGTAATGAACGTGCTTCTAAGGACACAATTCGCAGATACATGGTTAATGACCTGAAGTGGAAGAACTGGCGTCGCAAAAAAATTCCACTGTTGACTGATGCTCACAAGGTGAAACGTATTAAGTTTGCGCGTGATCATCGTAATTGGACTGTTCAGGATTGGTCAAATGTTCTGTTTACTGACGAGTCACCCTTCAAAGTGTTTTACATACCCAATCCCAAGAACGACACTGTGTGGGGATCACAGGAGAGTAATGTTCCTCCCGCTGCTCAAATGAAGTTCAGTCCCTCGGTTATGGTTTGGGGCGGAATGACTGCACACGGATTAACGAGTCTGCACTTCATTCCGAACGGTACACGACTTAACTCGGATTATTACATTGTAAACATACTGGATAAACTCGTCAAGCCAGCGTTTCAAAGAATCGTAACCGGCGGCAACGTTACTCGAGTAAAGCTGTTCAATGACAATGACCTTGGCATCTTTCAACAGGATGGTGCAAGATGTCATACATCAGCCAAAACAACAAGATGGTTGGAAGACAACATTCCATCGTACATTAAGCCGAAGGACTGGCCACCGAACTCTCCAGACCTTTCTCCTATCGAGAACCTGTGGAGTATTCTGTCGTTTAGTGTCTACCGCGATCCAGAGCCCACGAATGTTGTGCAGCTGAAACGTCGTCTACAACAAGCTTGGAGATCAGTGAAAGTGGAAATACTTCAGACATTAATCAAATCTATGCCGGATAGAATACTCGCTGTCATTAAGCAAAAAGGAAATACTATAAAATATTAGTTTTTGCGAAAATGTGACGTCATTCAGAAAAATTTCAGTTTCTACTTAATTACTTGTACGATTACAAATTAAATTGTACCCATATATTTTATTTATCGTGTCTACATACTGTCCAAATTTGGTTTAAAACGGTTAAGTAGTTCCAGAGTTAATGCAATTTGAAAACGGTATACGAACTTATGCGATACCCTATAATATTTCTCATGTTTACATTTACTTCGCACTATTAATATGCCATGGAAATATCTGATTTGATTAGGGACATGCGTCTGACTAAGTGTTAAAAATTTAATCTCGCTATATATTTGATTAGACTGGTTGTTTGACGAATTGATTGATTGATTTGAGCAGGTGATGACGTGTACATGGTAGGGCATGCTGTATTTAGCGCTGAACGTAACATGTTGCCTACCGTCACATCTGGAATTATATCCAGGATTGTCCATGTATCGGGAAAGCCGGCTATAGTCCTGGTATTTATTTTCATTTTTTTCTCATTTCATGATGAAGTGTTAAAGACACTAAATATTAGCCTTTCTCAGGTATTCTACACTTTGGATTGATCTGATCTGATATTGTGTTGATCGCGCCGATCTGAGAGCAAGATCTCGAACATTCACAGGACTGGTTATACGGAAAGTGGTCTAAATTGCCTAACGGTTTAAACATGTGGTATTAAAAGTGATAGATATCAACACAGTTGTTCATTTACTTCACTTCAAAGGTATAAATTTGGTGACATTACTGTCATAACTGTCATTGCGACATTACCTGTCGTTCTGCAAACCGAACTACTTCTGAACAATAAGAAATTCGTTTGCTTATTATTATTATAGTAGCTAATGTATGATACAAAACTTATATTTTTGTTTTCATTGTTTATTCTTGAATCGTTGTGTATTGAATACAGACTACTTGTGCGGTTCATTCTGGTGCCAGCGGAGGACCTTTGTTCAATTATGAGGGGAAACTTGTGGGAATAGTCGTCTGCAATGCTAAGTAAGAGATTATCTAATATCCTTTCTCACATTTCCGCACACTGTGTGATTTGATTTTTTTTAATTCACAAACTTTCATTGTCATCATCTTCCCTTTAAATTCACAAACTTCAAAAATTAATTCATAAATTGTAGGATTGCCTAGTTACCCTTTTATCAGTTATTAATTGTATATTTTTCTTTATACATCCTAGTTTGCGTTTGGACTTACGTACTTTGCCAGTTTTCAGTTACATTTTAGATCCACGGCAAACTCAAGAGAGTGCTCTTCGTAACCAATAATTATATCGCTCAAGAATTGTTGAGTCTTTATGGTCTAAATGTTATCTGTCATACGGGAAAGCTTGGTCTCTAGGGTGATTTTCTTTACCTTCGTCAGTATCTGCTCGGGTCGACTTCTATCATGAAACAGCTGAAGATTTTGTAGATATATGGACATATTTTCATATTATAGCTAACTATTGCGTCAATTAACTTTAAATAGTTTCTATTTTAAAAATATTTGCCAATTATTAACGTATATCTATTGTTTGCATTATGTGATGTTCCAGCAATTCATTTTTTAATTATTACCAGGGACACTGATTCAGGGGCCAGCTACCCCCACGTTAACCTCGCCGTACCAGTGGAAGTGTTTTTTCCCAAGATCAGGCAGTACATGAGCAAGGGCGATCCGGCTGTCTTCAAGTCCCTTCACTGCAGAAATAGAGGCATTCAGAAGCTTTGGAGTCTGGACAATGGTGAGATTTACTTTCTTTCCAGTTTAGTTTCTGAGGAATAAATAATAAGTGTAAGGTTCCTCGTGTAAGGTTATGTCTGTTTGCTTTATGAACAAATAGAGTAGCGGCAAGAATGAGGTTTAATTTTAGACTTAAGTAGAAATTAAACTGTATTCTTTTTTGCAGTTCTCTAAGGCTGTAACTCTCACAAATCTCTAAGCATAGTAGCGCAATGCTACATAATTATGCTAAAAAACATCTAAGATATTTAATCTATGCTAACTAAATAATTTAACTCTTAAATGTACACTGTTTACAGCTGATATAATTACAGAAAACAAAAATATTTTTATTAGCGTTGATCCCGTATAGCAGGATCCGTTTGCCGGCAAGCTTGTCTCCATTTGTCGTTGGACGTTTTCAGGCACAGTGTTTTACCTGGCGCAGGTCGTTGGGATTCACTTTACCCACCTACTCTTGGGTGAATCCCTCGTATGTGTGTGTGTGTCTGTGTGTGTGTGTTTGTGTTTGTGTGTGTTTGTGTTCAGAAATATAAAATCTATGCTAATTAAATAACGAGTAGTCAATGAAGTGTAGTATATTCTGAGGCAGATGAAAGTTCTTTGTAATTAATAGTCAATCTCTAGAAATACATGTGTATTACCTCTTTACTCCATACAGAAAAAGCTAAAAACGCTAAAGCTGAAGCTAAGGTTAAAGTCAGTTTCCTCACTCGAAAGCAATATCAGTGACTGGCGAGCCCAGGATTTGAATCCAACACCTACTGATCCGCGGTCGAGTACCTTTCCGACTTCGCCACTGGCTCCAGCCGGAGAAGAATTTAAGCTGTTTTTGTATGTTACACGGTAATGAAAATTGTACTTCGCATAGTGTGTTGAACTATTTTCATGGTAGAATGTAAATGCTACTGACAACAGAGATTTTTGAACGAATCAAAGGTCATCATACCGTTTCATACCTGTTGACTTAGCTGCTCTACATTTTCTCGTAATTTACTGTAACGTTATTGTGTAATGTTTCAACGTCATCTTTCCTTAAATCCCAGTTTAACCACGATCGGGATACGAATAGACTATCTCCAGTCCTCTGTATCTCACACCATACCATCAGTCAATCTCAGTCAATATCAGTCAAAGTCAAGTTATTGTGAAATGCGTTAATTTTATTATTTTATCTAATGTGTTTATTATATTGTTTTACTCGGTTTTTTTTTTTTTTTCTATTAGTAACTGATTCTGTTGTGTTTGTTGTAGGTTGCAGTGCTTCAGATGTCGATACGCCGAAATCAAAGTTATGATCCCATCCCTGATGAACCAGATTTGTTTTTAGGATAGCCAAAATCATTTTGCGAAATCAGTCGGCTGTTGTGGCTGTATTAGATAAATAATTAAAATTTATGATTTGTCACAGGTTCTACAGTATTATGTAGCATAGAAGGCAATTAGTAAACGATTTTGTTATTCATAGTATCTTCTACTAGCTGTAATACCTCACACGGCTTGGACTCCTTTGTGATAACATTATTTTTCTTTACTATTTGTTTATTTGTTAGCTGAGTATGTTTACTCTTTACTATTGCTGTGACAAGATAAAAAATAGAAACGTTTGAAGGTAAAACATATATTACTATTTGTAATTGTTGTCTACAACTTCCATGAATCAGAATTTTCCCTCGAATAGAAATTACTAGAATGTAATGATTTTGCATTATGTTTCTCGAGACATTTGTTTTGCTCATCAGCTTGGATATGTCTCAATAGTGCTCGATGTTTTCATTGATGACACTAGCACTGTAATTGTTGTTGTTTTTATTATCGTTATCCACTAAGCTCCTATTTAGCTTGTCACAACATCGAATTCTAAAGTTAGGCGAAAGGCTGTGCTGAAATGTTTGAAAATTTGAATTGAATCTTGCTTTTGATTAATTTTTAAATGGTTAATATTATTACTAATAATACGTATTTAAGCGGGTCTGTCTGTGATAGAAAGTTGAGGCATATCAAACGTTACTCTCACCAGAAAGCGTTCTGTCGAACAAACTATTAAGTTGGCAAAAACTTATTGACTTCTTACAACCCATGTTGTAGTATTTAGCCGGCGGAAATCAGTCAATCAATAATCAATAGAATTTAACGTCCGACTCTTCGCCATAAGGCAATGTCTGGGACGTCAAAAATAAAGAAATATGGAATCTGAAGTGATTTATTATTGCCTTCTTCAACATCTCCTTAGTCGCTCTTGGGCATTATATATACTTTTGGTCCAGTGTCTTTCTGAAAGACATTTCTAGATATGGTGACAATTACCATCTCCGGACAATTGATTTGTACTGAAAACTTGTGGTTGTGTTTACTATTATTTTCCTTCTTGGGGAAGTGTATAATTATATGAACGAAACATCGCTTAACACTAGGTTGCTGTGAACAAAGCGTTTGTGCTTCACTTGTATTTTATGTTATTTACTGTAAATCTATTATTTGCTACTAAAGCTAATTTCAGTGTCAATTTCCTCACTCGAAAGCCATATCAGTGAGGGGCGAAGCCAAGATTTGAATCCCGCATGAACTGATCCGCGGTCGAATATCTTACCGACATTGCCACTGTCTCCTGCCAATGAAGATGTGCAATGAACACTAAGTAACTCTGGCTCGAACAAAGCTTTTGTGCTTATTTTATGTTATTTTCTTTAACTCTATAATCTCTATTAAAAGCTTTTACTAAAGCTAATGTCAGTGTCAAGTTCCTCACTCGAAAGCGATATCAGTGACGGGCGTGCCCAGGATTTGAACCCCACATATAATAATCCGCGGTCGAATATCTTTCCGACATCTCCACTGGCTCAAGCAATTTTATGTTTATTTTCTTGTAATTGAATATTTTATATGCTTTTCGAGCATTTTGTTTTATTTGATTTCTTCGGGCTGATAATAATATTCTAAAAGTATTTGTAGGCTACAATTACCGGTGACACTCGAATATTTGAATTCATGTGGTTCTATGTTTAGCTTTGCTAAATTTTAGAAGCATTGATAAAGAGTATAGTAATGAAATAAAATGTAAGTATTGATGTTTTACACAGTTATTTTTCTTATTATCGCTGTGAAGAGGAGGCGAAATGATTAGACATATCGCAGATCTGACAAATGACAGTAATTGCTTAGCAGATATCAGATGAGTTTTATGTCGAACAACAGGCTTTAACTTGATATGGCTCTAAGTAGAACGATTGACTTTTGCCTAATGCTTTCCGTGGCTGAGATTAAGAAACCCAATTAATTAACTTTTACGTGTGTTTGTGAGGCTTTTAGGATATAATTAAGTATCGTAGCCAGATGTTGTAATATTGACGATTTGATGAGGTCATCACTGTAATACTTTATCACGCAGGTTGTCGAATTATATTGATGAAATTTGACGAAGGGGTGGTACGCTGATGACGTCGGTTGTTAATCATTTTGAACGTTTTAAAGAAATATAACAACGCCTCTCTTGTCTGTATATCGGACTATAATATGACGTAAATATTTTTAGCATTCGAGTTTAACATTGTTTCTAGACCATTTTTAGCCATCACCCCTGTTTGGACTATCGTTTATTTTAGCATTTTTTATCGATTGACATTTTAACGGAAACTTAATGTTTTTCGATGAACCAAAAGTTTCTTGCAAAATAAAATGACGATCTCTTTTTTTCGCGCCTCTGAATTAGCCCGTTATAAATATAGAAATTACAATAGACTTGTCCTTCTTAATGTTTTGTCACTCTCCTTCAAGTTTTTCTGAGCAGCCTTTGGACCCTCGAGCCCCCAGCAGTGACGTCATTTCATTCGTTTCGATTCTTTATTTCTTTTGTAAATTACACAACACATACGTTACTTAAGTGTGTAACAAAAGTTTTGTTGCACACTTGAATTACGCATGTGTTGCCAAATGTCCTGTCTTAGTTGTGATTTTTACAGTTTTCTTTTTATTATAAAATTACTGGTTTTTATATTCAAATGTTTAGAGACCTCATACCCCACCTACCTCTTCCCCGAAAACACTTCAGTTTAATTATTTTATCTCGTCAGTATTTTGTATTGAATCGATGGTACTTCACGCTATTCAACGCTGTAAATGTCTATGGCTTACGCGCGAATGCGTTATCTTAACTGTTGACCTGTGCACCGGTACCTAAATTAGATTATAATGTCCATCTAAATTAGTCGCAGCGCCCGAGCATTAATTGAAGTGTACATTGTAGATAGACATGCCAAGAGATAAACCTAGATTAATATGTTCAGCAAGGAATTAGGTGCGGGATAAGACGAGAAGTAGTTGTTTTATAGAGCGTCTGTTAGAACTGAAATTTTGTAAAAGAGTTTTAAGTTCAGCAGGAGAATTGATTGATCGTAGGTTTGTATAAGTATAGAAAGGGTATTTAGGAAATATGTTAATGGGAAGGATTCCTCGAACCTTACCTAAATTCATTAAAACTTTTTTGCTTAGCTATGGTGCAGACTATGCAAGATATACAGTATAGCTTCCTATATATTTATGTAAGCACTCTGGCCTTTGAGCTATAGCCTACATGTAAATATATTGATGGGCTTCAGTCAAGCTACGCATTAGTCAAGCAGGCCTATATACGTGTGCATGTAACAGATATAAAAAGTAGAATTGCTCAATCAAAGGAGGCGTTCAGTAAGATGAAAGTTTGAAAAAATTCATGTTGATAAAGATTGTGAAGACTTTTGTGTGGGCCACGCATGCTATAGGCCTACGTGAACGTTAAGAAAGGAGGATATCTAATTGACTGACCAAATTACGGACGAAAAAATGTTCAATAGTGTTGATATAAATGGACAATTTATAAATATCATACGAATTGGAAAGAACTGGATGGGTTAAATACTGAGAGGAATGGTTTACTTAAAGAAGTATTGAAAGAAAGAATGGAAGGAAAAGGTTAGAGGAGGCTAGAGACTTAGGATACTGGTTGATTTGATGACTAATTTATATGTTGATTTGAAGAGAAATACAGAGGATAGAAATATGCGGAGAGTTATACGTGTATACCATGGGCCTGGCAATAGGCAGTACACTAAGAGGGTTAAAAAGCTAAATGTTATCGTCAGTTTCCTCACTCGTAAGCGATGTTAGTGACGGGAGAGCCCAGGATTTGAACCACCCACATACTGATTCGCGCCGCGGTCGAATATCGTAACGACATCGCCACTGGCTGGAGCCAGTGGCGATGTCGGATACAATTATAATACTTGTTTACCTAACCTACAAAAATTAGGAAAAATACCGAATAGGGAGTAGTGCGTACGCTCTGAAGTGGTTTAATTTCCTTATGTAGTTATACTTTAATCTTTTGTTGCAATCATTAAACCTCAAGTGAAAGGGACACTGGTTAGCTCTGGGGAGAAAACTTTCTCCCTTTTAAACTCAAATATTGCTATTAAGGCCTGAAGTAAATTATTTGACTGAAAGTAGTGTGTCACAGCTTTCAAATAATATCTAATGTAACGAAATATTAGCCTATTTCTTTTATAAATTGGGTAAACTGGTTCTAATGTAGTCTTCAAAGAGGGCTAAATCTACTGTAACTCAGGGTTAGACTTTGGCTTATCGACTCCATGAACAAGGTCTTTGAGAATTCCAGTGGCCCTCTCTATTTGTATGATCCTGTGGAAATCCATATTCTCCGTAAGAAAACATCATGAGATACTTGAATGAGAAAGAGGATTTTTACACTGCGAATTTAAGCTACGTTAGTCTCTTTACGTCCTTGTGAATGACACAAGTTCATGATTATTTCATGCTTTCATGAATGTCTGCAAATTCTACTTTCATAACTAGTAATAATAGGCAGGTTAGCCTATGAATACATTATTAATACTAGGTATGTTAGACTATGAATAAGTACACTAGTAATACTAGGCATGTTGGACTATGAATAAGTACACTAGTAATACTGGGCATGTTGGACTATGAATGAATACACTAGTAATACTAGGCATGTTAGACTATGAATGAATACACTAGTAATACTAGGCATGTTAGACTATGAATGAATACACTAGTAATACTAGGCATGTTAGACTACGAATGAATACACTAGTAATACTAGGTATGTTAGACTACGAATAAGTACACTAGTAATACTAGACATGTTAGACTATGAATGAATACACTAATACTTTTAGGCATGTTAGACTATGAATGAGTACACTAATAATACTAGGCATGTTAGACAAGGCATATTAAATTATGAATGAATACACTTGTAATACTAAGTATATTAGATTATGCGATAATTATAAATATGTCGACTTGATGGGAACGACGGAGAAGGAGGCAAATGGAGTTTACATTCATATGCCATTATTCAGATCCATTGACTTCGCAGTATCAGGAACGAACGAGTGTAGTTATGGTTTAACTTCATACACTTGCATTTATAGTTGTATATCTTGTCTAAAATTCTATTTTTGAAGAATTATCAAGTAAATAGTATAGGGGCAATACAAATTGTCTAGTTGTCTAGTTTCTTAAAGATTTATACGATCCATTTCTAATTGCAGATTTTAAATTAATTATGAGCGTTATTGTTTATTACTATTACTAGGTTTACACTTGTGATATGAATATGATAATTCTAGTTCCTGAATTGGTTTTTATGTTTTTTTGAAGTACCCATTAAACATCCTCGGGAAATTTAGTAATAAGGTCGTAATATGGAGTTGAACAGCTGAAGTGTGAGGGGACCCTAATCAATTCATTATATTGAAGAGTCACTGAAGTGTTTGACTAGTACTGATCAATTAATTATGTTGAATGAGCTCACCCATTTTATGCTATTTGTTCTAATCATAAAAGTACATGTATAATAAATTTCTCTGCCGCAATTAGAGATTAATCACGTAGGCAGACGCTCAGTTTAAATATTTGCATAAACATACAGTATCTGCAAGAATGTAGGCCTATCAAAGTTTCATTTTGTGCCTATTTTAATCAATGGCCTATCAATCAAATGGCTTTTCAGCATTACTTTAGTTGAATTCACTTTATATTTATTTAGCCTACGTTGAAAACTTACTCTATGCTTAAAACCTTACATAGACCTATAGTTAATAAAATATGAAAATCACGTAGGTCTCCTCCAGTTATTTATTAGTCTCATTTCGCAGGAAGAGTTAGACATTTAAGTGAAAGCTTTTATCTAGACGCAG
The DNA here is from genome assembly GCA_905160935.1 of Enchytraeus crypticus. NCBI lineage: Eukaryota > Metazoa > Annelida > Clitellata > Enchytraeida > Enchytraeidae > Enchytraeus > Enchytraeus crypticus. The sequence goes on from CAJHZI010000713.1 coordinate 2,113,846, forward strand.
AAATTGTATCTTAAAGATTGACAGGAACCTGACGGTGATGAGTCCAGTCAGGGTAGGACCTGATTGCTGTCAGTGTATTTAACGTTTTGAGTTTAATTAGTAAACAATTGAGTCATAATTGGGCATATGCTCGATTAGGCTAACTTGATTGAATTATTTTTTAGGCTTAACAAATAAATTGATCGCTATTTATTCGAAACTTAATAATTTATTAAATTTAACTAGATTATTTTACATTATCACCATCTTACCTTAAATCCCAGTTTAACCAGAGTCGGGATACGAATACGATCATTTGACATTTATAATTATTTTGTTTATATTTTGTTTTAATTATTGTTTACATTTTATTTTCATTGTAAGACCAAATAGTTCAGTTTTCAGAAAGTTAGGCGAAGTCGTGAAATTTAAAAACAAGATCGATCCCGGGTGTGAATTGAACTCCACGGAGTAGATTCTCGCGCTTGCTGACTAAATAGCAACATATTAGACCATTTGAAAGCGATGGAAATGTTATGATAGATATCTGAGTACGATTTAAATTATGTTGTATTTTCCGTACTTGGATACTATAATAAATAATTATTTTACTTAAATGTGTGCTTAACCTTTTTACAGAACTAAAAAAACTCTTGTATCAGACACGTTCTGTTGAAACTACTACAATACTTAAGTAACTTCTTAATCGATATTTAAATATCATCTGCCAGATAGTAGAACTAATGTCGTTTAAGTTTCATATTAGTCTTCTTCTGCAACTGCTGATTTGTGGCTACTACTCAGCTGTTGCAGCTGCTAGCAGCAGCTACACAAGCAGGCTTCACTGTTCGAGTAATCTAGAAGGATCTTACATCACGCTAGTAGCTGGATCGTTCAATCCACCGGGACTCTTTTCCCATCATATCTCCATCAACTGCAGCATGGACTACCTCGGAACCTCTGAGCCATCCATGCAGTGTGCTCCTGAGTCCCAGATTCAAACATTTCCACTTCCGATTCGTCGCCTCTCAGAGAAAACACTGCATGACAGGAAATGGACGCTAAACAGTCGACTGGAGATGTTGGCTGAGCGCCACATGGATGGATCAAGGTTCAAATGTTGGGTGGAGGAAGCACTGGAGAAGAATACAACAGAGGATGCAGCTTATGAAGTCAGGGATGATTTAGCATGGACGTCACGGACTCTACAAATACTATGTAAGATATTACTGCGCACCCTCCGCTCATTAATATGCATTATTATTATGTATAAATTGTTTAGTCAATTTAAAAGAATACCGCAGAATTTATATATATATATATATATATATATATATATAATAGGTTATACCTATTCAGGAAATAACATTTTCTTATTCATTAGAGAAAACAGTAATCTTTATTATAAAACTAAATTACACAGAAGCTCAGAACCATACAGTACAATAAAAAATTCAAATTTAGCATATTATCGGAATTCCTCTTAAAATATAGGCTATATATATATATATATATATATATATATATATATATATATATATATATATTTCATTATATGCTAAATTTGAATTTTTTTTATTGTACTGTATGGTTCTGAGCTTCTGTGTAATTTAGTTTTATAATATAGATTACTGTTTTCTCTAATGAAAAAGAAAATGTTATTTCCTGAATAGGTATAACCTATTATATTGTATTATTAATAGGCCTAATAATTATAATGTTAATGTATATTAAAATAATATTATTATTAATGGTAATACTATTATTTATATTAATATCAATATTAGTATTAATACATGTATTATTATTATTAAAATTTTTATTACTATTTTCATTATTTAAAAATAATTCTTTGTTAATATTATTACTATTATTATTATTACTAATTATTAGAATTATTTATGTTGATTTGCATTATTCAGACTTGGAGTCAAATCAATCCATAAGAGTGATGAATGGAACGGATGCTATAAACGAATCCTGTTTGGTGGATACGAATCTTCCATGCAGCTACAGCTGGATTGATCTTAGCACTGGGAGTGAGATCTCTGCCGCAGTACGATCTCCTACTTCACAGAACTACAGCAGCTTTGGTTCCACGAAACAAAACGGAAGGAATTTGGTCCTGAGACCTGCAACTGGTCCGAGTTCAGGAGTGGCAGCAGAAATTTTTCAATGTCATGCAGTTTGCCACTACAGGGGGGTTGAGTTTCGAGTCCGAGCCAATTCTGTGATAATCGTTTCTCCAGCCTCAAACAAAGAAGGTGAGTGACGTGTAATAGAAGAGCTTTGGTTTTAAATTCATAGTTATAAATTTTGTGCTGGTCACTGTGGGTAGTTACGCTCCATCTTTCTCTCTCTCCTCTCTCTCTCTCTCTACTATATATATATATATATATATATATATATATATATATATATATATATATATATAGGCCTATATATGTTTATATGTATATATAGGGTGTCGCATAAGTTCGTATACCGTTTTCAAATTGCATTAACTCTGGAACTACTTAACCGTTTTAAACCAAATTTGGACAGTATGTAGACACGATAAATAAAATATATGGGTACAATTTAATTTGTAATCGTACAAGTAATTAAGTAGAAACTGAAATTTTTCTGAATGACGTCACATTTTCGCAAAAACTAATATTTTATAGTATTTCCTTTTTGCTTAATGACAGCGAGTATTCTATCCGGCATAGATTTGATTAATGTCTGAAGTATTTCCACTTTCACTGATCTCCAAGCTTGTTGTAGACGACGTTTCAGCTGCACAACATTCGTGGGCTCTGGATCGCGGTAGACACTAAACGACAGAATACTCCACAGGTTCTCGATAGGAGAAAGGTCTGGAGAGTTCGGTGGCCAGTCCTTCGGCTTAATGTACGATGGAATGTTGTCTTCCAACCATCTTGTTGTTTTGGCTGATGTATGACATCTTGCACCATCCTGTTGAAAGATGCCAAGGTCATTGTCATTGAACAGCTTTACTCGAGTAACGTTGCCGCCGGTTACGATTCTTTGAAACGCTGGCTTGACGAGTTTATCCAGTATGTTTACAATGTAATAATCCGAGTTAAGTCGTGTACCGTTCGGAATGAAGTGCAGACTCGTTAATCCGTGTGCAGTCATTCCGCCCCAAACCATAACCGAGGGACTGAACTTCATTTGAGCAGCGGGAGGAACATTACTCTCCTGTGATCCCCACACAGTGTCGTTCTTGGGATTGGGTATGTAAAACACTTTGAAGGGTGACTCGTCAGTAAACAGAACATTTGACCAATCCTGAACAGTCCAATTACGATGATCACGCGCAAACTTAATACGTTTCACCTTGTGAGCATCAGTCAACAGTGGAATTTTTTTGCGACGCCAGTTCTTCCACTTCAGGTCATTAACCATGTATCTGCGAATTGTGTCCTTAGAAGCACGTTCATTACGAATTTTCAGTTGATTTGAAATACGGCGCAAACTCTGTCCACGTCTGTATTTTGCGGATTGGATGAGACGCTTGGCTGTATTAGACAGTATCTTCGGACGTCCACTACGTTTCATATCCACTAGTTTTTCGTCAAATTTGCTTCGACCTACCCACTTCGTAACCCAACACTTACTCCGATTTAACTTTTGTGCAATACATTTATGCGAATATCCTTCTTTAGCCAATACTACTGCCTGTGCACGTAATTGTATTATTTTAATTTTATCCATATTATAAATTATACGCGGCCTCATCGAACAATAACATTGACACGTTGATTAGCCTTGACTGCGGTCCTGGACGACAACATCAGGTAATTTCCAGGCACGCGCTGCATGCAGCCACAGCGTGTCTCTAGCTGCGCCAGTCAGAAAATGGGTCACATTGCGCGACAGCGCCGTGTGACGTCATTTCCAGGTCTAATGAAAATAAACTTGCACCAACATCTAATTCACATCTATTATACACGAATACGAAATTTTATGAACATGCGACCTTTACTAGCCGAATTACTGCAATTTGAAAACGGTATACGAACTTATGCGACACCCTATATATATTATATATTATATATATATATATATATATATTATACATGTATATATATACATGTATATATACTGTATCTTAGTGCACTGCCTGCTGGCATGTCCATGGTATATAACGCCTCCACGCTTCTCTGTGTTGTGCTTTCCTCTTCTTGTTCATATATATATATATATATATATATATATATATATATATATATATATATATATATTGTACATGTCTAAATAGACATATATATATATATATATATATATATTTATATATATATATATAATTAATAACTTCAATATTTCCCGGCCCTAATATATGGAAATACTTAAAGAAGTGATTTTATTGCGGGAACTGGCAACTTTCTAGCTGGATACATCATACATTATTGCTCTCATCGTCATCATCATCATCAAAGCAGTAAGAAATTATTAGGCAATGTGTTGCCAGTGATTGGGTTATATTTGCATAAAATGTATGACGCAAGGACGATTCTCTAGGCAAGGTAAGGATTATTACCTTATTGCTTTCAAAATTTCTTAAAATAAAATTTAACTGAAAGAAGTCTGTACAGCTGTAAAGATTTACTTTGTTTTTACTATATTTGCAATCAGCTGATTCAAGCGCAGAAGTTATCGGAGCTATAGCTGGCAGTATTGTAGCAACTCTGCTAATTCTCTTCGTCATCTTCGTGGTGTGTCTGGCACCCAGCTTCACACAAAGAACTGAGCAGCATCTCTTGACTGGAGCCTGCTGCAGAAGACTCCAACATCCTAGTAAGTTACCATCTATAAATGTCAACCATTTTTATAATATCAATTCTATTGCATAAATGAAAGTAGTAAAAGGCCTTCTGAAGTTGAAGGGAAAGTTTGTCTTTTAACAAAATAATTTTAATAATCTTTCAAAGTTTAACAGAAGCTATTTCAGCAGTCAATGGGATTCATTAAAATGCTTTTTAAAAGAGTTATTATTATTATGATTTAATTAATTTCTAAATTCTAGTTGATATTATTATTGCTCTGTTGTTCTCATTTTGTTCTTGTTGCTATTGTGGTTCATGCACATCGATGCTTATATTTTTCTAATAAGATTCTATGGCATTTCGATAAGCTTTCTGATGACGAATAAGTAAGTGCATAGTCAAAATTAAATGCTAGACTCGTATTTGGCATGCTATTTCGAAACAGGAAACTGAAGACTTACTTTATATATATATATATATATATATTATATATATATATTCATATATAAATATGAATATATATATATACATGTCTATATAAATATTTATAGGCGTATATATTATATATGAATATATTTCTATGAATATATATATATATATATATATATATACACTCGGGTGTGGATGGACTACTGCAGAATAGAGCAACCGCAAACAATATGCCGCGTGTACGTAAGAGGCAACTAAAGGCAGGAGCTGAGGATGGCAAGAAGGAATCCTCCTAACCATGAAATATTTTCTCCCAGGATTAAATGGTAATTAATCCACCTAACTGAGGAAGGCAATGGGAAACCACCTCAGAAGCCATACTTTTTCCAAGCTAGAGGCTACATAAGATATGGATAAGGCACAGACTTTGTGAAGAGATTAACTTGTTGAGCTAAGGAGTGCTCTTATGGAGCGAGAAAACAGATTTTGAATATGAATATGTACCCTTGAACCTGCCACTTGGCAGTGCATTGAAGAAGACATATATATATATATATATATATATATATATATATATATATATATATATACATTCATACATATTCAAACATGAATATATATATTGAATATATTTGAATATATATATATATATATATATATATATATATGTATATATTCATGTGGGCATGCATGCAAACATGCATATTTGTATGAGGTATATACAATTTCATAAGTACCCGTTATGAATACAAGTATATCTGTCTGAAATTACATTTCTATTCAATTTCTAGCATAGATGAAAAGAAGGTTCTAGCCAAAAATAAAAACGTTAAAAAATGCGTTTTTTACCAAAAAATTAAAAATCGTAAAAAAACTTTGAAAAAACCTTAGTAGCGTACACGGCTTGCATATACACGTATATTACCGTGCCTTCATTCTATAACACTAAACAATTTTATTACAACTAGACTTGATCTAAAGTTCTAAAGTTCTAAAGTATGTCCATAGACTCCATACAAATATAAACAAATACTTTCAGGTCACATACAGCCACACTGTCAGTTATTCATAAATATCAATACAAAAAAATTCTTAATGAAAATTCTTAAACGTAAAAAAACGGTTTAGGTTTTTTACTTTTAATTTTTTTATATAAAATAAAAAAACGTAAAAAATGCGTTTTTTTAAAGATATAAAAAACGTAAAAAAACCTTTTTTTCATCTATGATTTCTAGTATTGATAGAAATATTCTAGTATATTAGTTTAAAAAAACACATTAATAATACTTATACTTGTTTTAAAGAAAGAGACGAAGAAGTAGAAGAAGGAAAAGAAAAAGATGTAGCACGACTGGATCATCGAATTGATAACAGTGACGATGAAACCAGCCTGCCTCTTCTCTGCAAGGTAAGGCACGATGTAATTAATATATAAATGTCTCGATAGCGTTGGGGTAACGTCATGCAGTTTTAAATGACAGATCCTGAGGTTAATTGAACCCTCGTGAGTTCGGTTTCAGGCCGCGCTGAGAGTAAAATCTCGGGCATTCACTGGACTGGTTATACAGAGAATGGTCTAAATTGCCTAACGGTTTAACCATGTGGTATTAAAAATGATAGATATCAACATAGTTGATCATTTCACGAAAATGTTGGTTTACTTTTTATATAAGCTCAGTTAGGTCTGTGTGTCTTTACGTCTAATTAATGGAGGGGATTATATTAGCATCTCAGTGTTATCTACTTGTAAAATTACCATGAGAAGAACATGAAGGTATACATGTAGATAATTCAATGTAACCTGAAATATATTTATTTTTAGTGATTTTAACGTATACATTTCAGGCGTTATTTAAAAAGGGTGCTTCTGTTTTCTTAATGTTCGACAACTAAAGGCTACGGTTGTGTGCTCTTAACCTTGATTTAAAGTATACCTCCAGGATGTTGCTATACCACTATGATGTTGCTATAGCCCTATGATGTTGCTATACCACTATGATGTTGCTATAGCCCTATGATGTTGCTATACCACTATGATGTTGCTATATACCCCTATGATATTTCTATACCACTATGATGTTGCTATACCCCTATGATGTTACTATACCCCTATGATGTTGCTATACCCCTATGATCGTTGCTATACCCCTATGATGTTACTATACCCCTATGATGTTGCTATACCCCTATGATGTTGCTATACCACTATGATGTTGCTATACCACTATGATGTTACTATACCCCTATGATGTTGCTATACCACTATGATGTTGCTATACCACTATGATGTTTCTATACCACTCTGATGTTGATATACAGATATGATGTTGCTATACAGATATGATGTTGCTATACCACTCTTTCCAGTTTATCAGTTTCCAGCTCGTTAGCATCTTAGTGCATGTTAGTGCATGTTAGTAATATAGCATGTTAGTGACAGGGAGTGAACTGGATTTGAGCCCTACACATTCTGATACATTGGCGAACAACATTCCAACATGCTACCAGCTCAGTCCATTTAGCGTCCGTTTCGGAAAATGTGCAAAAAGTTACGTAGATAACTTCAAATTTGATGGTTTATTCCATTTGCAGGACGCCGATAACTCAGAAATATTGAGAGCAAGAATTGCGGAATTGGAAACTGAACTCCGTCGAGCGAATGAATACAGAAAATGTACAGAAGACAAATCTGAGAAAAATGTCCAAGTTATTAACGAAGTCCTTCAAAATTGCAATCAGGGTAATCATCTCAATACAACCTCTTTTGATATTACAGCTAGAGAACCCGGGAAGTTAAGTCTATTCGAGAAGTTCGATGAAAACTCCAATACTGCTAACGACAATAGTGATAGCAGATTATCAGATTTCCTTAACATTGAAGCTTTTATAAAATCACAACAGGATATAAAACTGGCAAATGGAATTTTGGGAAAGCTTAAAGGTAAGCCGAATTTCTGGCATAAATGCATTATATTGTCTTTAATTTAAATTGTTTATGATGTTAGATAATAAATGCCTTAGAATTTCCTTCCTATTTTACGCATTAGGAATAACTAAATATTTTATATTTTATGATATTTAATCATCATCATCATCATCATCATCATCATCATCCCTTAAATCCCGGTTTAACCAGGGTCATGATATTTAATAAATATTTTATATTTTATGATATTTAATCATCATCATCATTATCATCATCATCTTCCCTTAAATCCCGATTTAACCAGGGTCATGATATTTAATAAATATTTTATATTTTAGAATAAATATTTTAGGCATTAAACTAAATTATTTTACATTCGACTTAGTGAATAATGAAGATACCGTTTTTAATAGACCAGAAAACTACTTTAATAATGCTATGTAACTTTAAACGTTTATTACAGAAAAATGGTCAGTTACATACCAGTGACTTTCAGTACCGGTAAATTACTGCTGCGTTAATTTTTGTGACGGTAGCTCGAGTGTGTCAAGCCGTCTTGAAGAGAAGCCTTGTGCTTCTGAACCTTGACGTTAAACACATTACAACCTATCTACCTTAAACGTTTGTTATATGTAAAGGCACTAGGTCTAAATAGTATTAACTTAGGCAGTGTTGGCATTTGAGGTGCATAATGTATGTTATTTTCACTTTCTATTTTTGTTTCTATGTTGCACCTACATGTGTATGTATTTTTGTTCTTTTGATTTCTTTCTATCATTTGGTGAAATAAAGACTAATATATTATCCGTGCTTTCCTACATTCTGTTAAAAGTAATTTCTAGCACGCACTCTATCGGATAGTTTAGTTTGTATAACAGGATATTGTTTGTATATTGCTTTCGTCTAGATCTCTTCGACAGTAATTAAGTTTTGTTCCTATTTAAAATATTATATTTTCTAAGAATTTTCTCTTAAATCATACTCCAACACATCTTATTTAGTCGCAAGAGACCGAGCTAACAAAACCAATTGAAAACTTCGTGGTTAGATTGTGTTTCTGGTCAGTTTGCTGTAACGATGGAGTCTAGAGCAATTTGATCCTCCCTTCCAAACTGTATCTTTAGGCGTCTTTGTATTCCGTTCATTCTTTTAATAGAGTTAATCACATTGCATTGAAAATAACATTCTCGTTATTATTATTTTTCACCCCGTTTATATTTTACGACTACTTTCCGTTAGTCGTATTCTACCAAATATATAACTACTGCTTTTCCTTCAAACTCTCTAGATGTTCCAAACCCTTTCATATAAATAAGTAATGGGTAGTATTGATAAAATTATTGACTTCTTGTAAATTTTATTCACTATGCAAGCAAAATACATGCATAAATTGGCAATATTACGATACATATCGTTACCGATTACTCTTATTTATTGATTGGTTAACTGATTTCAATCTTCTGCGCAATGGCTGGCTGGGTTCGATCACTAATTGAGTCAATCAGAGACTGTAAACAAAATTTTATGACATTCAAACGTAATTTCTCAATGTTTGTAAGAATTGGCTGCTGTTCAAGTCCTGTAAATTTCCAGAATATCGATCAGCTCCAACGACTTCATTGAAAACACAATTTGAGACATCAAATATAACATACACTGTGTACATTGACCATATTTTGCGTGCTCGCCTAAACATAAACCTTTATTTAACCCAAAAAATACAACAAAGCTTACTGACATTTTGATAATTATTTTCAGATCTTAAGATTGCAAGAAAACTGGTCATTTTAGGCCTGGAGTCATCGGGTTCAATTGCTCAAGTGTGTTCTCACATTGATCTTACCTCCATCAACAGCACAACCACAATCACCTCAGCCCCCACGACCGTACTAAACGAGTCAGCCGCTTGCGTCCATGACAACATCTTGTACGTCGTTGGTTTGGGCACCGCGAGGAATGAAGTTTGGAAATGGACACCGTTGCTTCAGAGCTGGTCTCGGTGTGCCGATCTACCGGCCGGACGACGGCGCCATGCCCTTGTCTCGTCCCCCTGCGGTCGTCTTTACGTCCTGGGCGGCATGTCGACCGGGATAAGCTCTACACTCGACTCTGTTCTCACTTACGATATTTCTTTGAATTGTTGGGAAGTAGCGGGACGATTACGGTTCGCTGTTAGAAGTACAGCATCCGTCGAGTACAAGGGCTGTATTTATCTGTTTGGTGGAGTTGATGTTAGCGGTAAAACAGTTGATTATATTCAAGAATTTAATATTGTCACTAATACATGCGAGCTTCTACGTAATTCATTGCCGAGAGCTTATAAATTAATGAAAGCCGTTTTGTGGAATGACATAGCTATTCTAATCGGACGTTATTCATGTTTTCTATGGAACTTTGTAAACAATTCCTGGCAAAGTCCTTGTCTTTTCCGTACAGGTGTAGATCATTTTGGGTTGGTTTTAGACAACGACACCGTCTACATTGCAGGAGGCGGTAAGGTTTTTACAGATAATAAGGGTAAACAGAGTTGGATTTGTAGCGATGAAGTGATAGCAGTGCCGGTGGTGGATCTTATCAGAGGAAAATTGGGTTATCACTCGAGAGTTCACGCCAAACTTTCAAAACCAGCTCTTGTTCATACTTACAGCCCAACATCAATGGCTGTCCCATGCTTTGATGTGCGCTGAACTGAAGCTTAGTTCAGTCAGAAAATGATGGATATCCGCTTGTGCCCTGGACGATTAATCATGTATCGGAGATTGATTGAAGTTGGCACTATCAATATCAAAAATAATAATAGCGCCATGGAAACCATGGAAAGATTGATAACTATGGAAAGGATTCGAAATAACCTTCTTGAACCTGTAAGGAAATATAATTGTGTCTTCAACAGACATGGGCGTGCTTTCTGATCCAATACTGTTAGCCACATATAATAGCGTGTGTTTGCTAATTCCGAAGCGAAGTCTGTGATAGTCCATTCGTGGTACAGAATACCAAACCTCTCGTTAATTAATACTTAAGTGATTTAGGTTTTTAATTTGAAAATTGATACGCTTTGTGATTGTGTTCAAGTATAACTGCATTTTATTAGAAGCCTACAATTCGATATGCATCATTATGACTTACAAGTATTAATTGTATTGGAATGGATTTGTGTAATGGAATAATAAATAAATTTAACTAATTTATGATTGAATTTTAGTTTTCAGTTTGAATCTGTAAGCAAATGGAAAATTGGTTTTTTTGGAAGCTGTTAATACAATTTTAATCGACCAAAATTTGTACCCTACAGTGAAATACGTTAAATAGATTAGGCGATTAGTACTATAAATATCTAATCCTCAAACTACAAAACACAGCCAGGTTGAATGATTGATTGATTGCTTGAGAGCATTGATTACTCAATTGAAAAAATAAATCAAATTTATTATTATTATTTTTGAAAAAGTCATGATAATGGTTATGATTTTAACACCCTTTAAATTCTAAATATTAAATGTAAAATATAAGATTTAAGCTCATCGATGAGATGCCAAGAGACTACTGAAAAAAGAAATAGATTCAACTATAAATTATGAATTAAGAATCCATGAATTGCTTTGTGTAAGCTCAGGGGAAATACAGTTCCTTCACTTGTATTGTTGTTAAAATTAATTACAAGTACAAGACACATATTCTTCCTCAAGTTTTGCTTCTGGCTCACTAACGGGCATTTAATCTATCGACAAAATGTGATAACATCACGTTTACCATGCATATACCAAAAATCAATAGAACGACTATCAGCCTTGGAAAAAGATGGCAGGAAACTATGCTATGATTCCTTCGATGCTTTTTGTTATCTTGGCCTCCCTCAGCTGGAGCCTGTGGCGAAGTCGGTAAGACATTCGACCGCGGATCAGTGTGTGCGGGTTCAAATCCTGTGCTCGCCTGTCACTGACATCGCTTTCAAGTGAGAAAACTGACGTTAACCATAGCTTTACCAGCTCGTACTTATTTGCCTCGTATGATTCGCAGGGTAAACTTGCGGTATTTTTGTACTCCAATTCGAGCACAAAATGAGCTATAATATTATTTTGTTAATTTTGAAATTAATTTGATCCGTTAATTTTTAGATTTAGTTATCGTATGTCATATTGCGCCAAAGTATCCAAAATTTGCAGAACTCAAATGCACAAATAAAAATGTAGGCTCAATAAATTTAGATTAGAAATAGTTATTTTCTAGCGATTTAACTCAGATCGAAGTATGAACATCGTAGACTATAGTAAACAAAATATATTTCATTGTCTGCGTAAGTGAAAGTTCCAGAAAATTTAGCTACTTATTTCGAAAAATGTATAAAAATAAAGTGAGCGAAGTTTATTTCAAAATTAATTTCTAAGAAGAAATCTTGGGCTTGTTGTCGATGAGATAGTCGCCTATTTGATTTTTTAAATATGTACTGCAATTATGTACTTCTTTTAATTATGTACTGCAGACATAATTAAAAGAAAAGTTAGAGGCTTTGTAAATGTTCTGAAACTTTTTATCTGTTTTCATGTTGCTGTTTTATCCGATATATAGGCCTATTTTAGTAGATATTTTTATTTTTAATTGAAGGATTTATAATATTTAGCAGTCAAATTCAATTTGGACTTAAGTCTCGGTTGCTACATTGATAAAACTTCGTATTCAACACAAGGTACTATGCATGTATATTACTAGGTTGGTCATAAGTTTATTTGTATATATAGGTTTGATGACAGTTATGGGAACACTATACAACTAATACTTCTTTTAATATACATTACATGTTGTCGCACTTTGATGATTAAACTCGAAAAAATCTGTTTTAAATATTTTCTCGTGACTACATGTGTTTGCCAAACTAATTTTAAACAAATGCTTTATATTCAAAGCTAAGAAGAGTTTCAAAGTAAAATAAAAGTCATATATAAAACTGCTACCTATTCCTATAGTATATCTGTGACAGTAGATCTGCCCAGGATTAAATGGTAATTAATCCATCTAACTGAGGAAGATAACGGGAAACACCTCCGAAGCCATACTTTTCTCAATCTATAGGCTACATAAGGTATGGATAAGGCATAGAATTTGTGAAGGGATTCACTTGTTGCTCTTATAAGGAGTGCTCATATGGAGCGAGAAAACAGACTTTGTGTATGAATATGTATCTCGAACTTGCCACTCGGCAGTGCACTGAAGAGAAAGAAACGTTTACGTCTGTGCATGATCTTTGGAGTTTAAAACGACTTGGCAATATTTTAGTCGTGATGAAAATTTGAGGAAGAAGATTTGTAGATAAAAATTGCGTATCAAAGCTTTATATCCCTCGGCCTCCTAGGGGCTCCAAAATATACAGATTCACGGAACAATATTTAATTAAAAGTTGTCAATTTATATAACCAGATTGCCTACTAAGCAGGAGTTTAATTAAATTCAATTCAATTAATATATTATATATCATTTTACGTTTCTTTCTATCGATTCGATGTTGGGGAAAAGGTTTTTAAATTGACAGTATTAGACTTTTCGGTGTTCTTCAAAGGGAATTTCTTACATGAGTTGAGACGAAGATTCTCAAAAAACCAACATCATCTCTTCTTCAATTTTATCCCGAGGAATATTGTTCAAATGAGTGATAGGGAGAAGAAGCCAAAAATAATCATTAAAGCTGATGTCAACAACAACAACAACAATACGATTAGAGCGCTACTGTTGTCCATGACAACACTGAGCACTGTGGAAATAAATCAAAGCCGATGAGCAGAGTGAGGGGTCCATAAACGGTACAAGTCAAAATCCGGGTAGTCAAATCCAAATATAAGTCTGCTTCCTATTATTGTATAAAGTACAATAAGTTACAAAGGTGCAGCTCAGCCCGATAGCATATCAGCGACGGAGGTACACCTATATGTATATATCGGCAGTCACACACTTTACCGATATTTTATAGTCCACCGACTCGAAAATCTAATCGATCTGAGAATTGAGTACAACTTAAAAACATGTTTCTACTTGCAATCATTTGTTGAGATCGTGTAACCCTCTACTGCATGAAAGGCTACGGCTTCGCAAATTAAAGCACGATGACGCTTTAATTTCGCCGATATATAACGGATTTCCAGACCTTTTTGTTTTCAACATATTCCCAATTAACCGTTTTCCATTACGCATTAGCGGAACGCGTGCAGTGACTTACCCATTTCTCAAAGGAGTATAAAAAGCGAAAGGTTCGCTGAAGTCAGAAGGCAAATATTAGAGTCTTTGAGACGGTCACGTCTCTTGGTAATCGGGAAGTTTCTAAACGAGTGTCTGACGTGATTTAATAATGAGAAATTTCGGTTTTCAGAGTAGCGCAGTGAAAATGAGCAGCCAGCTCTAGGCAGCAAAGTAAGAGCAGCAATCTCGAAACAGAAGACCAGAGCATCAAGCTAAGCAGCAGAATCAGAAAAAAATGGTCCAAATACCTAATATCTTTTATTAGGAAGACTAGAGCAGCAAGCCTAGAGCAAAAAGCCTAGACCAGCAAGCCTAGAGCATCAAGCGTAGAGCAGTAATCAGAGAGCGTAAGCTTAGAGCAGCAAGCCTATTGCGGCAAGCCTAGAGCAGCATGTCTTGAACAACAATCCTAGAGCAGCAATCCTAGAGCAACAAGACTAGAACAGCAAGCATAGGTTAACATGGAGGCTCAAATACCATCAAAGTATTAGACTAGTTAACGGTAAAAATTCATTTCCCGAGATTTCCAGAGACTAGCTGACTTGGTTTATTAAATACGTAGAGGTAAAGAATTACATGAATATGCATGTATAATTTGCTGTGACTGAAAATGGATCATAAAAAGGATTTCATATCTACTAGCCTACAGTACAGTCATCACTTGGTGGAATTATGTTCCATGCTGCTGGAAATTGTAGTTTCCTAATCTGCTAAGTCTGATATTTAGTCTGTTATATCATTTCACAAATTTATGATTCACAAATTTTAGCAATGCTGCTTCTCAAGCTTTGAGTTTCGGAAAAACACATACAATATAGTAATGAATAAATATTTTAACATTTAATGTCCGTGTTCTCGCCAGAATATGATATCCAGGGCTTCTCGAAATTACTATCCACTTAAATTCAGCCACGAGGATCACAACTATTAAAATTGTTCAACAGTTTAATAAGAACGTTGTCCAAAATAGTGAATAGTTATTGGCCTACACTCCCTTTCATCAAGCAGCATGTATGTATTACTGTATTTATAATTTATATTTATAGCATGTATGTATAGCATGTATTACTGGACTGGTTATACGGTAAATGGTCTAAATTACCTAACGAATTAAACATGTGGTTTTAACAGTGATAGATATCAACATAGTTGATTATTCACTATAATGCGTGTTTACTTTACCTTTTATGTAAAATTCCTTCCTTCGTCATCATATAATTAATTTGAAAGATAACAATGAACTTTTGTTAAAATAATTAGGCATCTTATGTACATATCTATAAGTAAGAAGCCTATAGCACGCAGTCTATAGCTTGGGAACAGTACCATCTCAGAAGCCATACTGTTACCAAGCTATAGGCTACATAAGGTATGGATAAGGCATAGACTTTTTGAAGGGATGAACTTGTTGAACTAAGGAGTGCTCTTATGGAGCGAGAAAGCAGATTTTGAATATGAATATGTACCTTGAACCTGCCACTTGGCAGTGCACTGAAGAGAGAGAAAGATATATATATATATATATATATATATATATATATATATATATATATATATATATATTTACATATCTATATTTACATATCTACATTTCTATTTCTATATTTATATATCTATTTTTATATATCTATATATACCAATTCATATATCTCTATGTATATATCTATATTTATATATCTATATTTATATATACCAATTCATATATCTATATGTATATATCTATATTTATATATCTATATTTATATATTTATATATCTATATTTATATATCTATATTTATATATCTTTGACACTTTTGGACGGAATGGAATGTCAATTCCTGCTCAATAGACGCCTTTATACTTAGACAATGTTAGCGAAGCTTTCTTATGATATTTATTAACTAATAAAGAAGTAAAAACGTTTTAAAGATGCCTTAAAAGGTCTAATAAGTCTAAAGTTCTAAATAAACAAGTAGGCCTATGAAGTCTGGTGTTTAAAAATGTCTCAATATAAAGAGTCCATATGCGCTTTATTACACGATTAAAGAAATTTCTTAATAAATTGAATAGCTAGTAATGAATTTTAAAAAGTTGTAAAGAAATCATAAAAATCTATGCCTAAAATTCTAAATAAAAAGTATAGGGTCTAAAAATTCACTATATAATGAGTCTTTATCCGTTTAATTACACAACCTTCTGTGGTAAATTATTGGACCTGCGAGTTCGACGCACTAGTTCGTCATAATAACAGCAGTCATAGGGTCTTAGAGCTCTTCCAACTAATCCTTCAATAATTGTTCCAGGCAGGAAGAGCGCATATTTAGCATCGTCGTCGTTAATTAGAGCCACATGCGTATCGCTTGAGGATATGCTACATAGAACTAAGTCCTAATTTATCTAATAATGCGTTAATATCTTGTTGCAGACGTTAATGTACTGTACTGAGAATTATCAATGAAATGACGATGATGATGACGATGACAAAAATTATAATAATAAACATAATAATAATAGTACTAATAATAATAAGAATAATATTCATTATCATAATAGTAATAATCATTATAGTCATACTAATAATAATGATAATGATGCATGATAATAGTAATAAGAATAATAATAGTAAAAATAATAATATAATAATAATAATACTTGGAGAGAGCGAGAAAGAGAGAGAGATTGATAGAGAGAGAGAGAGAGAGAGAGACAAGTATCGCTCCATGATTACATAGATATTGTCCCTATCAGTTTTCGCAAATTAAGTATATTTCTTTGACAATTGTATTTCTCAATCTTACTCACATAAATGGACGCTACCAATGTAACACTACTGTAGTCAACGGCCGCATAAAGACGCCATCATTCCATAGAGGATAAACTACGAGAACAAAGGTTGGCCTATACAAAGGTTAAACAAAAATTACATAATTATAGTCTTTAACTGTTTAGGAGACAAACCGACCTCTGGTTAATTTTCGCCTTGCTATATTACTATGACTAATTAAATTGTTGTACCTGAAATTTTTACTCTTGTAGCAAAATGTAAGTCGGATCGATCAATGAAAAATGATATACTATAGATTCAGTGTACAAAAGTGTGATGTATTGTAATGTAAAGTAATTAGTAATGCAATAGTATGAAATGTAATTAGCTAATCAGTCGTAAATATAATATATTGAACCACAGTGTGAGACAATTGTGTGATCTGCTATTGCATTTTGCAGCGTTATGTAGCATTGTACAATGCACAATATTGCACATGTACTGTAGTTTACATAGGTCAACTGCAGCGCACAGCACTGCAATTATCAAATCGGCTCTTAATGCATCTTTCATGTTACGCGACTCGTGAAAGACTAACTGGTAAAATTATGCACTATAAGTGCTAAATTTTATTGTTCTCAATTAGATTAAATTTCTTAATTATATTACACTAACTGTAATTTACTAAAACTGAGAATTTTAATCTTTCTGAGACCATAATCTAACTTATAACTGCAATTGATGCATAAAAGTGGATAAGTTGCGAACTATTTACAAGCAATCACGTTTTATGCACCAATCGCAGAACTGAAATCCTAATTATAGCCTAGATCCAGAATATTAAACTTGATACTGCTCGTAAAGCATTACCTTGTCGCCCAAACTAAATTAAAACTAGTTAATTAACAACTTGCCACTTAATCTAATTTAGAACTAGTTAAATAACAACTTCTTAATTGACATGAGTTAAAACTTCCAGGTAAATAACAACTTGAAAATTGTGTGAGTACCATAAAAATCGAACCTGGTACGAACCAAGATATCGCGGGATCGATTCCAGAGATTGATCAGAGGAAAATATTTGACTACTCACCAAAACTTATAAAGTACTAAATTAGAAAATTATCTTTAGAAGTGAATAGTTATCGACGAAAGTGAAAGAAATCGTAAATGATGAATATGATGCTACAATGTATGTATATATAGTAAGGTATATATAACATTTTGAATGCGTATTATTATGAATATGCATATGCATACTAATATCAGTATCTATATCGCATTTAATGCTCTGTGCTTTTGACGGAAGATATGTAGGCCCTGTGTAATTAAATATTGGTTATTTAATTGAATGCAATGTAGGCCTAATTATTAGTAAATCTACTTCTTTATTCGTCAACATTTGACAGGAAGAAAAATAACAGAAAACAATTCAAACAGTACGAATATAGAAAGTTAGATCGAAAAAGACATACATGTAGACTAACATAACATTACAGAGTCATGAAGCAAATACATGCTTGTAAATTACATCATAATAAATCAAAATAAACCACCACGAAATACACAGTTCAGTTAGAGTTACAGTTAATTGTATCAAAATACTCGTTTCAGCTACAAGCTGAAACAAATAAAAATCAAGTACTAAATCACATGTTTATATTCTATTATTGAGCATACATCTACTTCGTTATCCGCCATCATCGGATAGGAGGAAAACATTAATGTATTTGTTATGTATTGTTATGTATTTGTAATGTATTTAGGCCTAATTGAACGCAATGTAATTGATATGGGTACATGTTCACAATTGAATAAGTGTCTGCAATTGAATATTTGCATGTAATTGAATATTTGCATGTAATTGAATATTTGCATGTAATTGAATATTTGTATGTAATTGAATATTTGCATGTAATTTGGATAATCAGCTGGATCCACGCAGATTTTTGTTTTCTCAGATTTGCTTCAGCGGCTACGCTCAAGAAATAGCTCATCTGAAATTCGCTCGTCTGAAAGCAAATTCCCTGCATTGCTTAGCAAGTCAGCATTAGAGACCGTAGTATTAATATATTATTCCTCAGAGTCCTAGGCCCTAGGTTCAGCTCCCGTTACTCGTATTAGCCTGCTCTAACTCGCTATTAGCCTGCGCTAGTTCGCTATTAGCCTGCGCTAGATCCCTATTTGTGCTTGACGAGCACTGTTCCTTGAAAAGCGTCAAAATTCAGGAATATTAAATTTTGTAATAAGCTACTGAGTACCGAAATTAACCAATTCTATTTAAATAATTCGTGCATCAGTACTACTGATACCAGAGTTATATTTAGTCTACATTTATAAATTTCAGAACAAAAAAATATTCTTATTTTTTAAGGATTGTACTATACGTAGCAATTAATACATAGTAATATCATAACGTGCAGTAATTTCAATAAATACTAATTACTGTTACTTGTGTCTAAAGCACTCATTATTTCAATGAACAATTACTATTTTATAACATTAATTAAATTTTCATAAATTTTAAATTAGAAAGTATAAATTAGTTTATTTGTCATATTTTGAGTTACTTTAGACCCTATTTCAGTTCAAGTTTAATTTTAGTGTATTCAGCCTTTATCCGTTACATTTTTTATTTTTTATTTTCACACATTTCCTATGCAACAATAGGAAGACTCAAGTCACCTATTACGAGGAATTGTAATAATTCTACTAAATTATTACATTTATACTGAGTTACTACATTTAGATATATCTTAGCACTAACAATCATACCTGGAGTATTTACTTCATTTTATAGGATTTTTAATTACTTTAAAATTAATTTCAGTAATTAAATGTGTTTAAAGTAATTACTCAATCAATTAGGTCAATCAATCATCTAGACTTTTTGTATAGCTCACCTTACATAGCCCATTTATTCTGTAGGCCGGCATACTTTTACAAACGAATTAGGTAACAAGACGACAACTAAGGGAGTCTTTTATGACAAACAATTTCATGAATTATCACATCTGACAGCCAATTTCTCACCGGCTGTTTCTCTCCTGATTCATAACAGCAGAAGTCAGAATTCATCCACGCAGACAGATCTTACACGACTATATATTAAGTTAGCCGAATACGGAATATCGCTTAATTAACAAACCAGCTCCAAACACAAATCACGCACCATGTGTGATTCTTTTACATTTTTAATATAGAACAGGTCGATCAAAAATTCTATTGGACAAAAAGCTTTTCATTGTTTCGTATGATTTATTGCTTGCCAGTGGCCAATAACATTGCAAATGTACATGTATTTACCGTGTTTTTCTCACCCGAGTAAAACGCGATAAATCAAAAATTGCGCAAGTTTTTAAAAATATAATTATGGTTGTACTAAAATATAATATCAACTTCTTTCCTTCTAGCACTGTTATATATATATATATATATATATATATATATATATATATATATATACATACATGTATATATCTCTTAGTGCACTGCCTACTGGCAGGTCCATATTACATAACGCCTCCATTCTTCTCTGTCTTCCGCCTTCCTCTTCATTTCCACATATGTGTGGGTCTTTAAATAATCTAACATACCTAATCTCGGCCTGCCCCTGCCTCTTTTTCCTTCCATTCTGCCTTCTATGACCCCTTTTAATAGACCTTCCCCCCTTAGAATGTGTCCTATCCATCTCGTCTTCCTATTTCTTATTACATTTATCAACTGTCTATCTGTGCCAACTCTCTCCAGGACTTCCTCATTTGTAACCTTTTGAGTCCAGCTAATCCTCTCCATTCTTCTCCAAATCCATATTTCCAATGCCTCCAGTTTCCTAATATCTTCCTTTCTTAAGGTTCATGTTTCACATCCATATAATAGCGTGGTCCAAACCAAAGTTTTCACTATCTTTATCTTTGTGTCTTTCTTTTGACTTTTTGTTAATAGTTCTTTTCTACTACCAAAGGCCGCTTTTGCTTGTGCAATCCTACTGCATATTTCCGTCTCACATTTCCCATCATCGGCTATAGTATGACCCAAATATTTGAAACTCCTTACTTGTTCCAATTTCGTACCATTTATTGAGATACTAACTTCACCTTTATTATTGGACACTCTCATAACCTTGGTCTTTTTTATATTAATCTTCATGCCATATCTTAGGGCCGTATCATTCAGCCTATCCATTATCTTCTGCAATCCAATCTCGCTGTCCACTACCATTCCTTGGTCATCTGCAAATCGTACATCTTGTAACAAATTCCCTCCTACTTTTATTCCGTCTTCCAAGTCTTCCATGGCTTCCTCCATCATTGCCTCAGTGTAAATGTTAAACAGCAGCGGCGAAATGCTACAACCTTGTCTTACTCCACGTCCTATTTCACCTTCTTCTGAGTATTCTTGTTGGATTTTGATTACTACTCTTTGATTCATGTACAAGTTCAAAATTAGTATTGTATCTCTCCAGTCAATTCCTATTCTTTTTAAGATATTCATCATCGTTATCCAATCAGTCCTGCCAAAGGCCTTCTCGAAGTCTACAAAGCATACAAAAACGTCATTACCATATTCTAAGCTTCTTTCGCAAAGAACCCGCATTACTCCTATTGCTTCTCTTGTGCCGCATCCTTTCCTAAAACCAAATTGTGTCTTGCTCAGTATCATCTCTGCTTTCGACTGAATGCGATTATTTACTATCTTTAATAAGATCTTCGATGCATGAGGTATTAAGCTGATTGTTCTGTAATCCGAACACTTCACAGCATTGGCTTTTTTGGGAATTGGAATCATCACTGACTTGGTAAAGTCGTCTGGCCAAATACCTGTACTGTACACTTCCATACATACTTTCATTAACTTTTTGAGTGTTTCTCCTTCCAATATTTTCAAGAATTCTGCTGGGATTTCATCTATTCCGGCTGCCTTCCCCTTCTTCATACTGTTAATTGCAGAATAAATTTCCTCCTTCATTAAATCGGGGCCCCTTTTATCGTCTCTATGATATTCTCTTCTTCTATTTTAAAATCCTCTTGAACTGGTTTTCCAGCCTTATCATACAATTCCTCTACATATTCTCTCCATCTTTCTTTTACTTCTTCCAGCTCTGTCTTCAATTCCCATCTTTACCCATTATACTAATGTTCTTTGCATCTCCTTTCTTTTTCTTATCGGTTCTTGTTAATATCCTGACTTCCTGGTATAATAGATCCGACCTCCCTCTTCTATCATATTCTGCTAAATCATCACAGTTTTCACTCCACCAATGATCTTTTGCTTTGTTTGTAATTCTTCTAAGTTCACTGTTTAAGCTTCTATATTTCCTTCGGCCATGACTGGTGTCAATACTTTTCCATTGCCTCCTTTCATCCATTTTGTCTAGCATCTCGCTTGTGATCCAAGGTTTTTTTAGCTGTATTTGCTTTAAGAAAGCCACAAACTTCTTTTGCACCTACTTTAATAGCTTCCTTTAGCTGCACCATCTTTCATTTACCCCTGTTCTTTCGTAGTCCTTCATTTCCTTAACATTTCTTTCCACTGCTTCCTGAAACTGACTTCTTTTCTCGTTCAATCCGTTCAAATTCCGTCTCTTACTGCTTTTTTTCTTGTTTATATATATATATATATATACATATAGCCAGATATTATGGTTACTTAAATTTTGCTTTTGTGAGAAAAAATTACCTTGCAAAGCGCATAAATAGTAGATAAAGTGTCGGCCTACTCAACAACTAAACTGACTAAACAAAAACAATTTTGTGATTGTGTAAATGCAGTAAATTTAATAATTTTTTCACCGGGTTGTCTGAAAAGTTTATTTTAACTTCGATCACGAGCTATAACTCACCTATTTTAAAGAGAAGAAAGTCTTAGAATATATTATTTAAAACAATTACTAAAAGTTGAACGAGAAAAATGTCTAAAGTTCATTAATATAATTTAAACTGTATATGATTTTATATCAACTTGCCCTATTGCGATCTAAATAGTCAATCTACGGTCAATATATACTCTATTCGCATAGCGAGTAATTGCTGACCTACTGGACCCGTTGTAAATTATTTCCGGTTGAGCAGTGCAAATCGATGGGATTGCCGCATCCATTGACCTCTATTATCCTCCTACTTTACTCAGTCCCAATATATTTCTGCAATCGAAAATATGTTTTGAATTTTGTTAAGTTTCTAACGTTGTTTTTATTAAATAAGATTTCAGAATTACAGTATTTAGCTAGTTCAATTCTAAATTGTAATTAACAATTATTGTTATAAGTGGTTAATTGTTATTTATTTATAAATTGTCCATAAAATCATCAGACTGTATAGTAAAATATAGTCGCAAAGATATTCACGTCTTGTTTATTATGCCATGGTCTGAGCCAGTGGCTTATTGACATGCCATTTGACAGCAGAACAGTATGTACAGGGTTAAAATCCAGTGCCATACTCCACACTGACATTCTATCCAACATGAAACCGATGTTAAACTTGTCTTTGGTTTCTTTCAAGTAGCATTTAAATATATTAATCGCATACATACGAAATTATCTTAATGATACAGTTTGACTTCAACCAACCTGAGTTTTGAGTTAGTCAGGAAGATTTTCTTATAAAATTCATTTATTGATTAGATGCTGATATTAACTTACACTCAGATTGAGATAACTTAGCGAGGCCTGTCTAAATGGCCCATCGGATGGAGTGTCAAGATCATAATGTAATTGTAATAATCCAACTATAACATACCGCTGGCTTCAATGCAACTATCTCGAGGTGTTTGGAGCTCCAATAGATACATAGAGCTCCACTAGATACATGGAGCTCCACTAGATACATGGAGCTCCACTGGATACATGGAGCTCCACTAGATACATGGAGCTCCACTAGATACATGGAGCTCCAATAGATACATGGAGCCAAGCTACTTACATGGAACTACACTAGATTCATGGAGCTCCACTAGATACATGGAGCCAAGCTAGTTACATGGAGCTACACTAGATTCATAGAGATCCACTAGATACATGGAGCTCCGCTAGATACATGGAGCTACACTAGATGCATGTAGTTCCGCTAGATACATGGAGCTCTGCTACATACATGGAGCTCCGCTAGATACATGGTGCTCCGCTAGATACATAGAGCTCCACAAGATACATGGAGCTCCGCTAGATACATGGAGCTCCGCTAGATACATGGAGCTCCGCTACATACATGGAGCTCCGCTAGATACATGGAGCTCCGCTAGATACCTGGAGCTCTACTAGATACATGGAGCTCCACTAGATACATGGAACTTAGCTAGATGCATGGAGCTTCGCTAGATACATGGAGCTCTACTAGATACATGGAGCTCCGCTAGATACATGGAGCTCCAATAGATACATGTAGTTCCGCTAAATACATGTAGATTCATTGGCCAACCTTTTACAGATTTTAAATTGTGAACTTTAAGAGACAAGCAGAGTGAAAAAATTTACTAAATATAATTATTATTTAAGCTGCTAATATTAGAGGTGGCACAGCATATTTCCTGCATTGTATCTGGAACACGGAAGAATAGAGTAGCCTTTAACAGTACGTGTCGTATGAGACGACCAAAGCAAGAAGGCAACCAGAAGTCACCTCAAAATTCACAGTTTCCTCAAAAGTCGTATATTTTCCCAAGATATAGACTGCTCAAGCTATGGATAAGGCATATTTTTGTGCAGGGATTAACTTATTGATCTTCGGTGTGCTCTTTATAGCTAATGCTGACTGGAATGTGAATATATATTTTGGACTTGACATTTTGCAGAACATTGGGCGTAGGGGGGG
The DNA here is from genome assembly GCA_905160935.1 of Enchytraeus crypticus. Lineage (NCBI taxonomy): Eukaryota > Metazoa > Annelida > Clitellata > Enchytraeida > Enchytraeidae > Enchytraeus > Enchytraeus crypticus. The sequence continues at coordinate 2,138,735 of CAJHZI010000713.1, forward strand.
GGTGTGTGTGCGAAATATCGATCGTCTATTACAAAAATCTCTGATATGTACAAAAATTCTAATTTTCAAAAAAGTAATTAGCCGCAAAGTACAATTATATTACATCTTGAAATACAAGTCAATGCAATGCCATTCAATGCAATAAATGGATTGAAATAAATTATAACACAACCTACAATGCAATTCAATACAATAAGTACATCTTGCAATACATTATGACAATATGTGAAATTCATAAGAAAACTCCCTAGGGGATATAGCAACTAGACTGCAAGAATACCCTGAGCGAGAAAGGAAGGAGAATACTGTATAATAAATGTCGCTGGAGAAACAACCGTTTTGTTCCTATTTGTGTAATGTACGCCTTACTGCGCAGAGGTTACAACTGATTGTCATCGTAAATAGTACTTCCCTTATCAACACTATGACCGTAACATTCACGAGGCTTAGAGCCTTACACTCCGCATCAATCTCTGGAGAATAGGAGAGGACTCCGTGGGAAAGCTGCAGTCCTCGAAATACTCTACCTTACATCTTGAAGGCACCATCAGCGACAATTGAACTTAAGTTTCTTGCAAAGTATTTCAGATCAGTATTCGGAATGTAAATTAGGGTAAAATAAATGTTTATCAACGCAGATATGTAGGGTCAGGAATGGCCGTTAAATGAGAAATCTTCTTTTGTGGTTTCTCTAACATATTATAATAACAATGATAATAATAATAATAATAATAATAATAATTAGTATTATTATTATTATTATCATCATCATCATTATCATTATTAGTATTATTTCGCATTGTATGTCATATGAACCGAACATTAATGTCTTATTGATTGATTTAATGATTATAAAGTTATTTCGGCTTTGCGTTTCTATTGATATAGTTATGTAGCACTTAATGAATTTCTCGTTGTTTAGCTTAATCCTGATCCATATATTTTTGTCTCATTAAGAATAAATTAAGAGCTTAATTCTGTTAAACAAAGTAATTTTGGAATTTTTATTAAGGCGATCAGCTTCCATTTGTTCTCTTTTATTCCATATAGTTACACAAAGAGTGTGAAAATATAAAAACCTGTACATTTCTTAACAAGTTACACCTACATGTAGCCATATGTAATTATTATTTATAAACACAGTTCTCTCTCTCTCTCTCTCTCTCCTCTCTCTCTCTCTTTCTCTCTTTAACTATGAGTTTAAACTCTCAGCAAGACTACTGCCTCACATCCGCTTTACCTTTAAACTTCTAGAACTTTTTAGATGTTCTCGATAGCTTCTCGACATGGTCCGCCACTGCTTGCAAACTTGCCTTTGTCATTATTGTTATTTAAACGTTAATACGATTCGGACAATATGGACTCAGTCTCCGGAAATTAGTTGTGGTCTGAATATGACTACAGATAAATAAAAAAATGTCACAAATGTACACTAGTCTTTGTCAAATATTGATCTGGCTGTTACGCAGCGGACGTTGACTCATCTGATCTAAAACTCTTTCTCTTTAAAAATGATATGAAAATGACATGAAAACGCATAACCTATAGTAAATACTAACATACTGTACATTTATATGTAGATTGCACAAAGAAGAAAGCTTTAACTTCAGCCTAATCTAAGCATAATTTAAAACTAATCAAATTAAAAATGTAAACTTATAGACATTTAGGATTTAGCGCAGTAGGTTTAACTGCGTCTTCATTGAACGGAGTTATGGTACGTCGAGCTCGGTTAGTACATGATTAGGTGACCACCTTTGAAGACAAAGTGTTGGCAGCTTTGAATGAAAAATATCCTTGGTTTCCAGAGCAAATGTTCAACGTCCAAAATTCAGGACGTACTAAGCCGAAATATGACTTAAATGCCGTCTTGCAATAAAATAATCTCGACCATCGTTTCAACCGCTACGACAGTTGAATGATTGCGATATACGCAAAAAACTAATAAGCTAATGGTTACAAATCGGCAAATGTTAACTAAAATCAACCCTAAACCGTAGCCTTTAATTTAGTTCAAATCCAACGGTAGCCGGAATTAGTCCATCCAAATGTAACAACAATTAAACATCGAACACGAACTGAACGTGTAGCTTTGAGTTTTGCATATAAAACTAAATACACATGTTAAATTGAATTGAATTGAATCATATTTATTTCACTTTAGGTTACATTATACGCAAGAAATACATAAGATGAAGTTAAATCACAGAACCTTTGTGACACAGAACCGCGAAAGCACAGACATGTGCCCTAAACAAACATAGCCAAAATAAACCATACAAGTAGTTAAAGCTTACAGTATATGAAGACATTCAATCCAGTATATTGCTACATTCTTCGCAATACCCCTACACAATAGCATAAAATCAGACCTTAATAGACTAGAATCTATTTGCAATTTACAGTTTACTTAAAGATCGCAGACCTTTTTATGAACAAATGCAAGTAATATTTAGGAGAACGGGAATGCAAATTTGCATTCAGAATAACCGAATTAGATATATTTATAGATCTTTAACCGTCATACAGCTGATCGAATACAGTAGATTATAGAATAGAGATTATTTATAGAGTAAAACGCTTTTAACAGATTAACCTTTCATTTATATCGTATTACACAAGTTAAATTGTATGTTAGCAATAATTTTAAAATTGTTACATTTTAGTGAATATTTGAGTGAGGTTCGATTAACTTTAATGTTGTTGTCGTTGTAATAGGAACGCCGATCAAACGCTCACAGATCGTGAGAAACAGAGAAAAAGACGGAGACAGAGAGAGTGAGTGAGACAGAGAAATAAAGAGAGAATGAGAAAGAAAGAGAGAGAGAGAGTGAGAAAGAAGAGAGAGAGAGAGAGAGATAAATAATGAGAGACACAGAGAGAGATATATATATATAGAGAGAGATAGAGAGAGAGAGAGAGAGAGAAAGAAAGAGAGAGAAAGAGACTGTAAAAGACTGACAGATAGCGACTGATATAAAGAATAGGAGACACAGATAGTGACAACAGACAACAAATTTAGGAATTAGTGAACCTTTACGTTGTATTATAATTTTTGATCATTGTTTATGTTCTATTATTTTTAACAGTCTGTATATAAACACGAAAATAAAGAGATAATTTTAATGGATATGGTTATATGTTGATGCTTAATGTTTATTCACTCATTCACTCAACCTTTTTGTATGTTTTCCATGTCATAATAAACAACAAATAGAGCATACTTAGTTAGAAACTAAACACATTATCAGGAAGAGGAACTACCACAAAATAGCATAAGCTGTCTAAGGTAATACAGTCTGTAGCAATTAAAAATAATAACAAAATCTATTTATTTATTATTATTTATTTTTATTATTAATTCTATCTATTAATTATTATTCTATTATTTATTTATTTATTTATTTATTTATAGTTATTATTTATCATTTTATATTTTATTTTGAATTGATGGAAATGGAGATTAAGTTATATAATAAGAGAAAGCGAAAGACAAAAACACAATGACGGAGATAGAAACAAGTATATCGATAGATAGGGAAGGATAGAAGGATATATACATTTAGACTGAGAGAGAGATGGATATGTAGCAAAATTTAGAGAGATAGAAAGAGAGAGAATGAGAGACTAGAGTGTGTTAGAATAAGATATTTGTCCGATGCTCATACGCATGTCTGCTCTAATATCTTAAACTCCAGAGTCTAGGCTCGCATCATTTCCACCGCTACTGGAAAATCATAAGAAACTTTACACTGGAGTAGTAAATCTAATTCAAAGAGATCGTAAAGAAGAAGTCAGGTCTGCAATTCAACTGGTAAGTTATTATTACATAAAACGCTTCTTAGTAATTAGAATAATTATGAAAATGATTGTAAGTAATTATTTCATAAAGGAAATTTAATCAACACCACTAAGCCTAGCTATAAAGGCAATCAACGTGTTTCGTCTCTGACTAATAAACATAATAAAATAAAATAATGAAATTAAATTGAATAAAGGACATGCCAAGGTTTTTGTATATTTTATTACATTTTGTCATACCGGACCCCACATTCGGCTGATCAGTTTGATTGGATTCCAGAGTGCTCACTGTTGTCGTAGATAACAACAACACTATGATGTTTTGTGCCTTTTAAGTTCTGATCAAAAAAGTGCTCTGCCCGGGACAATGAAAAATAGACCATCCAATACTGCACGTTTTCCAGGAGGCAACTAAACAAAACGGGGAAGGCAACGAGAAACCACCTCAGAAGTAATTTTTATCCGATATATGAGCTAGATATAACATGGACAAGGCAAGAATTTTGTGTAGGGTTCAACTTGCTTTTCTGTGTAGTGTTCTTTATGGAGTTATATAAACAGACTCTGAGCATGAATGTGTGCGTTGAATCTGCCATTTAGCATAATACTGGAGAGATGGAACGAGAGAAAACAAATCGTGCACAAGAAATGCTGCGCCTGTCGTCAGAGGCGTCTAGACATATTATTGAGGATTCAACGTCCTTTTCCCCTCCAGCAGTTTGAGACTGAACTGAAACGTAACTGACACATAGCCTTCGGGTGACGTCACTGATGACGTAAACAGGCTCTACAACTCAAAGCAAACGTGCGTCATCAGAACGTATTTTTAAATGCACAAAAGAAGAGAGTAGAAGGAAGCAATGAGAAAGAAAATTTGAAACTTCTTTTTGCATGCAGAAGATCGCTTAAAATTTAACAAATAACAAAACTTCGGAATATTTTGGGAGTGTGAAGCTTCCGACATTGAGAGTGATAGCAGATTACGAGATTGAATATGCAATTGGGTCTGCGATATACAAATAAATCCTTTTTTATGTATATCGAGAGGAGTTACAGCATTAGGCAAGTTGTGCTATTTGAATTGATAAAATTAATCAATTAATAAATTAAGTGAAATGTTATAATTAATTAATTAATTAATAATCTATAATAATCAATTAAATAAATAATAGCTCTTGAAAAAAACCTTATTGTAAATCTAAGCTTGATTGCGAATTATTTTTTAAAAAAATAATCCTTAAAAGCTAAAAAATAGCTAATGTTAACATCAACTTCCACACTCGAAAGCGATGTCAGTGACAGGCGAGTCCAGGATTCGAACCATGGATTTCAATTTATTGAAAATGAGTTTTATAAACTGAATTTAAAGTTATATTTCAATAAGATTTTTTTTCGTATAACTTTCTCTCCCCTCTCTAACTCATCGTAACTGCCAAATCGTATTCTGCCAAATTGTATTTACTCTATGTATATTTAACTATATGCCACTGATTTGTATCTTTCAAAACATCACTGGTTTTAACTCTATAAATTGTCTCATTGTCTTTCCTTAGTAACTCTACAATTATGTTGCGATTAAACAAGCAATGTTGTAGGATGATCTCTTTTGAATTTTTGTTACTGCTTGAAAGCAAAAGGGGAAAATATCCTCCGAGAAACTACATTAAAATATATCCCCCGATACGTTACCAGGCAATAGGTTTCAATGAAGAGTTAACAATGTTAACAGTAATATCTAGAACAGAATTTCTCGCCCGCTGGTAACCTAGTTCATCCTATCCTGTAGATAGATACAAATGCGCATAATTCCTGAGGTACATTAGAGTTCTGTGCTTTCGATATATTTTCATATTCTACAGCCTTATGATTTGATGTCATAATATAAGCGTAAAACCACTAGAAAGGAAAGTTACATATCTGTTCATTCTGTTATTAGCCGTGCGAGAAGAAGTGTCTGCTGAGGTTATTTGTATCTACTTCTCAGCTTCATCATTTTAAAATACTTGCCGATGCACATATGTATCCATTGTCATTTCTTTCGAATCATATTTACAGTATAGATATGGCTATAAATATAAGTATACTGTGATATATCTACATGTAGAATGGACTATCCGTTAACTGCACTTTCACTTAACTTGTTGTTAACTGCTTTGTGGGCGACAAAGATAACGAGAAATGGCGACAGAGAATGGCAACGGGAAACCAATTCATACGCCATTTTCAAGCTATAAACTATATGAGGATAGAAAAGATAAATAGTTTTTTGAGGGGAGGACTAACTTGTTGAGATCTGGAGCGATCTTAATGGAGTTTAAGAGCAAACTCTGAGTATGAATGCGTACTTTACACTTGCACTTGACAGATGACAATATATACATGTATAAATATATATATATATATATATATATATATATATATATATACATGTATAAATATATATATATATATTATATATATATAAATATATAGTTAAATTTATAAATACATTCCTATATGATATATAAAATATAATAGTATACATATATATATATATATATATATATATATATATATATATATATATATATGAATGTATATATGGGTACATTTATATATAATGTATATATATATATATGTATACTACCTACTTATATATATATATATATATATATATATGTAAGCTATCGTAATTGTCCTAGGGGGATATGTTTAAATGCGCAGCATGTATATGTATATACATGTAAAGACCTATATTCATGTATCGATCGCACTCTCATCCCGTTAAAGGAAAAGTGTTTAAATCATTTTTAAAAATTCGTTTAGTATTGTTTTGATCAGTCAACTTGAATGGTACCATCAACAACACAGTACAAGATTGACTCTTTGAGTCGCCATTGCAAAGGCCTACACTAATAAGTAGCAATTACTTTCTTGCAGTACCACACATTTTTGTTGCGACCAACTGTGTCAGTGTAAGACTACGTTAATTACAAGATTAACCTCCGATCACATGTGACATATCTAAGTCGTGATCTTCTACTTGTAGTTTTAGAGTAAGAAAATAGGAAATAAATTACTGAAGTCAAAAGGAAAAGTGGGTTAAAATGAAAGCCATTTCTGTCACGTGTGCATATGAATGCATGTTTTCTAACTTTATGACCTTCTAGCTATTCCTTGCGCATAGCTACTCCAGTTATCTGATTCATTTTTCAACATATCTAGGCCTACAGCCCAAAGTTTTATGAAATCATTTATTATCCTGCTTATTATTCTTTGCTGAATTCAATTTAGTTTGTTTCTCTCTTAATTACGTCTCTTTGAAGCACATTTTGTATTGCATCCAATATTATTTTCGTAATGCTAATTTTGATAAAAACAACATTTTTTTAACAATCCCGTCTGCCTATTTATTAAGTTGAACTACAAATATTTATCAGCTGAATTAGTAAACAATTTCTGTTGCCGCTCTTAAAATATTTCAACATTTAATAATATTACCTTGTATATTTACTTACCAACATAGTAGTGAAAGTAAAAGCATGAACATAACAAATTATAAAACCAAACTTCAAATTATTTTAATTTCCTTCTTTTAATTTTGGTTGTGAATTTAATTACAGCAATCGCAGGCTTCAAAGTCTAGTTCCGTATTTTACTTGTTCTCTAATCTCTTTTTCTCTGTTAGAATTCTGATAATACAATTTTGGCCTGAGTTTATTTTAATGTGTGATATCTATTTGTTTACTGGTTTATCTCTATGCTAAACTCTAATACAAAATCTCTAGTGCATACAGCTGTCGATGAACTAAATCATCTTTCCTAAACTCAATCGAGTCAGAATGCTTTCACGGATGTGCAATCGATATGAATTATTGGTAACGTTTATCTTTTCTTTGATACAATCAATCATCGATAGGAAGTTGGAATGTCGGATATAAAGCCATATCGCGTCACGTCGACTACTTGACAAATCCTGCTAAAAAAGACGGAAGTCTTCTTGCTTGGATTTCAACAGCTTGTACTGTGACGTGAAGTGGATTTCAGCGGATAGGGAATTACTATTAGCCTATCATATTCACCTATATTTTTATAAGAACTTTCGACAGATTCCGATCAATTCCATGCTGAAAGCCGCTTTTTAGGACTAGAGAATTGGGCCAATTCTTTTTCTTAATTTGTTGAAGAACTATTTCAATTACTCATTGAGCACACAAAACTATTTGAAATAAAATCAAAACTAAGGCTGAAGAGTTTGGAAATTTTGTGTCAATAGCTATTGACCATTTAACTGATAACTATAGTTATCAGTTAAATGGTTTAAGTAACTATAATTAAAATTTCAAAGTTTAACTAATTTTTCGCGTTAATCATTGATTGTGGTTTAATAATAGAATTTAGTTAATTTATTAAAAAATGAAATAAATTATTTATCAAATTAATTTAATTGATTGCATATCATAATAACAGCTAAATTATTTTAAGAAGTTCAGTCAAGACTATGTAGATGGCAGTAAGTTTAATTTACATTAATATGTCGTATTCGGCTTAAAATTTATGTAGTCATAAATTTGCCAAGTTGTCTTAAATTCACTTATTCTTCGCCAAATTTGAAATCATGCGTCGATGGTCAAAATGCAATTATTCACCGTAAAACAAATTAACTTTCAATTTGTGACTTTTTTCTCAGATTTTCTTAGAAGAATTCTTAATAAATCTTGTATAATGTTTTAATTGACTTTTACTTAAGATTTTCTTGGAAGTAGTCTTAATAATGTGATAAGCACATGTATTGTATAATGTTTAAGTAGACAAAAGACTACTAGCGCCAAAAAATTGCAAGAAACCTCTTTATCTATTTAAATATGCTAAAATTTAAAAAGAGCCGTTGACAGTGTATATAGTGATCTTCCAGATCATATACAGTTATCAGACAGTTATTGAAATGAGCTTTCAGTAATGTTGATGGATCCGCGTAACTCATCTTCTAAACAATTGAAGATTGATGACGTTCCAACTTCCGATACAAGTTTCAAAAACTTCTCAGTGAATTAACAAACGAGATCAACGTAAAGAAAATAATAGAACATCACAGAAGTGTAGTCTTTATGTTATAAAAATTAATTTTAAAAATAGTGTAAGAAAATAGACAATCTATAATTTAGAATACAGAGTTTGCACCATGAATTAATGGGATGTAATCATATAGACGGACAAGCCTTACTAAATATATACATGTACAGACTGGGGCCAACAAAATAATACCATAGCGAAATCTCAATAACTTTAAGAAAACTCAAAATATCTCTACTTCTCAAAATATCTCTATATCTCTAATTTTCGAAGCTTCTAGGGGAGGAATTTCTGCGTATATCCTGCAAATTTGATGAAACTATTTTCATTAGTTACAAAATTACAGCATTTCTACGAGAAAAGTGCAAAAATGAATTTTAACAAGGCTTTTCGAAATGTCAATCGTAGTTTTAAAGCAAATATCGACCCTGAAAAGGGCCGTTTACTTAAGTGGAGGAGTTTAAGCCTGCACTACCTTGTTAGCTACTCCAATAAATGATGCTCAAAATTCGTTCTTATGTTAAAATTATTCCCAAATTTTGAAGAAAATGTCCGGTACTATTTTATTGTTTAAAAAAGCCTTGCTAAAATTGATTTTAACATTTTTTTCGAAGAAACGCTGTATTTTTGTTACTTCTGAATATATGTTCACCAAATTTGCAGGATGTGCGTAGAAATTCCTCCCCGGAAGCTCCGAAAATTTTGTAAAACTATTTTGAGTTTTGTCCAAGTTATTAAGACTTTTGACAAAAAAAGCCTGGTTAAAACAGATTTTGCAATTTTTTCGTAGAAACGCTGTAATATTTTTCCTGGTCAATAGATTTTCATAAAATTTTCAGGATATACGCAGAAATTCCTCTCCTAGACGCTCCGCAAATTTCGTAGAGAAATTTAGAGTTTTCTTAAAGTTATTGAGATCTCGCTAGGGGATCTTTTTTTGCCCCAGTCTGTATATATAATCTGTATTCGCCACTTGGTCAACCAAAACACACACAGAACAGGAACAAAAACGCAAAGGCGCAACAAACAAAGAAAACAATACATAACGAAATCGATAGACTGTATTTCGAACAATACATGTAGACTGCATTTCGAAAGTAGGCAATTAGAACGATAATATCATCAATATTGAAACCGCATAGGTAACATTTGACAAATTTCCAGATCTATAATTATTGGCATGATATGCCAATGTTTTCTTTAAAAATTGCTGAGAGTTGAGGTTTATGATATCTTGGTATTTATTTTTAAATTGCAGAGCATTGATATGAAAGTGAGTTGCCAGCTTGTCTAAGTCGTCCATGGACAGAGTTGAACATATTAACTGTAGCATTATATTTTCAGACATATTCAGAGATGATAAGAAGACATTACCTTTAATGCATATATATATGCAAAATTGATTTATACCCTGTATATAACTGACAATGTTTTATAGTATTTTTTCTAAGGTATTGAATTTTTTTTGAAAAGAATTAGTCCACGGGCTATTTAGAGTAGTTAACTTTGTTTTATTAAGGGATAGAGCCTCCAATGCGCAAGTTAAACATGGTAGAGCAATGTTCGATATTAGTTTCAGAATTACAGGCTTATTATTAGAAGTTTCTAATTTAGCTAATAATGCATTGGCAGATCTATAATATTTTATTTTGGCAGCAGCAAAACTACACTTAAATTTACTTGCATTCAAAATATATATTCCTAAATATTGAATTTCATCTCTCCAAGGAACTAAGCTATTTTGTAGATATAATTTGCAACATTTATAATTGTATCTATTGCCAATACGTAATGACATGCATTTTTTAACATTAATCTTCAGGTCTAACAATTCTAGCTCACTACTACAGATATCTAACATATGTTGCATTTCACAAAGAGACGGACTTAACAACAATAGATCATCTGCTTACATAATTGCACTAACAGCGATACCCTTAAAATAACATCCATATTTTGGGAATTTATTAGCAAATCGTTAACATAGATAGAAAATAAAATTGGACTTAAGACTCCACCTTGCCGTATACCAGCCAATAATAAGTAAGGCCTAGAGTGAACATTTTCCCATCTAACACAACTGTAGGAGATACCGTACCAGTAGAACAAAATATTAATCAACACTGATGGGGTTCCTCTTTTCATTTAATGTTCTATTACTTTTCTTACGGTATATATTGCATGCTGACAGCCAGATGTGTGTTTGGAACCAAGTTGATTATAGCTTGTAATAAAAAACTTAGAGAATTTTATCATTAAGCAATGTTCGAATAATTTTGACAAAATTGGACTTAATGAAATTCCTCTGAAAGCACCAATGTCTTGAGGACCGTGAGATTTTTCATTTTTGGATAGGTATAGTGATACCCCTTCCAAAGTCTCGCGGTACATGATTAGATATTAGCATCGAGTTAAGTAATTTTGCTAACAATGATAACAACACTGGATGCGAGTAAACGACATGTTCAGTAGTAATGTAATCAATGCCAGGAATATATATATATATATATATATATATATATATATATATATTTATATATATATATATTTATATATATATATATATATATATTTATATATATATATTTATATATATATATATATATACATTCTAATATTATACATACTGTACGGTATATATGGCTGTCTTGGTGCCCTTAGCGCTGCTGCATTGTTCTGAAGTAGAATTGACGAATCAGTACATACATTTAATAGTAATTAATATAAGCAAAACTTTATTAAAGTCGTTATTTATACGGTGCAAAAGGTTGTATGAAAAATATAACAAATATTACGTAGGCCTACATGATAAGATGTTACAAAAGGTACTGTAAGGGGCTTGTATAATTTATAGACATGTGATGGGGTCTATACTGAACTAAATAAGAAATGAATTGCTAATGCAAAAGTTGATATTACTAAGTTGACAGGGGAAATATTCAATCCCAGCTCCCGTTGAAATTGTCTGTTATTGTTCACTGACTCTGCATAAAATAATTTTCTGAACTGGTCTAGTGGATGAAGCTATCACTCGTGTTTTGTCTGGTTGAGAAGAATAGATCGACCGTAGACTGCACGTGCATGCAAAAGGCGAGAAACAGTAAGATACAAACCAACGTCAAAAAGGGCTAAGTTTGGCGAGCTTCAGAAAGTCCCATTGAATCATCATAAATCCCAGCCTAGCTATACTGGGATTCAATGAAAGATGATGACGTTGTTCTAGTCGATGAATCTAATTTTTGCCTAAAGGTACTAAAAGTGCATATGCCGAAGTATTATAATTACTTGAAAAAATACAATTTCTGAATTCCTCTTAACTTGTTTATGTCTTTTACGTTATATTTGATGTGGCACCGATAAAGGGACCTATTTATCTCATAACGTACGTGTAAACTCACTTTCCGAAGTTTCTTTGTTAGGAAATATCAGAAGTTTTGTAAGAAAAGCGGGCCGTTATATGTGAATAGTTCATCTAATGCAATTAGCTTAACCCTTAATGGAACTGTATTCTAAATATGTAGACAAACTAATTATTCTCTTATGAATTTCTTTCCCTTAGGCATATTAAAATTAAAAAACATGTTTTGTTCTTTATTATGTGCAGAAAATCTTTGATTTAGCATAATGCGTAAGCTTACGGGGTGAAAAAGTGATGCCTTAGTTTTATATTCATGAATCCGGCACTAGCTTTAGAACTATGTTAAGTTTCTTCGTTAACTTTATAATCCTTAGCGTCTATCAAACAATATTGTATTAGATTCCTGGTATTGTTTGCGTTGACATTTCAGCCATACGTGCAATTTGCATAAATAAAACAACTACATGTAAGTGAGTTGAATAAGTACAATGACCCTCTAATTTTATAATACGCGTAGCTAATGCTTTAGAACTTGGTGGGTAATTAATTAAATATACAAAAATAAAAATAGAAGCTCCCATCCCCAGTAGATAATAACTTATTGAGTGCTTAATCTCGTTTAAGCATATTTGAGCAAATTCTGAAGCTCGAAATTGTGTATTTTTTGTTTGTTTATTTGTGTTAATTTTTAGTCCAAAAAGCTAAGATCTAAAGGCTAAAATCTGTCTTAAGTTCTCGTCAGTTTCATCATTCAAAATTGACGGACGAGCAGATTTTATTTATTTATTTTTCTTATTTGCAGTTGGGATCATAAGCACTGTCACTATCTTAATATGCGTGAAGTAACAAATATAATAATAATAAGAAAGGTTTAACATCCGTTTCCTCATCCAAAGATGATGTCAGATTAATTTAATCATCCCTTTTACTAGATTTAGTCCAACTTTTATTAGGAAAGTTTTTCAGAAAATAATTATTTATTGAAAACAAAGTTTGTTGGCGACTTGCGACGTTAAGGTCAGCTCGCGGACTATTAAAATGGGATCCTTTTAAGTTTTAGAACGTCTAAATCCTCTTAAATGCAATTTTAAAGAACGAAGCTCCGAATGCTTAAATGGTAACAAAATAATAAATAAAATTGTAAAGAAAAATGGATCATATATTCTATTGTCTAATTGTGAACAGCACATCCTGTAATAACTCAAATCATTATCATTACAAAATGTTATGAAATTAAATGAGTCTAATAAAAAAATGACGTCCAATTCTGGTTTAAATTTCATCGACAGAGTAATGCACTTGTTATGTACTTCACTGTTGAGGCCAACAATATAAATTCTGTTCTTTTCTCTCTCTACCATCCACCGCAGACCATTTCATCCTGACCTAAGAAGTTTATTAGGAATGGAAGTAAATGGAGTCGTTGGAAGGGGCACGACATTGCGTGCCAACACTTAATTCAATCCTGTATGACATCAATAACGCCTACCAGAGAACTCCGCACCGTGGGGTCTACAAACAGCGAAAATCCTTAAGATTTCGCTCAGCAGCAATCTTAACGAAGAAATGCAATAAAATTACTTTTACGCGACATTTGACACCATCATAATTGTCACTATACTATTGAATTATTTTCGCTAGGCAATATCATCTCACCTACAAATAATTGAATACAATATTTATCATTGAGCTTTTAGATGTGCTCATGTTTTTCACATTCCTTAGATTTAATGAAATATTTGTTAAGCGCAAAAGTGTGGCAATTTAAGCAATACATAACGGTTGAAATGTTGAGTAGAGAGGGCAGACTGTTACATGATAAGCTAATTTTTGAATCCACGTATTGTCTCAATTGCGCAGACAAAGCATTTAAATTAATTTTACAATTTTACTTTAAGACAAGTCTCTGCCCAGTAAGAACTATTCCTTAAAATGATTGGTTGCAGATAATACAGCAGGTCAACAACGCTTTATTGGAAACTATCAAGTGCAATTTTTTCAAATTATGATTTTAAATTCTTATCGTATTTGAAGATTAAGACTTAATTCGTGAATAAGACAACATTCCAGAAGCTAATTAAGAGTTTTTGGGTGTTTAATGGTGGCTAGTGCTTCTTGGACTATTTCTCAGTTCTCATTGTTCTTGTAGTTTTATTTTTTCTGCCGCTCTTCTATAATAATATAGGCTATGCATGTTTGTACAAGAGATGATTGGAATATTATGCCTGCATTAAACTAATAATTAAATATAAATAAATAAAACAATAAAAATTAATTTTGTTGTGAGGGGGGATATTTCATGAGAGATTAACAGTATATCGCTTGTTTCTTAAGAGTCAAATAGGCACGAGAGATTGAAGGTAAAGAGAACCATCTGAGACACACGTTTATTCTAAAAGACTAAGTTTGCTTTGATGAAGGACGCAGTTTTGTAATGGATTCAATGCAAAGATCGATGATGAGCATAGCATGCAGTGGTTCAAAGCAAAGTGTGATTAAAAGTATTTGCATTAGACCTGCCATATTTTTATGAAAAGCTAGAAAGGGATAGCAATGATAAAATTTACTTTTATGTGCATTAGGTCTACTATAAACTGGAACTTAAATGAATAATTTTCTTATGTCATGTTAAATACATACTCTCCTAGTAATTATAGACAAGTTCAAGTGTAAGTTACAAATAATTCACTAGGATCTTTTTCTCAGAGCTAGAGAACTTGGTAAGAGATTTGCGATGTGATTCAAGTACAAGGTTGTTCTGTGAATCTTCAGTTTTAAATATAACCTCAAACTAATTATTCTGTAGGAAAACAATTGAAACCAGGTTTTATTTGATACTAATAACATTTTCAGAAACTAAATTTAAATTGTTCAGTTATGTTTTCAATAAAGGTTGAGCTGAAAGGTTACTTCACTATAGCTTTTGTTAACTGTAGAATAAATGGAAATATGTCCAACTTCATCGTTGTAGAAATATTTGTGAATAAAATTTCAAGCTAATTAATACAAACTAATTATTCTGTAGGAAAACAATTGAAACCAGGTTTTATTTGATACTAATAACATTTTCAGAAACTAAATTTAAATTGTTCAGTTATGTTTTCAATAAAGGTTGAGCTGAAAGGTTACTTCACTATAGCTTTTGTTAACTGTAGAATAAATGGAAATATGTCCAACTTCATCGTTGTAGAAATATTTGTGAATAAAATTTCCTACATTTCTCCAGAACCATTTTCCCTATTTAATTGTCCAATTAGTATTGACCATAAGAATATTATAACTAAAGTGAATTTAACCAAATGAACTTGTCAAAATAAGAACGAATATTTTAGTACCTGGAAGCATAACTACATTCAGGTCGGAAAAGCTTCCTTGAAATGTAATTCTACTAATAATAAAGAAAGTTCAACAATCGCGAGAAATTGTTCTAACTTTTAAAAATTGTGACATTTCATTCGTTTATTTAGCAGATGCTAATAAAGTAGGCAATTAGTGTGAATTGTACAGTAGATTAGTACTTCTTATACGCATAGCGTGTGAGATGACACTTACAAATGCTGAGTAGCTGTCGCAATAACCTTAGCCGCAAGTGAGATAATCAGATTCAGTGTGCAATTTAATAGTATAAGATTAATTAATTAATAATGATTAATTACTAGTATAAGATTGATTAATTTAATAGTAGAAGATTGCATTTTTTAATTCTAAATTACTATGCAAGCAAAAATATTCTATACTCAAGAACAGAAAACACAAAATTGAGTAAATAAAATTAATTAAAAGCTAATAGAAAGTTGCTAACTCCATATGGTTATATAAATGCAACCAAAAATTATACAGATTATGTGTTAGTAGAATAAAATAGACTTGCGCAGTCTGTGGCGGCATACATGCTGAACAGTGCAATACATATATCGTAACAATAGCAATTAAATTCTATATACATAGGTTAATCATCATCATAATCAAATTAATTATATAATCTCCGTATAACACAATCGTCGCGATATTCACTGTAAAAACTATTGTTAACGTCAGTTTTCTCACTAGAAATCGATGTCAGTGACCGGCGAGCCCAGGATTTTGACCCCACACATACTGAACCGCGGTCCAGTACCTTACAGACATCGCCACAGGCTCTAGCCACTGAACAGATTTGATTCATGGCAAACTTTTGCTTCACCGCAAACTAACAGATTACTTATTTCAATGCGTGACTCGTGTACAGAATTAAAGAATGGGTTCCAATAGTGTCCAGTAACAATACAAATTCCACTTGCATGTATAGATCTATCCTTTTAAAATTCTTCTACAAAAAACCTTCTCCTCCAGCTGATGCCCTACACTGCAGCGGAACTCTTTTTCTCATGAACTGAAAGTTTCCAAGTTTAATTTATTCATATTAGGTCTATTTCAAATTTGAAAATTTAATTTAACCATTTAATTTTTTTAATAATTTTATGTATTCTATTTTTAATTTTCTATGTGTATTTTAGTTAATTTGTTGAATTTTAGATAATTTTATCTATTCTATTTTTAATTTTCTATGTGCATTTTAGTTGCGGAAATCATTAGTCACTTAATATTCTAGTAGAAACATCCTTTGGCATCGCCATGTAGACAGAAACCGGACGTTAAATCTTCATTTCAGTATATATTATTTGCCTGATTGTATAATGTAGCGGATGCCTTATCAGTGGCTTGACCGTCGTTTGAACCCAGGCCAAGTAAAATTCGATATACACTGAAAGAATATCATAACCATTAAGCGCCGAGCGTCACAGTTATAATGACTCAATGTATTTTTAGTGTTACTTCAATGAGTATTTTAATGAATATAATTAATTTTTATACATGTCATAAAAAGACTCTTGACTTTTTATGAGCAATGGACGACGTACGACCAAAAATAAAGTTGTTAAAGTGATGGAAGATTATACCTACGAGGCATAAAACGTAAATGAACAGCGATATTAAAAGAGGAAGTCGTAAAATTAAAGTATATTCTCTCTCTCTCATCTCTCTCTCTCTCTCTCTCTCTCTCTTAGTGCACTGCCTACTGGCAGCTCCATGATATATAACACCTTAATTTTTCTCTGTCTTTCATTTTTCACTTCTTGACCACATAGCAGTAGATCTTTAAATCAACTAACATTCCTAATTTTATATTAATAATATGTAATATGTCAATTTAGTAATTTAATGAAAGGAATTAGTTACTGCTTCGTGATTATTTCAAATTATATATGAATTGATAAAAATTGAAATATACGAATAGAAAAATCAAAAATATCTTGAAGTATAAAAATCAAGTAAAGCCAAGATTATCATCTGATTTCGAACCAAAGGGATGCACTTAGAGACATCAAATTCATTCGTGATGAATCATTCCCAAGAAAATGCTGCCATCTCATCTTACTAATACCGCCAATCGTCAATATGAAGCAATTTCCATGTGAATAAATTGGCTTTTGGACTTTGAAGTTATTTCCTCAATTACACCGTAATAGCTACAAAAATTAAAAAAGGCCAAGGTATTCCAACTAAATAATACAATAATTGCTACATTTTTATTTAGTATGTCTAGGTAAACTTAGATTTTTAAATCTTTATCGTACTGTCGAGCTCACGTATCTACATGTATGCCTATACAGTCATGGGCGACTTCGCCATATAAGCGATGATGCAGTTTGCGTCATTAAATTTTCCGAGGGTACCTGAAAATTAAACTTAGGAGCCAATACGGTGCCCCACTGAGTTGCATTTTGCGTCATTGGCTAAGGGGGGACGCCCATGCGCAGTCACATTTAAAGTACAGTTAAACTTAAGTGAATCATAGAGGTTTGTAATAGAGCTGGGAATTTTATGAATTTTCAGAGTTCGGGTTCGGTTCGGTTCGCTGAAAATGAAAGTTCGGTTCGGTTCGGGTTCGGTTAGCAGTCGACAATTTGAGAGTTCGGTTCGGTTCGGTTCGTTGAAAATGAGAGTTCGGGTTCAGTTCGGGTTCGGCTTGCTTTCCAACTCGCAAGGGTTCGATTCGAGTTCGAAATGGTTTGGTTTGGATAATGTTGCAATTGTTTAACTTTACTAAAAATAGTTATTGTTATGACAAACATGTTTAAAATGGTTTATGATAAATATGCTTAAAAATTAATTAATAATAGCTCATAATAGCTGCCACATTTTTTCACCTGGGTAAAAATATGACAATGAAAAAGGAGAGAAGTGGTACTTATACCGGTATATTTCTTAAAATATTGTTAGTTGACCGACAAATATTCATATTATAGATAATTAGCTTTATTATTATATCTGAAATATTTTCCTTGATTATAACGAGCAAATATAATGCTTCATCAATTTTTAAATTTTTATTGTCGCTATATACCTATATATTAGATACGTTTATAATTAAGTGGAAATGTCTTGGCTAAAATTTAATCCAATATTTCAGAGACAAAGTGCAATTTAGTACCATAAAAATGTCAAATAAAGATGATATAGTAAACACGAGTACTTCCATAGAAAAATTATCATAATATGCACCGTTTGCTATCAACTGACCAGTAATAAGCTTAATAATTTATCTTAGGGTTTCAAATTTTAAACTCTCAGATCAATTATGTAGTTATGAAAGTAGTTATAAAATTATTGCATTGCTATGGTGCAAAATTATTTACTCCAGATAGCCTTAACACATAGAATGTCACATATAATTACATCTGTAAATCGGGCTGCAAAAATATTAAGGTGGCACACTAAAATTAGAAAAAAATCATAATTTGAATTTAACAAAAACAAATCCACTTCATGTAGATTGAGTCAAGTATTTTCAGATTTTTATGGGATATTCTCATCACTATTGCCTCTTTGATGTTAATCTTCATTCCATATTCAATGCCGTATCATTCAGACTATCCATTATCTTCTGTAGGCCCTTCTCGCTCCCCGCTACCATTCCTTTGTACCGCTACCGTTTTAAAATTTGTGTCGGAACCAGCCTTACTTGAATATATGTTGTTAGTTACTGTAAGACATGTAAATGCAAAAGCTAATGCATATATTTGTATTGTTCTTACTCGCTTTATTTAATGTCAGAGGAACTCTAAGAGTTTAGTTCAGTTCGGTTTGGACGAAGTCTGGGTTCGGGTTCGATTCGGGTTCGGCCAGAGTCTGGGTTCGGGTTCGGTTCGGTTCGGGTTCGGTCAGAGTCTGGGTTCGAGTTCGGTTCGGTCAAAATTCTAGATTTTAGGGTTCGGTTCGGTTCGATTCCCATCTCTAGTTTGTAATGTCAACAATTATTTGTGTTTCTCCTTTCTCTCTCGCTCTGTCGCTCTCTTTACGCGTTCTCCTTTCCTTCTTTCTTTCTTTCCTTCTTTCCTTCTTTCCTTCTTTCCTTCTTTCTTTCTTTCTATCTCTCTTTCTCTTCTCACTATATATCTCTCCATCTCTAATTCTCCCTCGAGTGATGTAGAAAAGATCAGAATCATATTTCTTGTTTTCCTTCCTTTTTCACTTTCCTCTTTGAGCGCTTAATCTATCATCCAATATTAAGAATGAGTTCATTACACATAAAATACAGAAATATTTTCCAAGTTATAGACTATTTTAGTATGGATAAGGCAAGTTAGTTCCCTAGTAAGATCTAGAAAAGTCCTTCAAAGTTTTAAAGACATATTTGACCTACTACTCTTCAAGTAGAGAAGAGTTCGATCCAAATTAATGCTACTGAATTGATCCGATCGCAATTTAGGACAACGTTTACAAGTTTTTCATTATAATCCTTCCACTTCAACTAATCCCAATTTTGTGTCCGGGCTACTGAAGAAAAAACAAAATTAAGCTGCACGTATCGTAAATGGCGTCAATCAAGACATGGGGAAGAAGAATGGAAACCACCACACACCACAGAAGCAATATTTGTCCAAGCTATATAATACCTTTGGATGTGGATAAAGTGTAGCCTTTTGTAAAGGAATTAAATTGTTGATCGGTGGAGTGCTCTTTATGGAGTGAGAAAGCAAATTGTGAGTAGGAATATGTACTCTGAACCTGCCACTTGGCAAAATACTTCACAGAGAGAGGGAGAGATAGAGAGAGAGAGAGAGAGAGACATACGGAGAGAGAGAGAGAGAGAGAGAAAGGTAAACGTAAAGGAATTTTTTTGTACCCCTGGAGACAATTATTAGATATGAACATCTATCGATGAAACTCATCAGGGCTTCCTGGCTAATGCACTTTCAGTCTAATCCATTTGCACTTAATAATTGAAATGCCTATATATTGTATTTAGCATTTTAATGTAGAGAAATAATATTAAAGTCCAGTTTGTTATATTATATGCAGCGCTATTAAGTTAACTAGAAAAATGTTTAGACTAAATTAATTAAGCAAGCAATAAATGTGAAACTATCACTAAAACAGCGTCACGGTCATACTTCAGTACTGTAGTAAAGACTTGAGAAATGTTAAAATTGTGAATAATGCTTACTTAAGGTATATTTTGATAAGCAAGTTCACATAATTAAAGTCAGCTTAAGTTAGGCGACCTTCATTTTTATATAAAAAATACTTTCAAAGGATGTGAGAACATAGACTTTACAGGAATTTAATTAGGAATATTATCTGCTACTATATTTAAAATTTAGACATGCAGACATCTTGCAAGTGCAACTGCAGGGAAAACTTATAAATTTAAACTTCATCTAATATACGTATAGATCTGAAAGTGTTGTACGCAATGATTAAATTGTCTCTAGTTATTGGAAACCTCAAGGATATAAAAAATATTTAGAAATGAAATCAACTCAAGTTCAAACAGCGAAATTAATATAAGTTTATAAATATTGTTCACTAAAAAGTAATTATTAGATTTCAGGAGCAGCAAAATTATTTTAAACAAAAATCAGTCGCAATATTAACAATTAATTTAAAATTTGATTGCAATATAAAATAAGGTTAAGTGAAGTTTAAATAAATCTACTATAACCATAAATGTAGAAGTCAAATTTTTAAGCATTGAAGAAGCTTTGAAGAAGTACTGAAACCAAAAAAAAATTTCTTTAAAAAATTGAATAGTTAGTCTACAGTATGTAAACTAACTATACATCTTATATCTTTAATATCAATAGCAATCATATGATTAACCATGGAAAGAATTAATAACAACCTGCTTGGAACCTGTAAAACGGTCTCGAAGACCGGACACCGGCTATGACACCGCTTTAGAAATTATCAGGGTTTTTATTATTATTATTATTATTATTATTATTATTATAGAAATTGTAAAGCAGCCTAAACTGATCCTAAACAGGCATCTGGTGCTTTTGGTCCGGCATGCTGTTACATTATTATTATTTTCATAATAATAATAATAATAATAATAATAATAAAAATAAAAATAATAACAATAATAATAATTATTGTAAATAATAATATTATTATTATTAACATTATTATTATTATCAATCAATCAATAATGATTAAAAGTTTTATTATTACTATTATTCTTATTGTTATTATTATTATTATTATTATTATTATTATTATTATTGTTGTTGTTGTTGTTGTTATTATGTAACTAGGATTGCATTGATAAATTCTGTGCTTAACTTCAAGCTGCAATTTGTCTAATAGCACTTTCCAACGCGCTAGGTGAAGATCTGGTTATTCTACCTTCCACTCTTTGAAAGTCTACTTTTGTATCGCGGCAATCTATGCTTTTTTATGAAAAGCTCCGATGGGCAGTTACATTCATACTTTTTCATGTCTATTTTAAATTCACTGTAGATATTCTACGACCTTTATTTTATAAGCTACTTTTTACTTAATTGCCTGTGTTGACTGGTTTTATATATTTTGAATTGTGCACCTACGTGTAACTTAACTTTTCAGGTTCATCTGTTTGAAATTGGCTCAAAAATGCCCGATGCTTTATTTATGACAACTGCACTTTCAATGATAATAATTATTATTGTTATTACATTTTTCAAAGTTAAACTTCATTATTAACTTCTGTCTTTATAGTAAATCTTTTACAAGAGTAATTATGTTGGTTATATACTACATTATATGGCTAGTCTTTAGGGTTAGGGTTATTTAGGGCGAGGGTTAGGGGTTATGGTTAGGGATGGGATTTTCTAAAAACATTTTATAATTTTTCTGCTCCACTTCTTCTACTCCTCCTCTTTAGCTGCCACAAAAATCTTATTCTCATTGGTAGCCTGTAATGCTTTACCATATTTTACACAGACTGTATCTATTGTAATAGGATTCTAATAATATATGATTTATTCAAGCTGAACTCATTTATTTCGTTGCTTAAATGCTTGCTTAAAATCTCACTCCGCCATCCTCTGGTTTTTCCTTTATATTCTTAAATTTCTCATCTCTCTCTCTCTCTTTTCTATCTCTCTCTCTATCTCTCTTCTCTCTCTCCCTCTCTCTTTCTTATCTATCTCTCTCTCCAGACATTCTTCCATGTTTTATACTTTTCCTCCTAACTCTCCACATGTCAGTTTTCGATGCGTACGGCCATCTATTCAATACCTGCACGGGTGGATGCACACTGAAGGCCGGTCACTTGGATAGTATATTAACTTTCAGGAGCATTAGCTGGTTTATTTACATTGTTGTCTTTCAGAATAAAAACTAACATAAATAAATCACATACCTTTGTAATCCTCCATGTTGAGCATACTATCGATCAACCTAAACTTATTTATTAAGCGGCTCATTGGGTTATAGTAACTGCTGAGGCCTTTTTCGATCAAAATTTCTTATCCGTATTTACACGATGAAGCTTTTGATTCTATTTGTTATTCTTATGATGTAAATTGTTTAATGTTTTTAAGTGCATGCATCGGTTTCATTGCTGCTTTTTCCTCTTGTACATGTATTTATGCCAAATATACATACATGTATTGTATGTTTATTGGGAGTGTCAATGTGATTTTTGTGAAAAAATATCTATCTATCTATCTATCTATCAATATGCCGCTCATCTAGTTTTTGACTAAATGAATTTTTATTTCATTATTTTATCATTTATTTAATAAGTTATCAGCTTGCCAACACTTGCAATGTATTTCATCCATTCATCAAACTACAAATTACCAATCAGCAACTTACCATCTAACATGTAACCAATCAGCAACTTATCATTTAAATACTTACCAATCAGCAACTTACCATCTAACATGTAACCAATCAGCAACTTATCATTTAAATACTTGCCAATCAGCAACTTACCATCTAACATGTAGCCTATCAGCAACTTATCATTTAAATACTTAACAATCAGCAAATTACCATCTAATATGTAACCAATCAGCAACTTATCATTTATATACTTATCTATCAGCAACTTACCATCTAAAGACTGATCTATCAACAACTTACCAATTAAAGACTTGTTAATCAACATCCTCTTTTATTCGCTAGCTGCTGCTATGAAGTCAGCAATCCGGATTGCACTTCCTGTTTACGAGTTTTCCAGGCTCGCTTCACTCCAGCTCTTCGCTCAACTTGATGCGATATAGCGACATAGATAGAGCAGCCCATTCATCTTCTCTCCTTTCAACCACGGTACTTCCGGGACTTCCTATATCTTATTATAATCTCGGCCCAATGGCGGGACTAATGCACGCCTAAGTTATCCAGACAATACGTTAAGCAGCCAATAGATTAATCTTTTGATGAATTGAACTTTTACCACATTTCGTTCGTTAGAGATGAAATCTAGCTTTTTTCCTTTAGTTTGATATCGAACAGTTAGACTTCATAAGATTAGATAAGTCAGAAATGTCTTAATATTTAAATTATATATTCAAAGACTAAAAATATTCAAATATCACGGACCAGTTAAAAAGAAAGAATTAGACCAGTGAAGATAAAGTCATATGAATTCGATATTCAGGGGGATTTTTTTGTCGTTGGATTTCTCAGTGTAGGGTTTAAATCACTAACTTCTATGTTCCAACATTCTAGTAGAGGGTTCGATCACTTAAACAAATTTTCAAAAAATTTATAGATTGGACGATTGCTTCATCAAAGCAATATTAGAATGGCATTAGATTTTATCTACATTGGCTTGACCATTACATCAACCATTAGCTTTGAAACATATATGTATATGAGTGGCCACTTTGGAAGGCGGTTGTTGACAAATTTTAATGAAAAAATCCTGAGTGTAAAGCAATTCTTAAAATCGCACCGGCTGCAATTGATGCGCCATGAAAGGCAACGATTGCTATAGTAATTCGTAATAATAGTAAATAATAATAATAATAATAATAACAATAATAATAATTGTATTACTGTTGTAATCGTTTATATTACTACGATTCCATGGAGATGAAGGAGGAAGTGGGCATTGAACAAACATCTTTGCTTTATTCGCTCTGTAGCTATTTTTTTTTAAATTACCTTGTAAAAATTTTTATTAATCGAAATTCTTTCTTCTGTAGCAAAGCAGACATAATCGTCGATATTTGTAAAGATTTTCAGAGAAATGTCTGACTATAGCAACCGATATGAGCTTAAAGTGTGCATTAAATCCTGCGTAAATTCCTGCTACCAGGAAACTATAAATATTTAACGTACAACAATAACTCGTTATTTAATCTTGCGAAACTAAACGTGCAAGATTCCGTCACGAGCTGCAATACGCTTTGATATCATTCTGTATTGTTTCAGTTGGCCATTAAAATAGCCGAATGTTTTCGAGAGCAGAACAACAGGTGCGTAGTTCAACCTAAACGCGGGTACTTCACAAATTACCTTCAAAGATGTGAAACCTTAATCCGTCTGACCTTACACTTTAATCCGATAAAGTTCATAAATTTCAAATTATTTAGTGTCTCATAAAAGTACTTCGGCCTGTTCATAATCGCTGCGCTGGAACAGAGAGCTATTAAAATTTCATATTGTAGAACATGCTGTGGGACCATTTCTCACACTAAATGGGCATTCCAGCCAGTAGCAAGCGAGGTGTTAAAGTTGTTCCGTGTAAATTATTTATGTAGAGTTTAGAGTGGCGGGTGGGGGGTGGGGGGTATTGTGGCATGCTTGCTGAGCCAGGATTCAGGACCAGAAAGCAGTGGCGATGTAAACACTTAAGTAAATGATGATATATAAAATGGATTGAGAACTAAATTATCTTTCTATGAAAATGCGTCGAAATCTAGTGTGCCGAAGTAACATGTGCGTGTCACTTGTGCCGACGTAATATGTGCTGAAATCACCTGTGCCGAAGTAACGCGTGCCTAAATAATATGTGCCGAATTCATGTGTGATGAAGTAAAAATGTGCTCAAATCGCGTGTGCCCACTCGTCTATGTATTCTGGTAGATAATATAGAATTAAAATTAAAATAATAATAAAAAAATGTCAAATTAAATATTTTAAAATAACTTAATATTTTTAAATATAACTTTTATATCAAATAAAAATTGGATATTAATAATAACCAATAGGCCTATTATCAAACACTATATATTCCAAAACCCTACCTGATATAGAATGCTTCTTTGTCAAGCATGGAATGCTAGTCCCGGACCCAATCTTATTTAATGATATCAGTAGAAACATACGTCACGTGACTAAATACTTGTTATTATTGAGGAATATGAGCAGAATACTGCTGCTAATGTTATCTTGAATTAAATTTGAATCCGAAAACGTGACAAAGATGATATCGACAGCTGTTAGTGTATCGTGAGGACAACTACAAGACCATCCACGGCGAGGAAGGCAACGGAAAATAGCCTAAATACGACATACTTACTAAAGTTTAAGTTCTGCAATAATTGTGATAATAGCATATCGTTGTGAAGAATTTAACCTGTTTTATGGAGCTCACTTATGTGCAAGACAAAAGAATAACTATATAAAACAATTGGTTTTTACACTTGAAAGAATATTAATAACAGCTAGCATTGCATAGTTATTTTCAATCATGCGCTAATACAAGTAGATCTACTACCTTATGTATTTACGGACAAAACAAAGAACTATTATAGACTTTATTTCACCAAAACAGGGTAGATTCAAACAAACAAATAGTTTTCCTCCATATTGATTGAAATTGGAATGTAGGGCTACTGCGTAACTTTAGAATGGTCAAATAGCTTAGCAATTCACTTCTAACTGGCCTCAGTCAGTCTATTTCAATATTTGTTGCGTTTTGTTTTTCTTCATCAGTCCATTATTTTGCGTGAATATTCGCGTTAGTAGATTCGGTAGTTCGTTTCATTTACCAATATCGTGATAGAATTATCCTATCTGAGATAAGTTGGATTTTATATTGACTGGCGGTAGTCTCTCTCCTAGTGCACTGCCTACTTTCTCTCTCTCTCCTAGTGCACTGCCTACTGGCTGGTTCATGGTATATAATTCCTCCACTCTTCTTTGTCTTCCGCTTTCCTCTTCATGTTCACGTATGAGTGAATCCTTAAATAAATTGTTGAATGATTTTAGTATAGATCTATAATTACAATTGAGATCAAGTACCTTATAACTTGAACGTTGTTATTTGAATCTCTAAGGATTTCATCATATGAATCAATTACCGCAAAATATACCATCATTTTCAGTTCCTATAATTGCAAGAATAATTAAAACGTAGATTAAAGCAATCAGTAAAAACTGAGTTGATATCTGTCAGTAGTTTTAATATCAAACTCACAAATATCAATTTACAATATTTTAACTTCAAAATAATTATAATAATGTAAATAATTACCACTATTGTCATGGGCAAAATATTGCTGACAGAACCGATGTATAGTGCAGCTAATATTTAATTAGCTATGTATATTGACGAAATCATTAAAGAATTTTTGAAACTGATTTTCTGTTTTGATCGGATAATCACGATTGTCTCTCTCTCTTTCTCCATCTCTCTCTCTCTCTCTCTCTCTCTCTCTCTCTCAGAGCACTATATTGGCAGGTCCAAGGCATGTCACTCCTCCCGATATTCACACATATGGTCCACGGAACTGTTGTACAGAAATGCTAAATGCTTCATATATGACCGACCTGATTTTCCATTCCGGCCAAATCAGATTTTTTCTGCGAGAGTTTTGGCGACAGATGCGAGTTTGGTAATTTCGTATTTCTCGACGAGAACGCTAGAACAGTACTCGACAGCTGATTAGAATTTCTATTAAAA
This sequence comes from Enchytraeus crypticus, assembly GCA_905160935.1. Taxonomy (NCBI): domain Eukaryota; kingdom Metazoa; phylum Annelida; class Clitellata; order Enchytraeida; family Enchytraeidae; genus Enchytraeus; species Enchytraeus crypticus. The sequence continues at coordinate 2,166,118 of CAJHZI010000713.1, forward strand.
TATTTTAATGTTAATATCCAAGAAAGTCTTTCTTGTATTCACTGCTGTCTTTTATGTTTTCTGGATAATTATTTCTCCATTGATACTGAAGCGTTGAATAGAATCAAAAAATAAAATTTGCTAGCAACTGCACATGCATATAAAGTGCTACTCTAGGAAATATTGAATCGGGGAATTTATACATTAGTGCACGCTTAGATATCGGTGATGTAAATTCGTTTACTTTTAGAATTTCAGACGCTATATGCATGCATAATCGATTGTGGTGCGAACCACTACATTGCTCGTCTTATGTTGAGCTTATGCAACATCAGTTATAGTGACGATTCAGAAACCTACATGTATCACATATAAGCACTTATAGATTGATTGATTAACAGATTGATTGATTGACAGATGGATTGACTAACGGATTGATAGATTGACAAATGGATTGTTAGACATATTGATTAATTGCGAGATAGATTGAAGGATTAATTAACAGATTGATTGGCAGGATGTTTTTTGACATATTTATTGATTGCGTGATAGAATGATTGACAGATTGACTGATTAAGAGATTGATTGAATAACAGATTAAATTATTGACAGATTGATTGAAAGATAAATTGACTGATATATAGTAGTCATATACTTGCAGGCCCTCTGGCGACACCTATACTTATCTACATGTTCAAATTTACACTCAATCACTAGTATTGTTAAATGTATTTTATGAGAAAAAGTTCAGCAAGCATAGGCAACTACCACCGACAAAGCAACAATTTTAGATAATACAGTTATGAATTTAAAATTTTGAAGTTAAAATATGGGAGCTGTCCAAAATATTAATTGGCTAGGTTTAAACCCTAAGTCAAAATTTCTCACTGAATTATGGTCTCTAAAAAATTGTAAGAATTTGATATTAGTATTTCTTAAACGATCATCTTTCAGGAGGTTTAGGTAAAATGGCTCCGATTTAAGTTCAATTTATATATAATGTAAATATATATATATATATATATATATATATATATATATATATGTATATATATATGAATAGGCCTATACATGTATATATATATATGTATATATATATATATATATATATATATATATATATATATATATGTAACTCCTCCGATATTTATTCATACATATGGTCCATGGAACTGTTGTGCAGAAATGCTAAATGCTTCATATATGACCGACCTGATTTTCTATATATATATATATATATATATATATATATATTTTTATTATATATATAATTTTTTTTCTATATTTTATATATATATATATATATATGTGTGTGTGTGTGTGTATGTGTGCGTGTGTGTGTGTGCCAACGTCAGAAAGGGCATTCGGTTGGTGAGCGCCTAGGCTCCAGAAATTGCTACAAAAATGTAAACTAATGGAAAGTCTCAAATAGGGGATTGACTGAAGAATGATACGATGGATTCAAGGGAATATGATGCTGATGATGATGATGATATATATATATATATATATATATATATATATATATATATATATATATATATATATGTATATATTGAGGCATATACATGTATAATAGGCCTATATATGTACATGTAGATTAATAAGCAGTTTAAGCACGTTTCACTTAATTATAGCGAGGATTTACATCACACCATTCATTTACAGACACTTCAGCTATCTTTGCCACAATTTAAACGTAGTTCTGTAACTCGTCATTTAACAAATCTAAATGAGATAAAATGTGGAAATAGAAATTTGCACGTGACCTATTTCTCGGATTTTATTTACTTCTCTCAGTAATACGCTTAGAAATAATAGTTCAATGATATAATACTCCTACGATCTACGTCCTATCTAGCATCTCCATGCATCACTTCAAATGGCTAAAGTTGATCTCATGTCTATAATTATAATTATAGGAATGTTTTGAAGTCAAAATTTTTATTTTTTAATTTATATCTCACTGCAAGATTTCTAATTTCCAATCTGAGTTTTAAGTGTCAACAAATACACGTAATATTGTTAAGTGTAATTTTAACAATAATATTAATAAAGTTTAACATCCGTTTACTCATCCAAGGATGATGTCAGGTGCGTTATTAATACATTAATACATAATTTCTGTTTGAATTTATCAGATTTTGTAAAAAGTATTTTAATACATCTCTTTCTCTGACGTTATTTTTTTATTTTTACGTTGTTTTTTATTTTATTTTCTATCTGGAATTATATTCTTACAACTAATCTTAAAGTAGGATGCAATACGATCACCATCGCCATCATCATCTTTTTCCCTTAAATCCCAGTTTAACTAGGATTGGGAAGCGAATACACTGTGTCAAATCCTCTCTGTCCTACCTCATATCATCAGTCAATCCCCTATTTGAGACATTTACATTTGTTTATTTTTTTTTAAATTTCTGGAGCCTAGGCACTCACCAAAAGAATGTTCTTTCTGCATTGGTATCGATCTTAGTGCTTTAGTCGCCTTCAACAACATGTGCAGTCAATTGTTGATCAATTCTTCAAACAACCCGGGCACAACGCGGGGACGGACACAACACGTGGAAATATGATAGAATGCAATATGATGCTATGATATACACGTAAAATAAGCATATGATTTAAAATACTATGGAGTTTGTGGAGTCATATTCGGAAAAATATCCTTGATGTACACATCTCCATGATAAATTTAATTAATCTCTCTTTAATTAAAATTTACAATGTCATTGAAAATCTCTATCCGCCCTGATTTTTTCTTACACCTCTTTTTATTTTATCTCAGTCTCCGTCTCTCCTTCTCTCTCTCTCTCTCTCTCTCTTTCTCTCTTTATTTCTGTCTCTTGGTATCTCTATTTTTAACTCTAAAAATCTATACGTCTTCCATGGACGCCTTATGTGCTTTTGATCAAAAGATTACTGATCAGTGCCTAGGTTTGTCGGTAGGTTGGTCAACCACGGCGATGGTCGGGTTTAAGGATTACAACAATCATAGTTCAACCCAATGTCTTGAAGAGCAGCCCTTGAAGAGCACCTACGAAGCTTCTGCCCTTGGAGTTAACCTTGGAGTTGACCTTGACCTTGGAGTTGGACCCGCGTCGTTAGCATTTGACAGAATTTTAATAATTGGACCAGAATACTTGTATAAAGTTTCCTTTTTCAGGATTTTACATTAGAACCTCATAATAGACTTCGTAGTTCGTTACCTTGGTTTCTTACTTCATAGTGCTTTGTGTTATCATGGATGACAATGGCGCTCTAGCTATGTAGAATTGTTGAGTTCTAATGCATCCTAGTTTCAAATTCTGTGAATGAATCGGACTATGATGATAGTTATATATGAATAAGCTTTCATTACATTAAAGCTATAAAGCAAAGTTGACAAAGTTATAAAGCTAAGTTTAAAAGTTCATAAAGTTATATAAATAACTTTAACGTTTGTTTCCGTATCGCAGGAGATTCTGTCCTGGTAGGCCCAGCTGAGATTCGAATCTACGATTCCCTGCTTCTCTTACAATCTTGCTAACAATTTGTCCATCCAACCGTTGCAATGTGACACAGTGACGTCATTGACATCATCGCGTGATGAAGAATTAGACTCTAATGATTTACTTTTACTTTTTTCCTTATGCCTCTTTCTTTGCATAATTTAAAATATGTTATACTATTTTATACATTGATTTTATATATTTTCATGATTGAATGTCAACGGTTATAGTCGACAGGTAACGTCATGACATTTATATTAGCAACCCTTAATTAAGTGAATTGAATTCTTGTGGCTTTGATTCCCGACCGCGCTGATCTGAGAGTAACATATCGGGCATTTACAGGACTAATTATACGGAGTACTGACAAAATTGCCTAATGGTTTTATGATCTGGTATTAAAAGTGATAGATATCAATATGGTTGACTATAATAAGTGCAATCTACAGCGTTACTATTATTATTATTATTATTATTATTTGTAATTAACCCTGCATGTATTATTATTTTTTTTACCCCGGGTGTAAAGAACCCGAGGTTTGATAAAAACGATTCGAGCAATACGTGCTGAATAGCCGCCCAGCTACTCGAGGCCGGGAGGCGATTATTATTATTATTATTATTATTATTTAAAAAGCGATTAAAATAATTCCTCTGCACTCTGGGAAGCCGCTTTAGCCAAAGTGCCACTGAAGCAGACTGCATTGAATCGCTGGAGAGCAATAGACAGTCGCTGCCACAGAAAAGATTTTTCGCGCTTATCACCAGTAATGGCGCTGGTCCTCCTGCCTATTTCGTCAATAAAGTCTGATGCGAGAGAGTTGATGGGCCCCAGGGTCTCAAAGGCAATAGGCATGAAGATATAGTTGCCAGAGATTTCGGCATACTTCAGAGTTTTCCTATTAGCCGCGGCCTCTGCTGCAGCACCAGCAGCAGCGCAAGAAAGGCCGAGATTGCTACGAGAAAGTGTCCGTAACAGTGACGTCCCAGCTAACACACTTCCCCTCTGCCCATGGTATTTGAGAGACACCGTCTGGACGTTTACCATCAGTGCGGATCAATCCCAGGGGCTCTTTAATGGCTGGGATATTCGCTCGACTCAGGGCGCGCCAGATCAAGTCGTTTATGAACTGATGTCTGCTGATTCTGCCGGCACTACGCTTGCACGACAGGCCGTGAATGCCTAACGCATTGACTGAGACACCACAAATGCAGTTGTGTGGCTCACATAAGGTAGTGCCCAGACGAAGACCGGCCGCGACTCTGACTGCTTCGTCGTCCAGACGGAGGCCGCATGATGAGATTGGTAAAGCCTTGATCCAGTCTCCACTATGGGGGGCCGACACTGCGAGCAGCCGCGCCTTTTCTTGTGGCAAAAGTGGCTTCGCCAGGAGTTCCGTGTGCAAAGCAGTAGTGACCTTTGAGTCCCAAGCCTTCATGCTATTAGCCGTCATACCGATTGGAGGTTCGGATGTGGACAGAGCAGTCCAAATGCCCTGAATCCTGGATATCTCCAAGTCGGGAATTTGAAAGAATCCGGAAAGGATTGAATCCTGTAGAACGCCAGTCCCCGCGGCTGAAGCCAAAAAGGCAGAAGGTGCCAGCGACGAGACAGAGCGTATACCCAATCCTCCGTAGCATATTGGCAGGCTAGCCTGAATCCATTGAGCTTCGTTAACATTAATATTATTATTATTATTATTAATACACTTACTTTTATTGTTAGTATTATTATTATTATTATTATTAGTATTACTTAATATTATTATTTTGATTCTCTCCTGACTTTCTCTCGACGGGTGTATGTCGACAGACTCCATTATTATATTTTTACTCTCAGCAGCGTTCATCCTAACCGGATAATCCCTAGGTCTGCACTGAGTCCGCTGAGCTTCCGTAGTCCTGCGCTTAATTTCCTGACTTGTTTTCTTTTTGCTTCCTTAGAGCAATTTAATATCAGAATCACAATTTCTAATCGCTCTCTCTCTCTCTCTCTCTCTCTCTTTGCTCAAGAAAGAAAACAACTCAAGAATTTTCGATCCGCACAAAGCTGGATTTACTTTTAAAACACTGACTAAGGCGGAGTTACTGTAATTCTACAACTGATAAATATAGAAGTCAATCTTTCTTAATTCGAATCTAAGCAGCCACAGCTTTATTCAATGAATACATTTAAATGATTTAATTTTTAATTGTTATTTAATTTAATCAGAGAATAAAGACTAATTTTGTCTACAATATTTCGGTTAAGTTTACGAAATATGTCCGAGTAACAGCTCAGCATTGTTTGCTTTTTCCATGGCTTATAAGTATATTAGAAATTTGTGGTAGTAAAGTCATATGAAATTGTAATGAAAGTTTGTGCAGTAAAGTTTTCTCTTATTTAAATGAGGTTTTAACATCATGGTCAGAAGCATGAAGAGATTCTCTTCAAGACGTCAGATGTACCGGTGTACCATGAAGGGTGATATCAGAGATTGTACACTGTCAATCTCTGATCAGCTCTGTCGGGAATTGATTCCAGGGCCGCAGGAACAGCCATTTAAACTTCACGACATTACATAACGCGCACACTAAGACATCAATACATAAAAAATGTCAACTAAAACTATAAGCTTAAAACTAATTCAATAAACTTTCACAATTTAATGAAAGTTTTTCAAACAGAATTTCAGAGTAAGGGAGCGGGATTAGCGCACTCGGTTAAGCTGAGCGTCATTTGAACGACGTTAAGCTCCCTCGCGCCGGTTAATATTTTGTGGGCGATCACCTTGGAAGACCGACTGTTGACAGCTTTGAAAGAAAAAATCCCGAGGGTGTTGGAAGGTTATTCTTAAATCCGCGCCGGCTGCAATTGATGCGCCAACGAAAGGCAACGATTACTAATAACCATGGAGAGGAATGGAGGAAAACTACAAAAACAGAAACCAAGCAAGGAAACTATGTAGCACATGCAGTATGTCATGTGTGTAACTATGCGAACAAAAAAAGAACGCTATGGATAACAACGAATCAATATAACCTGAAAATTGTAGGGTTCATATGTTCGAGAAGCTACAGAATTATTCTACAAGTTTTGTATTTTCCTAATACACGTTTTTTATATCATTTTAATTAGTTCTATAACAATTTAGAATTCTTAGGAGACGTTTTATAGACGTCCGCAAAATTCCAAAGGCGAATATTAAAAATTTACTTTCAATAGTAGGCCTGTTGTAGAAAGTAACTGGAAGTTTTTGCTTTTAAGAGTAGATCATATGAAACTCCTATAATATGATCAATCAAATAAATTACAATATCATTTGATTTTTAATTGATCCACTAAGTGGATCGATCCACTGTGTCGCTAAGTTAACTAAAAATATAAAATTAAGGTATACAATAAACCATTTTTGTCTATCAGGAGGATTCAAAACCGCGTCAAGTGTGTTTATGTTTTTGTACGACTTTAGATGATTATTTTAGTTAGGCTAATGGTAGAGAAATGAAGAACCTTTGTATTTGTTAGTAGGTGAAAGATTCAAATTCAGTCTCGATCATCAATGGTGTTGAGATAGGTCATCTTCAATGACACGCTCTTGAGATAGGAAATCGACGTTAAAAACTAACTTAAAACTGAGTTTTGCTGTCTTAGTCTATCGGAGTTGAATAGTCAGTTGAAAGTGCTACTGTAGAAAGAATCACATTTTCTTTTAGGCAGCAAGTTAACAACACTACTATAAAGAATAAGTCTACATACTAGTCTAAATCACAATTTTACATTTATACTTTATTTTTACAATTAATTTTGAATCAATTTACAGCTAATGATTATTTATACATATATAATTATACACCTATATTTATATTTATATAGATATAATATATATATATATATATATATATATATATATATATATATATATAAACAGTGTATATATATATATTGACATATAATATATATATATATATATATATATATATATATATATATATATATATATATATGCATATGATACGTGAGTGTAAGTGTATATCCATTTACACAGACATCAAGCTTATTTACAAAACATCTGGAAATGAATTTCATTTTTTGATTCGTTAACTTCCGTTGCCTAAGATATCTTTCATTATTAACTTCCGCCGTCGAGTGTTATCTTACCAAGTGTAGGCGCTTATTATATCTCAACATCCAACTCAAAAACTAATTAAGCTCGGTGTTTTGTTTCCTTTATTCTGGTCAGTTCACCCCAGCAACGCGTCACTAGCAGAATTTTGTACTGGATTACAGTGAACCATTGTTCAACTCACTGGTACTTTTCTCGATTTAGTTCTGAGATGACGTCCTTATTAAAAGAGTCGTTTTTCAATTTTAGAACAAAAATGTATATAATTTCCCAGACACGAAATATTCCCGCCGCTACAGATGTCTTTTGAAGACTTCTACCTGGCTTCGAAATAATGGTTTAATCAGAATTGGGAGATTTACAGCTTTCAAGTGCCCAGTACTCGTGTTGAAGTCAGGTTCAAGACCTTATGTATAGATTTCAATAGTGTGCCTTCTGGTAACCGAGATGTGATTTAATAATTAAAATAAATAAATGTAAACAAAGAAAACTGACATGTTGTAGATTCATTGTTACACTAAGCTTAGAGTCGATAGGCCTGTATAATTTAACTATATAATTAATTGTATCATTATAACTTTATTTAATTGAGTTAGAATCTTTTGTGGTAATTCTTTTCATGTTTTATTTGGATTATTTCTTACCAGGTACTTTTACATTATTTTGTTAGTAACGTGAGTGGAGTTAAAAAGTAAAACTATTTTGAAGGTTAAGCAGCAGCTGCTACTTTTTAATTATCATTGTTGTTATCATTATGGACGAATTTCGTATCGAGAAAATGTTAGACTTTTCTTCTTCAATATTCATTGTTTCGGAAGTGAAAACAATGACATTTGAGCTTCACTGCGCAGTGAAGTAGTAGAAATATGAAGTAAAAATTGTGTTTTGTATAGTTTTCAAGAACTCTCAAGAATTTCTGCTGTCTCCAATCTAGACTTTTGACCATGGATGCCAAACTCATCCGCTACAGCTCAACTTCTGATATTATTACTACAGTTTAAAAGCTAATAGTTATATTTAAGTACTTTATAGCATCCATTTCTATATATCATGGGTACTGACAACAAAAATATGGCTGGGATTCATGTCAAAAGCCCTGTGTTCAAAACAACTTCAATTAAGTGTACTTTTCCCCGTTTTGTGTCCGCGTTGTTTGATGAATTGACCAACCGGTGACTGCACGTGTCGTAGAAGGCGACTAAAGCACTTAGATCCACACCAACGTCAAAATGGGGATTCGGTTGGTGACCGCCTAGGCTCCAGAAATTGGTACAAAAATTTAAACGAATGGAATAATCTCAGATAGGGGATTGATTGATGGATGATATGATGTAGGACAGAGAGCATTTGAGAGTCTATTCGTATCCCGATCCTAGTTAAACAGGGATTCAAGAGAATATGATGATGACGATGATGATGAGTTAAGTGTGTTATCCATTAATTATTAATCGAAACTGCAATACACATATACATGTGAATATATCTTCTTATTCAGTAATGTCAGAGCTCAAGTGAGTACTGGGATATGAACCTTATTTTCGTTATATCAACGATCGCAACTGAAGAGAGATTGTTCTGAAATAGCAACGTTTAATGATTAATCTCGTTTATTTATTAGTTTAATACAAGTATACATATCCGTTCGACTTTCTACTATTTTTCTAAACTAGATCGCGTTGCAGCTTTGTTACGTTCTCTTTAGTCAATCAGAATTGCTTCTATATATACATGTATTTATGTACATACACACACACACATATAGGGCCTATATATACACACACATATATATATATATATATATATATATATATGTATATGCATGTATATATATATATAATATCTATATATATGTATATAGACGGAGGGATTTAGCGCACTTAGTTTGGTTGCTCGTCAATATTCTAAGGTAAACAATATCGGCTTCGGTGATTACATGGTTGGGTGACCACCTTGGGGAATCTAGTGTTGACTGCTTTGAATGAAAAAATCCCAGGGTGTTGGAAGGTTATTCTTAAATCGGCGCAGGCTGAAATTGATGCAACAGCAGAAGGCAACGATTACTAATAACCAGGGAGAGGAAGTAGGAAACGGACCCTAAATAAGCATCTGACTTCCGGACCCAATGCGCCGATATATTGTGCTACATATTTACAGTCCGCACATAGCAAACTTCAAATATGGTTGATTTGGGTTATTTTAGTTTACTAATTATCTAGGTTTACGAGAGGAATCCGCACTTAGTCACGCCTGCATTGGCTGGTAGCAGAGTTGTGTAAAAATGTGACACGTGAAACAATGTGACAACTGAGAGTAGGGAATTACTATAACGACTTACAATAATGCGTATTATGTGATACCTCCTGTTGTCTTCTAAGCTCTTTTAAAGTTTTAGAATCAAAATACTTTACATGCGTAACATAATAAAACAGTATATTGAGATGACAACACTACTGCATCAGTTTTGTCTTATTTTTCTAAATTCCCACATGTGAAATAATGGTGGGAGAGCCTATTTTCTGCTATTTTTTGTTAACAAAAATATACCAAATAGATATTTTGGTTTAGTTTTTAAAACTAAGGCTAAATATTTCTCGTGTATTGTTCGGGTTGCTTGAAGAGTAGACCAACCGTGCAAATATGCATATGTCGTAGAAGGCGACATAAAATTAGATTTAAACCAAAGTCAGAAAGGACATTCGGTTGGCGAGCGCCTAGACTCCAGAAATTGCTACAAGAACTTAAACGAATGGATAAACTTAAAGACTAATCGCATCCTAACCCTGGTTAAGCTTGGGATTTAAGGGAAGATGATGATGAATAGAGATTGTAATTCCATTGTAACGCGATTGTGCCCCTTTAAACCATTTAACTTCCCGACCTGAACACTCGGGATAAATTAAACATAAAAATATAAATTCTGATATACGTTATAATAGATATATAAGTGTATGTAGAATTTCTGCAGCTCATTTGAGTAGATCTAACACTACATTTGAAAATGTATGCGTAACTGCGGCAATTTTCTACAAATAATTATTTCTTTTGAAAATGGCTTTAACTTAGACACGAGCTAAGCCAAATTTAAAATCGATGTTACAGCAAGAACGTAACGATTACAAAACAGATATCGCAAATTTCGCCTTTCAAAAACCTTTAGTTACCGACTATAATTTAACATTTTACACAGTCTATATTTTTTACAATTTAAGGTCTCCATTACTTTAAACGTACATGTGTATATCTATAATGTACATGTACATGTAGATAGTAAATAAATACAGGTCAAAACTATCAAATAATTCGTTTTAGTGTTTTTAAGGGCTAAACAATTTCTGAATACTGCTGCTTGCTGCAGAGAATAATATTATCAGAATCATATCAGAATGATGATCATTTTATTCTTGTCTTTTTATAATAAGCACCAGGACCCCTAAACTCAGCAAACTAACTTAAAATCTTGAGAATTGACAAATGATTGGCAACTTATTTGATCCCGTTAATTATTATAAACAGCTTTTATTTCACCATTCGGGTAGCAAGACAAGAAACAAATACAATACAATCATGCAAGTAAACACAAAACTAGCGTTGGAAAAAATTCGACGCAAGCATACACTCAATCAACTCAAAATTATCAACTAGAAATTATTTAAATGATTTCCAGCGATCGTTCAAAGTAGTTTCACAATAATGACTTCCAGTCAAGTCTCTCAACCTGGAAGCTCTCTGGCAAGATATATGTTATTACTTATTAATTAATAGCAACAACTCTTCATTGAAACAATTACAGTATTTACAAGTATTATCAGAAAGACACAATTTCCTCAAAAAATTAAATCTTCTATTTATAATCTTAAGTTCAATTTTAAGTTCTATCTTTGAAGCAACTAATTCATATGCTTGTTTAAAAAACCTTAAAAACATAACTGCACACTGATTTAATAATAACCATCCATCAACGTAACCTCGAATTTTGAATGTCTTAATAGCGTAGCATAGAGTAGCGTATTGAATGTCTTAATAACGTCATGAAGTTTTAAATGACAGATCCTGAGGTGAATTGAACCCTCGTGGGTTCGAAACCCAGCCGCGCTGATCTGAGAGTAAAACCTCCGGCATTCACTGGACTGGTTTCACGGAAAATGGTCTAAATTGCCTAACGAAATAAACATGTCGAATTAAAAGTGATAGATATCAACATAGCTGATCATTTCACTATAATGCGTGCTTTACTTTACCATAGGGTATTTTCGTTCAAAGTTGTCAACACTTGGTCTTCCTATGCGGTTATCCAACATGTACTAACTGAGGCCGATATAGCTTAACTTCGCCTACTAACGCGTAACTAAACCAAGTGCGCTAAATCCCACCTACTTTTTAGCTATTTAAATATCCGAAAGCAGACATAACTGTTTATTATTGCTCTGATTGTCTACCTGTCTAGACTTTCATCAACACAGAAATTATTTTAATCTCTCAAAAATTAGTTCAATCCGTATTTTGCTATATTATCATCCTAATAATACTTTTATAACGTAATCAGGTTATCGGGAAACTAATATTCTCGTCGAATATTATTGACAATTTTTTATTATTCTCTTTCCAAGTATTAGACCAGTGTTCAATTTATACTTGCATTAATTTATTTTAGAAACTAGAATTGATTACATAGAAAGTGCCTCGTTTTGCAAAGTAAATTACAAATTCATTATTAAACTTCAACAACATTAATATATGTAATTCAATATAACCAAATATTGAAGTATTATTTTTCTTTCTTATAGAAATTATAGACGAGTTTCAAGTTAATCTCTACAGTTTTTCTTAGTAGATAGTGGATTAAATTTAAATGAAGTTCCAATATTGCAATTTTCAAAATAATTAAAAATGCACTGGCATAATTTATTTGATTCGCCCTGATCGATTCTGCAACTATCTTATTTGATTAATAAATATGCGAAACGAGACACTTTTATCCCCTTCTGAATAATAAATCTGATTTGTCCTGTCAGTTTTATCAATTTACAATTGCGGCACTGCGAGTACATGCGTGTGGTAGCAAGTTTTTAATTCTCTCGTCACTATCAGAGTGTTGCAATGGTTTTGCTAACTAAAGAGATCCTTACTTAATTTGCTTTTGAGAGAAAAATTCACGAAATATAAGGAATTCTCTTTTAGAATGAATGACTTTAACGGAAAAATTAGTCTACAATGAGATAATTTACCACCAAAAAACAGTTCGCAAACTAGCCACTTAAAATTACAGACTGCTTGAAGTGATGAGTTTCTGAATCCCACCCCCCTCTATGAACTGTGGGTTTTAAATGCTAATGTTGGCCTTAACGTCAGTTTTATCTTCCGACAGCGATTCAGTGACAAGCTATACCAGAATATGAACCAATCACGTACATAGCCGCAGTGAGACACCTTTGAATATTGCTGGGAACACTATCGCAAAGCTGTAGTTTAAAAAAAACTACTTTTTAAATTCCGAATTCGTCTCTAATTTTAGGAAAACTACGGCTCTTTAATGGCTGTATGTGTCAGTAATGAGATGCATATACTGAGCAGAAATGCAACTCCAAAAAGTAATTTAAAAAACAAATCATAATAAATAAAATAAAATAAACAAAACTAATACTGATCAATAAAATAAATAACTCACAATTAAGGAATTATCACAATGATTGAAAGAGTTTAATGTCATTTTATTTTTTAAAAATGTATCTTCATATTGACATTCAAAGATACGATTTCTCAGGTTAGCTCATTCACGAGGCCAGAATGTTCCGATTATCCAATGTCCATAAAAGAAGAAGAGGATGATGATTATGATAATGATTAAGATGAGCCAATTTCGATAGAAGATGAAGATGATGATGCTCCAGTGTCGATAAACGATGATGATGATTAGGTGATGTAGATTGAGTATATAGCATATTAATATAGGATGATATTATTTTACTTGTCAATGTTAGACAACCTATTATTAATAGAACACTTCATCTGCTTTGGTATGTCTATCAATATTCAAAAGCTGATCATTATCAAGGTTAAGATAATTTACTTCACTAAATATTTAACTGTAAGTTGAATTTATTTTCTCTTGATAGAATTGATGGCAAATGGGGTTTGACTACCTCGTGTTTTAAATTTTATATCAAGCCATTGTAAAGTTTTGTGTTCTAAATAAATTGTTCATGTGTGTTTGAAGAATATTATAGCTGTGGTTTTATTTACGCATACCTCTCATATTTACCCATATTTACATACGCATATGTAAATATGGGTCAAAGATAACAAAGCATACATGATTTATAATTTGGTATTTTATCTCTTACTCTCAAGTATTCTTCTTAATATTAAATTGACTATGCGTAGAAAATACAATTTAACTAGCAAATCATAGCAATGACTGGCAACAGTGGAGAGCGAGAGAGAGAGAGAGAGAGAGAACAATTATCACGCGACAGCATATTTCAATTATGCATTAATATTAACTAGGGCTTTGCATAGTTTTATGTTGACCAATATCATTCCTATGAGCAAATCTTTCCAGTTAGTTTGCAAACAGACATTCTCCTACTGCTTCTTTTTATTGTGATATTCTTACATTTTTTTCACCAAGAGATCGATGTAATCTTTACTCCAAGATGCTTAGCATTTCGACCTGAAGGAACTCTATTAGATTAGCCGTCGATGAGTCTTCGGAGCAAATATTGAGCAATGTCTTCAACGGTTGTACTTTCTGTTTCTGGTAAGCATTGAATACTGACAGTGTTAGGAAATGATTAGAGAGGCAATGCTGAAAGAGAGATGTGACCATTTTGTATGCTGCTGCAAAATTATAGAGAGCCAAAGAGCCAATGTTTAAATGGCATTTGATTAGAATTGCACAATTAGGTGGAGTACGTATTGATATTGTATGTATTTGCTGCATATTCTGCATTGCGCAAAATTATTTTGTCTTGTCAGTATCCCTGTAATGCTTACTTTTGTTGCATTAATCGCTTCGAGTCATATTTTGAACTGTAGGGAGAGGTGGGTCCAATTTCTATTTTAGTCATTGCTAGCGAAGGAAAAGAAGTTTGGTTCATTATGAGTCAATTAAACCTCCATCTCGCTGTGTGTCAAATAACGGAAAAAAAGAAATGACCAAGTCAGAAAACTTAAAACCAATCAATCATATAATCAATCATTCACTCCACCAATCAGTCAGAATTCAATTAGTCAATTAATTAATTTAAAAGAATCAGTCACCTAGAATTGAAACTATTATTTGAAAACGATTTGCTAAACCGAAAGAAATAGAAAGAAGAATGAAATAAATAAATACAAGACATGTTTCGAAGAATATATTATTTATTTACGCATTAATTAATATGCAGGTCAGTATATTAATTAGAGATGGGAATTTTATGAATTTCAAGAGTTCGGGTTCGGTTCGGTTCGTTGAAAATGAAAGTTCGGTCCGGGTTCGGTTCTAACAAGGGTTCGGGTTCAGTTCGGCTTCAGCTTGCTTTTCAACTCGCAAGAGTTCGATTCGAGTTGTCTTACTCCACATCTTGTCTTACTCCACGTCCTAATTCGCCTTCTTCTGAGTATTCTGGTTGGTTTTGATTACTGCTCTTTGATTCATGTACAAGTACAAAATGGTTTGGTTTGGATAATGTTGCAATTGTTTAACTTTACTAATAATAATTATGGTTATGACAAACATGTTTAAATTGGTTTATGGTAAACATGCTTAAAAATTAATTAAGTCATAATAGCTGCCACATTTTTTCACCTGGGTAAATATATGACAATGAAAAAAGGAGAGAAGTGGTATTTATTCCTGTACAGTTCTTAAAATATTGTAAGTTGACCAACAAATATTCATAATATAGATAATTAGCTTTATTATTGTTTCTGAAATATTTTCCTTGATTACAACGAGCAAAATAGAATGCTTCATCAATTTTTAAATTTGTATTGTCACAATAGGCCTCTATATTAGATACGTTTATAATTAAGTGGAAATGTCTTGGCTAAAATTTGATCCAATATTTCAGAGACAAAGTGCAATTTAGAAACATAAAAATGTCAAAAAGATGATTTAGTAAACACGTGTACTTCCATAGAAAAATGATCATAATATACACCGTTTGCTATCAACTGACCAGTAATAAGCTTCAAAATTTACCTTGGGGTTTAAAATTTGAAACTCTCAGATCAATTATGAAGTTACGAAATTAGTTATAAAATTATTGCATTGCTATGGTGCAAAATTATTTACTCCAGATAGCCTTAACACATAGAATGTCATATATAATTACATCTGTAAATCGGGCTGCAAAAATATTAAGGTAGCAAACTAAAATTAGAAAAAAATCATAATTTGAATTTAACAGAAACAAATCCACCTAGATTGAGTCTAGCATTTTCAGATTTTTATGGGATACTCTCATCACTATTGCCTCTTTGATGTTAATCTTCATTCCATATTTCAATGCCGTATCATTCAGACTATCCATTATCTTCTGTAGGCCCGTCTCGCTTCCCGCTGCCATTCCTTTGTACCGCTACCATTTCAAAATTTGTGTCGGAAGCAGCCTTACTTGAATATATGCTGTTAGATACTGTAAGACATGTTAATGCAAAAGCTAATGCATATATTTGTATTGTTCTTACTCGCTTTATTTAATGTCAGAGGAACTCCAAGAGTTTAGTTCAGTTCGGTTTGGACGAAGTCTGGGCTCGGGTTCGATTCGGGTTCAGCCAGAGTCTAGGTTCGGGTTCGGTTCGGTTCGGGTTCGGTCAGAGTCTGGGTTCGAGTTCGGTTCGGTCAAAATTCTAGATTTTATGGTTCGGTTCGATTCCTATCTCTAATATTAATGAGTTGAGGTATATGATTTAGACCTCTTGATTGGTAATGCCCTGAGGGAGATACAGGTAGATACATAGAGGGAGAGAGAGACAGAGAGAGAGAGAGAGAGAGAGAGAGTGAGAGAGCGAGATATATGTATATGTGTGTATATATATATATATATATATATATATATATATATATATATACATACATAGATAGAGAGTGAAAGAGAGAGAAAGACACGGATATATATTAGAGATGGGAATTT
Organism: Enchytraeus crypticus; assembly: GCA_905160935.1. Taxonomy (NCBI): domain Eukaryota; kingdom Metazoa; phylum Annelida; class Clitellata; order Enchytraeida; family Enchytraeidae; genus Enchytraeus; species Enchytraeus crypticus. Next base: position 2,182,816 of record CAJHZI010000713.1, read on the forward strand.
TATGAATTTACAGAGTTCGGGTTCGGTTCGGTTCGTTGAAAATGAAAGTTCGATTCAGTTCGGGTTCGGTTAGCAGTTGACAATTTGAGAGTTCGGTTCGGTTCGTTGAAAAAGGAAAGTTCGGTTCGGGTTCGGTTCTAACAAGGGTTCTGGTTCGGCTCGGGTTCGGCTTGATTTCCAACTCGCAAGAGTTCGATTCGAGTTCGAAATGGTTTGGTTTGGATAATGTTACAATTGTTTAACTGTCCTTATAATAAACATGGCTATGACAGACATGTTTAAAATGGTTTATGGTAAATATACTTAAAAATTAATTAAATCATAATAGCTGGCACATTGTTTCACCTGGGTATAAATATGACAATGAAAAAGGAGAGAAGTGGTACTTATAACTGTACATTTCTTAAAATATTGTTAGTTGACCGACAAATGTTCATATTATAGATATTTAGCTTTAATATTGTATCTGAAATATTTTTCTTGAATATAACGAGCATATAGAATGCTTCATTAATTTTTACATTTTATTGTCACTAGAGACCTACATATTAGATACGTTTATTATTAAGTGGAAATGTCTTTTTAAAATTTGATCCAACATTTCAGAGACAAAGTGCAATTAGTAACATGAAAATGTCAAATAAAGATGATTTAGTAAGCACATGTACTTCCATAGAAAAATGATCATAATATACACCATTTGCTATCAACTGACCAGTAATAAGCTTCAAAATTTACCTTGGGGTTTAAAATTTGAAACTCTCAGATCAATTCTGAAGTTACGAAATTAGTTATGAAATTATTGCATTGCTATGGTGCAAAATTATTACTCCAGATAGCCTTAACTCATAGAATGTCACATATAATTACATCTGTAAATCGGGCTGCAAAAATATTAAGGTAGCAAACTAAAATTAGAAAAAAAATCATAATTTGAATTTAACAGAAACAAATCCACCTAGATTGAGTCTAGCATTTTCAGATTTTTATGGGATACTCTCATCACTTGTGTCTCTTTGATGTTAATCTTCATTCCATATTTCAATGCCGTATCATTCAGACTATCCATTATCTTCTGTTGGCCCGTCTCGCTTCCCGCTGCCATTTCTTTGTACCGCTACCATTTCAAAATTTGTGTCGGAACCAGCCTTACCTGAATATATGCTGTTAGATACTGTACGACATTTAAATGCAAAAACTAATATATAATGTGTATTGTTCTTACTATCTTTATTTAATGTCAGGCTCGAGAAGAAGAGAGGAACTCCAAGAGTTTGGTTCATTTGGGTTTGGACGAAGTCTGAGTTCGGGGTCGGTTCGGGTTCGGCCAGAGTCTGGGTTCGGGTTCGGTCAGAGTCTGGGTTCGAGTTCGGTTCGGTTTGGTCAAAATTCTAGATTCTAGGATTCGGTTCGGTTCAGGTTCGGTTCGATTCCCATCTCTTTCTCTCTCTCTCTCTCTCTCTCTCTCTCTCTCTATATATATATATATATATATATATATATATATATATATATATAAAGAGAGAGAGAGAGAGAGAGAGAAGGAAAGAGAGAGAGAGAGAGAGGGGAAAGAGATAGGGAGAGAAACAAGAGAGAGATAGAGAACGATATAGAGATAGAGGGAGAGGGAGAGAGAGAGATAGAGAGAGAGAGAGAAAGAGAGAGAAAGAGATAAAAAAGAGAAAAGTGAGAGAGATAAAGAGAGGGGTGCAAAGAGAGAGAGAGAGAGAGAGAGAGAGAGAGAGAGAGAGAGGGAGGGAGACAGAGAGAGAACGAGAGAACGATAGTCTATCCATAGTTTATACGCACGAGTCAAAAACTAAGCCCCTTCTAAGATTGAATGAAAATGAAACTAATTTAGTTGTCAACTTCTTGGATATCATAAATTAAATTAATCCTAAATTTCGATAGAAGAAATTTCGGGAATTATGTACAAAAAAAGAATTATGTCTGGCAAATATGATTAAAGTGCAAAAATTTTATTTCTTTTTATGGGCAACTTTAACTATATATTAAAACCATAACTAAACCATTATTAAAACTGCAACCATATGTTAACATAGTAACACTATAATTTCGATGTTAACTAACCGGTTCAAGAGAATTAAGATAAATAATGTGAGGCTCTAGACAAATTTGAATTTAGATTACTCTCGTAATTATCATAACTCTAACTATTGAACTATTTTGAATACACGATGTACTGATTGATTGACTATAAGAAAATTAAACTAGAGTAAATAAAAGCTGATTAAAGTATTGATGCGGTTTCTCTATGATAAACAATTCTCTATTTCTCTCTATCTCTTTTTCTCTCTCTCTTCTCTTTCTATATCTCTCCTTTTTTCTCTCTCTCTCTTTCTCTCTCTCTCTCTTTGTCTCTCTCTCTCTCTTTATTTATCTCTCTCCGTCTCTCTCATTATTTCTCTCTCTTTCTCTCTCTCTCTATCTCTCTCTTTCTTTCTCACTCTTTCTTTCTCACTCTCTCTTTCTCTCTTTCTCTCTCTAATTCACTCCCTCAGTGCACTGTGCAGCGCCTACTATCTACTGACATCAAATCGAAATCATTAGAGATATTTGGAGGAGGCAATATTAATATATCTCATAAAAAACATATTGAAGAGCAAATGGCTCGTAATGGCTCGTAGCAAGTGGTAATTTTAATAATTCAATGGTAAAATCATACTGTTTTTAAACTAAACTGGGTCTCTGTTATTTTACATTTGGACCCGTTAATTGGTTCTCATACTTTGTGTGATGTTGTCGTGTGACGAAAGAAGCAACCAGTTTTTTTTATAATTTATTTATTTTTATTTAGTTTTTATTTATTTTAATTTTATATGCGAACTAATAAAAATATACAGGAGAAAAAGTCTACTGATTGAAAAGAAAACGAATCACATGGAGTATGTACAATGACTTGTAGCTGAAAGAGCATTATTACAATAAAGAGATTGTATTGAGTCTCAGGCATAAGAAAATTATTTTTTTGAAGTCTAGAGAAAATAGGATATGTATAAATAAATAAAGAGAGAGTGAGAGAGAGAGAGAGAGAGAGAGAGAACCAAGTAAGATTGTAGATACTGATTTGTGGAATATTTTTCAACGATTAATCATATTTTCGGATATGGGCTGCAAAAGGAAAAGGAAGCTGTTTAAATAATTGCACATGTATGGATGTATCTAGGGTGTCTATATATCCTCTGTTGTGTCCGGGTTGTTGTCAGAACAGGATCTAAGTCTGAGTCGGAAAATGTCAGACACGAACTTTAAACCTTATTCAGGCCTCGATAACTTCAGTATAAACTACACTAACAAAAAAACATAACAAAATCAGTGTTTAAAAATATTAAAGTAGTATTTAACAGAATAAAATATGAACACTAATATATGAATTAGGGCATAATTAAACCAGAACAGACATCGATCAGAACTTAAAAAATTACTTTAACCACTAAGTTCGAAAACTATACATTCAAATCAAGTTTAGCACTGAAAAACCTTCTACTCAATACAATATAGCTAAACTATAACTTTAATGAACCAAACTTAAAACAACTACTGTAACTAATTTATGAACTAGACGACTAGATTAGAACTAAACTCTGCAGCCTGGTGCTATAGTGAAATTAGAACTAAAACTAGCGTGCTAATCCTAAACTAGCTACTAATATAAAACCTTCTATGATACTATAGACTCCTAGACCTTAAAACTCACTGCTACTCGGCTAAAATTATCCCAATAGTATCCTGGTACTATAAGCTAAAATATATAAGTCTAGTATCCTGGTAGTATCGTCTATAACTAAAGAATTGACTTGGAAAACCACTTCAAACTAAAATCTAACTATTCTGCCAGAACACAAACATCGAAGTCCCCCAACATCGCTCACAACAAACCGCATTATCTTCTTCACAGCTACGTGCGACAACAACAACAATTTTGTAATTCAATATAGCATATCGAAAACACAAAGAAACTTATATATATATATATATAAGTTAGGATATATAGAATATATATATATATATATATATATATATATATATATATATATATATATATAGAAGCACGAACCCTGACAGTTTTTTTAGAAATCGCCTGTGTAGACCCTAATGTATACACATGTCGTATAAGGCGGCATAAAAACAAGATCAAATACAACGTCAAAAAGGGCACTCGGTTGGTGAGTGCCTAGGATCCAGAAATTGCTAAAACAATTTAAACGAATGGAAAATATATGGGATTGACTGATAATATGGAATGGGACAGGAGGATTGGAGAAGGTCTATTGGTATCCCGACCCCACTTAAACTGGAATTTTATGAAGAAGATGATGATGATGACGATGATGATGTTGATGAGGTATGATTCTAAAGGTATGTAACATAAATCTTAGTCAGGTTTTGCAGTTTATTTATGACATAAATTCACAGTTCCAGTTTAGAATTAATCTAATTCCTACTTCTAATACCGTCATTTGAGACACTGAGGTTTATTCCTGTCTAAAGAAAGAACAAAACCAGAATGTTCATTGCACGCGTAGGCTAATGGTTTGATTATATTTATAAGTACGGCTGCATGTATAATGCACATTCCCATTACTATAATGCTATATAATACTTACTTAAAATATTTAAATAAATTGTGTCGTATAAATATTGCAGAAATTAAATGTACAGTATGCTGATAAATATAGACCTAAATAGCATTCTTAGCTATTAACAAATTTTAAATATATATTTTGAAAATTGCAATTTTCTTTTATTGATTGGGGTTAGGTTGGAGGCTTAATAAATATAATACATTTTTTATGGTTCAAAGTAATCTGTCAATGACGAAAAGAAAACCACAGATCATAGTTTATGTAAAATGTTAGTAAAATGAAGAAACAAACACAGTTATATCAAATGATTAATTTAGCCATGTGAAAATTTCAAATATTAAACACCAAAGAAATACTATTTTGCAATTCATAATGCACTCTTAGTCAGCTTCCCCGTGTTGTGCTCAGGTGTTGTTGGACCACTGCAGAATTGGGCAACCGCAAACAATCTGCCGCGTGTACGTAAGAGGCGACTAAAGGCAGGAGTTTAGGATGACAAGAGGGGACCCACCTCACCATGAAATATTTTCGCCAGGATTAAATGGTAATTAATCCATCAAACTGAGGAAGGCAACGGGAAACCACCTCAGAAGCCATATTTTCCCAAGCTATAGGTTACATAAGGTATGGATAAGGCACAGACTTTGTGAAGGGATTAACTTGTTGATCTAAGGAGTGCTCTTATGGAGCGAGAAAACAGACTTTGAGTATGAATATGTACCTTGAACCTACCACTTGGGAGTGCACTGAAGAAGAATGCACTCTAAAAACATTTAACTCCATACTTTGTTCGAATCGTTAAATTTCGAAGTGTGGCAGATGAAGGCTTTTCAGCAGAAATGGGGAGAAGTTGGTAAAACTAAGTGTAGGTCAAGAGGTACATTCCCCTAGAACGAGACTAGCGACAGCCTAGTGGGCTAATACCCCTAAATTCGTGGCTCAGCCCCCAAAGTTTTAATCCCTTGTCCTCTTAAATATTTAGGGACTAGCATCAAGCACCACATTTAGCTCCCCCATTTGCTCCCCTCACGTTTATGCTCTAAATCTCTTCCCTGTCCCTTCCACGGTTTTATTGTGCCTTGGATGAAATTTAAAACAATATTGCAGTTATTCGTAGAAAAGTTTACAACATATTTATAGTTACGTGTATTACACGTATTACATGTTACATGTATAGTTACATTTACTCTGCATTAATGTGTATTTACTCTGTATTACTTCACCGAGCTTAGACTCTTTGTGGTAACCCTCTTCCTGATTATTTGTTTAGTTTATAATTAACTATGCTGTATTTGTTGTTAATTATGACATGGAAAACAAACAAAAAGGTTGAAATGAATGAATGAATTTATTAGTAAATGTTTAATATATATATAGAAAACTAATTAATTTCAGCAAGCTTCATGACCGGAAATCAGGGACGTAATACACAGATAGAATATTTATGCTGAATGGTGAGAACGTCAGCAAACGTTTCTAACTATTTAACGACAAGTGTTGAACTCTTATCCGAGTCCAACCTTAAAATATTACGTCTTTAGCTTCAGAAGGATGATTAAAAATAACTCTTATTTAAAGCAAGATAAATTATCTACTTTTAGTGATATATCTATAACAGTAATCTAGAATAATATTTCAGATATCCTGTTGCTAAATACTTAATCTTGTTCTTACTCTATGGTATTTTTCCGCTAGGACTCTAGGAATAAACTTGTTCAAGCTGTTTCCTGCTTCGCAATCAAAAGCATTCCTCCATTGATGTTCCAGGCTAATATAATCGCGAATCAGAAGACTTTAGGATGTTATTGGTGAACATGTTTATTGCAAAACATTTCAAATAACGTTTTATTGATACTTCAAGGAATTTTTTTGATTAGGAGAGAAAGTAGATCCATGGGAGAGTTATCAAGCATGGTGGGCTGAAATAAATTGTAAATGCCGCTGAATTTCTTTTCATATCAAATATACATGTATAGTTCAAGGCCTTCTTATGACTCATCAGGAAATAAAATTACATACACGTGTACCGATATTCCAAGGAACTCGGCACGGGCGGCAGTTTGCTAAGTATTTTGTGTTTTAATGCAGCAAATAGTTGATCTGATATAGTTATGTAGTGATAAGAAGCCCCATGATGTAGGTCACCATTATAAAATCTTCAGATTGTTTGAAGAAATTTAATTAGTAAAAATTGTTTTATTGGTGGATGAGAGTTTCTCGGTAGACCATTACAATGTGAATTGTCTTGGGAAGCTTATGAATTAACTAATAAACTAAAATCTGCTCTTTTTAATATTTTAGTTGTCACTGCAGCTTAGCACTCCACGTCATTTGCGTCATTTTCTCGGTCATTAGCTCTTTCACCTCGTTCTGCTTTTATTATTTGGCAGAAACTTTCGATATATATATATATATATATATATATCACATTTTGTCGTCTTCTATAACATTTACTATTTTTCAGGATTAATGCCATTTCATCATAACTACTTTCATATTGCGGCTTCAAAATATATTTAATCGAATCCGAGTGGTGATCCACATTTTTATCTGCAATTAGTACTAAAGAAAGTTAAGAAACGCGACGTGGGGTGTGTTCATAGTGCTCGATGCTGTCTTCGATGAATATGCAGCTCTAATTGCTTGCTGCCCTATTGTTGCTGCTGCTAATTATATTAAAAATGTTAGACTAACATTTAGCATTTAATTAAGCTATTTAGATTAATGTGCATTTTGACAGGTCAAGGCATAAAAGTTTAAACTTCGGATCCTGAGATGCGTGGAATATCACTTCATTCAATTCCAGGCGATGGGACGCTAAATAACATTGAATAAAAGGGCGGACATTCAAAGGTCCGGTAAAAAATAGGCAATAAACTGAACTGTTTATCGATTTAATAGGCACTATTAAAATGATAGATATATCGTAGTGGCAGAACTTTTCTCAATAATGTGTTTTAAGTATGTATCTTATCAGCGTGAGAAGTTGATTTGTTTCTACTTTTATTCAATTAACTAAGAAATTTCTCTATTCATACAATTTATATAAGAAGACTTCTATATAGCTCAGTTGACAAATTAAAATTTCTACACCCTCATTCCTTTTCACGAAAGCTAGTAATGTTAAGTTAATTTTTAATATTTTAATTAAAATACTTGATATCAACGAAAGAAGGAAAATAGTCTAGTCTTTTCCATTAATTTACGCTTCCTACGTCGCTCATGCTGCTAACTGTCAGCAAACTGAGACGGAATTTTCGCTTTTCTAGATGTATCCAATATAGGATACTATATAGTATCCTATATAGAATACTATATAGTATCCTATATAGGATACTACATAGTATCAATATATAGGATACTACATAGTATCCTATATATAGGATACTCTATAGTATCCTATATTGAATACTATATAGTATCCTATATATGATACTACATAGTATCCTATATAGGATACTATATAGGATACTATATAGGATACTATATAGTATTCTATATAGTATCCTACATAGTATCCTATATAGGATACTATATAGGATACTATATAGTATCCTATATAGGATACTATATAATATCCTTACCTGTTGTTTGTCCTTGTGAGAGTTTATTGCACAGAATGAAGCCCTCATAAATTATTGTTTACCTCACTCAGCTTGAAATATGAGAGTAATATTGGAGAAGATTGTTGATCTGGTGAATGTAATATCCGGTAGCATCGAATGATGCAGCGAAGAGGATATGCGGAGATTTTCATTCGATAAATGTGTGTTTGATTTGAAATGCGAAAACCAGAATAGTAAAAAAATACTAGACATTTTAGGAATGGCAATGTGAAAATTAGATCTGGCTTCACTATAAAACTGGTATTTCACCGTTTTTATGTTCCAACATTTTATAGTGTTGATGTTGGCATTGACGACCGTAGCAATATATTTTTTGCTGTTTTTGATGTTGCACAAATCGCAGAGATTTATGAAGAGTATTTCTCAATACTGGAGTTTACAGTGAGAGGTATATTTTCTGGCCTTGTGTCAAGAAATAACAAATATCTAAACTATTTAAATACAGCCCGTGTTAATGAGTTAGCTTGTACATGTACATTGTTTTGTACATGCTCACGATGGCGATGTCGGTTTGATATTCGACCGCGGATCAGTATTTGCGGGGTTCGATAAAATCCTGGGCTCGACTATATAATATCTTCACTGACATCGCTTTCGAGTGAGGAAACTGACGTTAACATTAACTTTACCAGCTTTACCAGGTCATCAGTTTTTCCTTTAACTAGTACCGATGTCATCTATAACACTAGACATCGTGAGGCAAAGGATGCATTTTTGCAGCGGCATTTCAAGAATATCTTACTTGTTTTTGGAAGGCTGGTTTAGTTTTATTCATGGCTCAAAAAAGTATAACGGCAAATAAAATTTACCAGACTTTAAAAAGATATATTATATATCTATAGCTGATATATGCTTTAAATGATTATTGCCAGATCCAGTCGCTTGAATATTCTAGAAACATGATTTCAAAATCTGACTAAATGTAGGACAATATAAAGTAATGATGTCATATTGAGTGTAAAGTGAGATCTCAAATTCATGCAGTAATTTTCATTTCGTCACCCTCCCTCCCCACCCCTCGAAGAAAATAAAACAACTCTACGCAATTTGAGAAAAATTGACATTTTGTTTCTTTTGAAAGGTAATTATAGTATAAAATTAGTTAACCGGGCAACTATCTGAAGATTTAAATTGAAAACCCCAGATTCTCAGCAGTAACGTCAGCGAGAAGCGAATCATTCTACTAATTAAAATACCAAGTGACTATGTAGAGCAAGGTTTTTCTAGTAAATCCTGGATATTTTTCAAAATTGAATTGATTTTAATTTACATATTCAGCACGTAGTAAAATGTAGATTAAAAGAGTTCCGATTTGAATGTTAATGAATGAATGTAAAATTATACTTTTTATTATCTATATGCAGGGCTAACAAAAAATGTAGTACAGTAGTTAGTGCTGAGTGAAGAGTGTTACTGCAGCCTATTCCTCATATGATTAACGATTCAATTAATCATAGTATCATCATCATCATCATCATCATTTTAGTTAAGTGATTTTCCACATTTTCCATTTACTGAGATTTCTGAATTACTGAGATAAATATGCAATTTCGTTTAAAGTCCGTGAATTTATATTTGAGATCTGGTGCCAATAATTCTAAAATAAAAACGTTTAGTGATATATATGACACACGATTTCTATAGTATTTGAATAGGTGAACCAATTTATTTGCACTTTAGATATTTGCACTTTCGAAATACGTTTCATCAAATACATATTCGTGTTTGATTAAATTTTTAAACATAGTCATCATTTAGAAACTATCTCGTAGATACTGTTTAAGAATATTTGTACTATACTGCTATTGCGTGGTTACTACAGTAAATTGTATCCGTTTATAACTAATTAACTTAATATGCTGCATGTTATTTACATAGCATATTTAGTATGTATATGTTGATTAAATTTTCTTCTAAAAAGCTAAGGTTAATGTCAGTTTCCTCACTCGAAAGCGATGTCAGTGACGGGCTAGCCCAGTATTTGAACCTCGAACCTCCTCATCCGCGGTCGAGTATCTTACCGACTTCGCCACTGGCTCCAGCCAGTGGCGAAGTCGGTAAGATCTAAATTGATCTATAGAGTGATTACAACATTCAATTGCATTCGAATATAATTATTACTATACTCCCTGCTATATAATTATACCATATTGAGTATTAGTATTTATTTAATCTTCTTATTAATAACTATTTCTCCAAAGCAAAAGTCAAAAGTATATACTCCTTCGATCGGTATGCATTAAAACTCAAGAAACGAGCAATCCCTTAAATAACATGTGAATCTTAACACTGATGAAAAACAAAATTGCGTTTTAAACACAACTTAATACTAAATCTGAATTAGGTTTTGGAAAAGAACTTTTACCACGATGGTTACCCGATTACAATGCAACTATCCCAAGCTGTTTGACATTTTAAGATACAAAAATACACCAAAAACAACAGGCTGGTACAATAGACCATTTCGAAACAACAGGCTGGTACATTGGACAAATTTCGAACAGGTCAGTGGTTTAACTCAACATAAACTGTCTCTATATATGACAGTAAACTAGCAAGACATAGAATTCTCTCTGGAAAACGTCGCATCTATTTCCACTGATAGACAAATCGCAGAGCCCCTTATCGAGCAGTAACGGCACCTATGTGATCTCTTTATGACGGGCCGAGAGACGATTTTCAGGCGACCGTTTCTTGTTTTATTCCATTTACATCAAAGACAAGGACCAGACGGCGGCGTCTAATCGTGTTCTGAATCCTAAAGAAGTTTTCCCTTGAGGCCGGCTTGTTAGCTTACCAGCCGCTGCAACTTTTTACAGAGTGTAGCTCAGATTTGCTTCATCGAAAGATTACGAAGTGGTTCAAGATCAGTGAAGGAATGCGCTGAGTACAGTGTATGATAGCTATGATAAGATAGCTCATATTTATATACAAATACAGTATCTATACTGCATACATGTACTTGAATTATTCCGTATATAGGCCTCTATAAACATTATATATATATATATATATATATATATAGCCTATATATAGCCCATATATATATACATATATGTATATATATAATATATATATACTGTATATATATATATACACTTATACATTATATTTATCAGTATAATGTTAGTTTACTGTAATTCTTATAACGTACATGAAATATACATAGGATCAGCTTTTTGAATGCGAGTGAATCAAGCTAAATATATATGTAATGTAAGACACACTCTACATGTATATTCCTCTAATAAATCCGGAAATATATAAAAAATGTTCTGTAATTTAATAATTAGAAATATTCTACAAGTAATTTTCCTCGAATTAAATTTGTAATGGCTATATTTGCTTATATTGAAAGTTGACTCCTATTTACTATTTAGGGAAATCTAAATGCTCAATATTGTACTGTATATTACACGGCATTTACAACTGGTTTGAACCCTAAAATTATTTTTTAACTTACATGTAAAGATTTAAAGGAGATTTAAAATTAGGAATCGTTTCTTGTGTACTTTGAAAAACATTTAGCATCGGCATAGTCTCGATTACTGTTTTGAAACAGCTTAGTCGCATTTGAAAAATTCTAATCAAGTTAGGCCTATTCTAAAGATTTAGATAATAGAAACGAGAGAGTTCATAATGAGCTATGTGTACTACATAATTTATATCTACGGGATGTCGGCCTACCATAAGATTCTACAAATGTTTGAAATGCTTACTCTTGCTGCTTGTACAGAAAATTAATAGGCAAACACGTGAGGAAAACTTAGTTCAAATTTATTGGCGCACATGTAAAATGGTGATGAAATATAATTTGCTGCGACATGCTAAGTTATTTCGTAAGCCATGAAAGTCCGTAATTTCAAAATGATTAATAATGTATTGAGTGAATTTAATTATTATATATTTTTTATTTAAATCGTTTCACGATAAAAGGAAACATCTCTCTATAAAATATTAGAAACTTGTGATTCTTAGAGCAGACAAATGATACAACGCAAAAACAAATATAACCCAAAAACTGTGATGTACAATGGTGTGAGAACTCAATGCTGATTCGAGTCATAGAATTTCTCTGTCTCTCTTAGTGCACTGCCCACTGGCAGGTCTATGGTAGTTAATCTTCTCCCTTCTATGTCTTTCATTTTCCTGTTCATGTCCACTGTCCACATGCGAGTGGTTTTTAAATCATCTACCATGAAATACCATTATTATTGGTGGAGTCTGCTTATGAGGAGATGGGCCATCTACATGTATACATTCCTCATCTTCGGCTAACATTTGCAGGACAGGGGCGTCATTCCCTGAGAAAACAATCCTGTCTACCTATATTCTCTCACCACTATTGTTTGCGCTTTACGTTGATACTGTTTTAGATAAACTTGAACAATCGAAATTCGGATGTTTTATTAACTACAACTGCTACAATAGTTTTATGTACGCAGATGATATTATACTGCTCAGTATTTCAGTCACCGAACTGCAATATCTATTCAATGTGTGTTATCGTGTTTTTACTAAATTAGATCTACCTATAAATATATCAAAATGCCATTGTATGAGAATCGGTCCAAGGTATAATGTTCCGTGTAAACTATTGACTATTCAGAATGTTAATGTTAATTGGGTTGACTGCATTTGTTATCTTGGTGCATTTATTAATAGAGCAAGTCGTTTAAATGTCACTGGAATGATAGTAGAGGCAAATTCTACGTTGCTGTAAATACGATACTAGGGAGACTAGGATCAAACGCAGCAATTGATGTCTTGTTGAAATTAATACATTCGCAAGCGGTTCCTTTGTTACTTTATGGCATTTCTGCTTTATCTCTGTCAAATGCTGAACTGAAAGATTTGTGTAATGCTTACAATAGTGTCTACTATAAATTTTTTCGAACTTTTGATGAAGATATTATATCGTATTGCCAGTGGTATTGTGGCTTTTGGCCATTTGAATTACTTTATGTTATCATAGATATACCTTCTTAAATAAGTTAACTGTCTCTGGATGCTTGGATAGTAAGCTAGATTTAGATAAGCCTGATTATATGGATTATATTAATATTAAAAATAAATATGCAATTCAGAGTGATGATTCTATTGGTAAAATAAGACACAAACTTTGGACTTATTTTAAAGGTATATCAACCTAATTAGATTATGGAAAGTCGATCCTAAGATAAACGGCGATTTTAGTTTATATTTTTCTACTTTCAGACTATTTAATGGTGAATCCGTAATTTTTGTTTTTCTGTTCCTTAGTTATTTTTTCATTTCTTGTTCTGTTCTTACTGCTATGTATTTTGGTGAATAAAAGATCATATAAGAGAAATTATGAAGTACAATAGTGTCATACCTCAAAGCGGAGTCATAAGATTTACAAATTTAAATATATTTTCAACAATAATGTAAGGTATACGTTAAGGTGTCAACTCCATTTTTTGCATTTATCTAGCTATCAGCAGTGCATTGACTTATATATTAAGTTATCCCTACCCAATTACATCAACGGTTGAAATAATAAACTGTGATAGAAACGTAACAGCTAGAAAATATAGGCCTACCAGGCTTTTGACATGACACAATATTTGAATACCTCAGTTGTACAAAAATACTGATATATTTTATTGTTGGTTTTTGACATTTGAATAAATATACATGTTCGGGATTTAGTATATTGTCGCGGCTCATCCTGCATATAACAAAACTGTGATACAGTCTACGAGAATGAGACGCTTTTGCTCTATGCAGCGTAAGTTTAGATTCGTAATGGGACGAACGTGCTGAACTAAAGGCTGTACATTAGATTTCAGCTTGAGTTCCAACTTAATTTATAGCGAGATAGGGGATTTCACCACTCTTGACTCTTTTTTAATCTGACGCTACTGAATTTGTTGTATTTCTAAAGTCTTGAGAAGAAGAGTTGAGCCTATGTTAAACTTAATCTACTTACATGTATATGCTAATATGAAGAGGAAAAAACAATATAGACGATTAGAGATGATATATACCTTGGACCAACCTGTAGGCAGTGGATATATATACTGTATATATATATATATATATATATATATATATATATATAATTGTTAACTTTTGCGTGTGTGTGGGGGTGTGTGTGTGTGTGTGTGTGTGTGTATAGACAGTGTTGAAATAGATATTTATCTTTATTTCACCACTGGGCCAACCAACTCATTGGACAGTACACGTACAAAATCAAACAAAATGCTTGTAGGCCTACATGTACATAATGAATACAAAATTGAAAAACTAAACAAAGCAAATAAAACTAAAAATTATCTCTGCACATCATGAATTTCTCGACGTCATTATGCAGGTATATTCCCCCTCACAATTTTAGAGTATAATTTCCAACTTAATTCTAGTCTACACATTTAGCTATAGTATTAATATTTAATTGTTTGTTAACTGGAAGCGAAAGTCTTAATGAAAAGTAAGATTTCCTATTAAGCGTAAATAATAATTAGTTCAAAACTCATGCGCAACAACAGCAAAATCTCCGTGGCTTTAGTGCACTAGACATCTGTTTAGTTACGTACGCAGGCATTGAAATAATTGCTCATGTACCATGACAAGTCTTAGGCTTAATTTAAAAGAAAGTTTTTATTTAAATTAACTAAATTGTAGCAAAAGACTGATTATACCAGTCATTTAAGTATTACTGAAATAACGACAATGAAATTTCAGTGAGAAATTGTGATAAAAGAGAGAAGTTGAGATGGAGAGAAAGAATGTGGAAGAGAGCAATATTGCAAACGAAGAAGCATAAATAAGGAGATAGAGAAAGCTAAACAGAGATAGTGCTAGCAAATTTGAGAGAGAGAAAGTTAGACAGAGAGAGATGGAGAGAGAGAAAGATAGAGACAGAGAGATAGATAGAGATAGAAATAAAATTCTTCTATATTGAAAAGCAGCATTATTCTAATTGGAATAAATGTCTATATTATAGAAGCAAAGTATAGATTACGCATGACGCTACCACTTGAAATATTTACAGTAGCCTATATTATTTCATTTTGAGATATAATCTGAAAACTGACAATTGTAAAGCTGTAAATGCCTAGAACCGATCATACACGATGAAGAATCTTGTAGTAAATGTAATACGTTATTTTATTTTCAGATTAAATCTGTAAACTGGCAACATCAGAACTCAGAATATTAGATTTCGCAAACATGGACTCACATGACGTCATCAATTCAACTGATGATGTAACTTATATGAACAACGTCACAGTGCTTAGCGAGGAATTGATAACTCAAATGAACTTGAATGCCTACGTGTGTCCATACGATAAGAATTTTACTGAATATGAGTTAATCTGCAATGGACCTCACAGCATTGACTCAAGAGATCACATAGTGTTTCTTCACTCCTTCGTCACTCCTGTTCTGGTAACCATTACCGTAATTACTAACATTCTCGTATGCATAGTTTTAATGAAGTCAACTAGAAGTCCAACAAACACCCTTCTCGTGGCTATGGCTGTATCTGACACACTAACCGGTCTCTGGCCCATTCCGTCCTACACCTATTTCTATATCATGGGTAATTTCAAAGACTGGCTGCCATATTCTTGGTGCGCTCCATACTTCTTCTTCATAGACTATTTACCAACCATATTTCACACGGCTTCAATTTGGCTAACCGTTTCCCTGGCCGTCCAACGATACGTGTCCATATGTCATCCACTAGCTGGAAAACGATTGTGCACTGTACAAAACGTTGTTAAGGTGATTATCTGCATCTATATAGCTTCACTTCTCTCTCAACTTTCAAAAATTATGGAAATGGACTTTCATCCTGTTCAGCTTCCATCTAAGATTGATCCGTCCCAACAAGTATCGGCCTGTTATGAAACCTTATCCCCAGTTCTCAACGCCTATGTCAACGTCTACTTCAACACTTACTACTGGTTCAGAGTGGTCTTCATCCACATCATTCCCTGCTGCTCTCTCGTCATCCTCAACGCTATTTTGATCCAAACAATGAGAGCCGCGCAGAGACGAAGAAGTCTACTGTTGAGGCAGAACCGTCGTGTGGAGAGTCGGCGCCTGGAAGAAAGCACCTCTACGACGATGATGCTGGTGGCAGTGGTGGGACTGTTTCTCCTGGTGGAAGTGCCTCTGGCCAGTTTCCTCATCGCCCTTATCTGGGACAACAGCTTCAGAGAACACTCAACGATGGATAAACAAACTGTAGAAGACGTCGTGACGGCTATTAATTTCTTCATTCTACTTAGCTACCCGCTGAACTTCTTCATCTACTGCAGCATGAGTAGGCAGTTTCGTCAGACGTTTCGTCGACTGTTCGCACCTCACATCGGAGCCGCTGTGGTCAATGAGGCATCGGCTGATACCAAGGAGCGTGGCGACGATCTTTCCAGAAGAATTCTGAAAACGGAAGAGGCCTACGTGAACGAGGTTACTCAAGTGGATGACAAAAGAAACAGTAATCCTACAAATGGGCAGTACACAAAGTGTCCGAATGGCCCTTCACAGGAAACAAACTTGTAAATATTTAGCTGCATGGTTGCGGATTCATTGATTCTATTTAATTATTTATTTGTTTTATTTAAGACTACCTAGCGCCATTAAAGATTTATTATTTTAAATAAAAAACATAGAAATAATTCTACGGAATGAACCACTAGCATGTCTGTAAGTTGTCGGAGTGTAAAACAGCAAGAGAAGGGTCCAACGTATGTAGCGGCCCACGTCTTTGATATGCATTCGAGACAAGAAACTGACGCTAAAACGTGGTCTTTGTTTTTACCTTCTTCCGATAAATGTCCGGCTGAACAAAAAAATGGAAGTCATGCAATCTATGGCTTGATGACGATCGGTGAAAATTTTGACCACTCAAGTTCAAGTTAGAATATAATTAATTGTTTGAAAAAATGGCTATAACAACTTCAAATTATTTATTATCTTATTTACTAGTCTAATTTGAAAGTCAATAAAAAGTAAGATTTTACGGTTAACTTTCAAAAACAACTGCAGCGTAATAAAATAAAGTGTTTATGCCATGCATTAGTCCATTATCAGATCCGCCCTGGTTCCATTTAGGGCGAAATCTAAACCGATAGTCTACAATAAATATCCATTTATTGTAGACTATCGGTTTAGATTTCGTTAGCCGTGCACAACTAGAATGAAAAAAAAACCATTTGAGACTGGAAGAGGTGCTAAAATTACTGAAGTCGTATACACGATCCAATTTTTGTTATCTATTTAAATATTAAATCGAATTGAAGCAGCATTTAGCGTTCATTCATAATCTATCAAATGCATCAGCTTAAATCAGGTGATGAGGACTAAACTTTGATTTAGATAACGCAGATTTCTGATGAAAACAATTCTAAAGTAGACTAATTTAATTTGTTTTACTAAAAGGACTATATAGCCTACACAAAATAAGCCAATTGACTCGGAATATTTAGTAAATTAATTAAATCTAATGTCAATTTAATTAGGGCATCTCTTAAATTAATAAAATAAATTAAACTCAATTCAGTTATCTTTTGTAGGTGTGCAGAAGTTATTTTAAGACATTTATAATAAGACATCATTTATATAGGGTGTATGACGATATAATACTGTAGGCCTACATTCAAGCCTTCATCAAGAAAAAAAACGACTTACGCCTGTTTTCTAATTACACAAGTATCTCAGTCTTGGACTGCAATTTTGATTATTAAAATAAAGTGCATTAAATCGCATTATGAATCTTTACTATTTGCAAATCGCCGTGGCTTTCACTTTATAGTCCTGGATGTTTCCATGAATAAAAATGGCACGTTTACAGTTGTCAAATAGGTTGTGTATATTAAATAACCATTTCATACGCCAGATGTCAGAACGTAATCTTCTTCTGACTTAATCAAATTACGAATACATGTACAATGTACAATATACATTGAATGTTGTTGATTCACCATATATATGAATGAAGTGACGAAAGATTCAAACTAAAATTCTACTCCCCGCTCTCGTTCGATCATTTGTGATCGCACATTAATTTCAACATGTTTTTTTTAGTATCATTGCAGTTTAGCATGCACGTGAACAGTTAATTTCAACATCGAAGATAAATTTAGCATACAATAAACAACGTAAATGAAAACTATAACACTAATTAAATTAGATAAGAATTGTTTTATACAGTTAAAAAGTGTAATGGAGCAAGAATTATAGAAGTATGCAATCGAGCAACATCAGCTTTGACGATAAATTTATTAGCAATTTAATATGATCTTTTTTGAAATTAACATAGTCTATTTATAATAACGTCAGGAACGGTGATCGGTCTTCTAGACTGCTTTACCTGTTACTGTCACGTATTAGGTAGACGCAAAATTTTGAAAAAAAAATTTTGAAAAACATAATATCATTCGTAATTTTCAATATTATTTTACTCTACATATGCATTAGCTACATGGTGTAACCTGGAATATATCGAAGCTTAAAAAATACACTAATTTTTTGAGAAATTGGGAAACACAATAACTTAAGGAAATACTGGGGCGTTTATATTCATTTCCGTAGAACTGAAAACCCAAACCTTCTTAGAGAAAGAGAGAATGAGATATCCAATAGGACAAGTTGGCTAGAGATGTCGTGTAGAAATGCACCGAATATTTCTTCAGAATGCAGTTTAGAATCAGTTTAGAATGCGAATAGAAAGAGTTTATAATGCAGTTTAGAATCCAATCGTTTACAACCATCATTATACTATTTTCATTCAATCAATGATTGAAACCGTTGATTTACTTAAAGTGAAAGTTCGAAAATAGAACGAACCTATTATATTTAATGAACTTACTGAGTGAACCACTTGTATTTAATATTGACTCAAGTACACAGTACACTGAGTATAAACTGTCAGTTTCGTATTGAGTTTAAACTGTCAGTTTTTAAAATGGTTTAAAATCCCAATTTAGTTTCAAATTCTTAAATCTCAGATTTCTAAAGATAAATATTTAGAACAAGTAATTTTTGTTGACCGCAGCTACAAACGTTGTACAAACAGAGAGACCAGAAAATTACTACAACAATACAATGTATAGAGGCCATAACCTCAGGTGTGTACCGTGCAGGAAGCTATCGATCTACAAACTAATTTCAGACAAAAAAACAACTTTTTGTTGACGGGATAGACTTGATTTGGCTCAATTCATCGATTTAATTATTTTTAAGTATTCATCGATTTATTTAGTGGCATCGATTAATCTCGAGGTTTTCAACTGATAGAGTTATAGACTTTAGTTGTCTGCAGAGGCAGGCATTTCGTATATCAATATCCACACTATTTTAAGCAGTAGAAGAAGAAAAAGAAATGAAAGAATTAAAATCAGACTCTATTTTAGATTTATCAATGAAAAATAAATGAAAAACAGAAAACTGTAGTTAAATTAACCAGAGTTTTTTCACAATAGGCCCAATTCATCGCAACAATGTTCTAGAAGTCACTTCCGTAGGAGTTTCAAGACGGCGGGATTAGCGCACTTGGTTTAGTTGCGCGTCAATTATCGAAGTTAAGCTGCATCGACCTCGGTTAGTACTTTGTGGGTGACCATCTTGGAAGACCGAGTGTTGGTAAAAGCTTAGGAAGGAAGAAATCCCAGGGGGATGGAAGGTTTTTCTTAAATCCGCGCCGGCTGCAATTGATGCGCCATCAAAAGGTAACGATTACTAATAACCATGGAGAGGAAGGAGGAAATGGGTCTTAAACAAGCATCTGTGCTTCCTGACCCAGTGTACCGTTATGTTATGTTAACAACAAGAGTTCTAAATAACGTCCATCTTATCATTTAGCCTTAAGTAATAAGTAGGCTAAGCTTACCTTTTCGAATTTTCTCCAATTATAATTTGTTGTTAAATTAAATTTTATTAAGTTTGTGTTCAGTGATTTAAAAAAAGATTTATTATCTGTTTGATAATCAAGGATAGCAGATACAACAGAGCAACACGGTTGGTTTCCCTGCTTATTACTTTTATCTTAAGAGTTCTTAATTCAAAAATATAAAAATATATTTGTAAATTGTTAATAATACCAATTACTTTCGGTGCATTTTATATCACTGGCATTCACTCATTTCACTATCGGATTTTGCATTGACAATTGACTAATCGCGTTGTTACTGCGTCGTAAATTAATTAATTTTAATTATTATTCCATTTTATTTCGGGAGGATTTACACAAATAATATATTGTATTTCGCTGGCTTAAGAGGCTATATCGCACTTAGTTCATAAGTGCTATTCAATATAATTACTCAAAGCAACATACCACTAGATTTAACTCACTGGAAACGCTGACTGGCTTGTTAATTATAATTATTAAATACTTAATCAATCAATTGTTTTCACTGGGGCAACCAGCAATAAGGTGGTCAACCAGCAATAAGGTGGTCATCGGTAATCTGTCAGCATCGGATTCAGACGAACTTTACTTTTTTCGTTAATGCATGGCAGAGCAGAATGCACGTGTTAATAGGCATACAATGTAATGTTTAATGTTTCAATATAGAATTTGAAAAAATTAATGAAAAGTTTAACATTTTTTAAATTTTAAAATTGTTAAAATATAAAACAGTTGGAAATTTTAATGTTGGCAGATCATTAAAGAGAGAGAGAGAGAGAGAGAGAAAGAGAGAGAGAGAGAGAGAGAGAGAGAGAGAGAGAGTTAGAGATAGATAATAATGTACTTTACGTCAGGATAGGAAGTATATGCAACGCTACGGAGCGGCTCGACTATGACAGTCTACACAATTGAGTTACAGTCGTAGAGAGAATAGATTAGCTTTGTAACAAAGCGAAATCTAGAGAGTTACTGCAGCTGTTTTCTTAAATTTTATATAATCGTATACATTTCATTTTGTGTGATTGGGTTTAAGAGAAAACATTCATAACTAATGGATTCAAGCTTACTAAAATGACTATTTTAATTGATCGCACATTTCAATTTTGGCTTCTGATTTCATGCAAAATATCAGCCACCGACTCAGATTTAGCGAAGAAAGAAATACGAGTAGGATTTATATCGTCGGAATATGATCAAGGAGCAGTGAGTCTGGCTTTTGAGCAGGCTCAAGGAGATGGGTTACTGGCTGGATATAATATCAGGTAGTCCATATAGTCCAAAATAATTCTATTATAAGCTATTTAATTCAATTGATTATTAATTATTAAATAGTAATTATTTTATTTTATACGAATTAATTTATACTTTGTTAATTAAACACTTAAAATAGTACGATCGTAGATAATTTTATTTACGAATTATTATTTTACCACGTGAAGCTTCTTCGATTCTATGAAAGACAAATCTTATTTCACTTAAACTTATTAAATAAAAACTCGTCTTAGGATTGTTTTTTCAGGGAATAACGCCCCTATCCAGTAAATTTTAGTCGAAGCTGAAGAAGGCATAGGGGCCCACATCGTCATAAGCAGAATCCCCAAGAATAATGGTGTATCAAAAGGAATGCTACAGATGATTTAATGATCCACTCGTTTGTGGACATGAAGAGGAAAACTGAAGATAGAGAAGATTGGAGGCGTTATATACCATGGACCTGCCAGTAGACAGTGCACTAAGATATATATATATATATACATATATATATATATACATATATATATATATATATATATATATATATATATATATATATACTTATATACATAATTGTATCAGTATACTTATAATATGCTTTTAAATTATATTTAATATATGATGCAATAAAATAGAGACAGCAACAAAATAAGCTGTACGTGAATATAAAATTCTACAAAAGTTGCAGTAAAAGTGAAAGCTTTGTATATCTTTATACTAGTTTATAAAATAAATCAAGTTTATTGCACAAAGTGCAGATATCATATTTGCAACTTAATCAATCAGTCAATCAATCAATAAATCGATAAGGATTTAACTTCCGATTCCTTTCCATAAAGCAATGTCAGGGACGTCTCTTGCAGAATCTACATAAATAGGCGCCAAAGCACCACACGAAGACGACTGAGTATACAGAAATCACAAAAGAAAGCGAGATCGAAACAGGGCAAGTCCAGATCCAAGGGAAACGCGTCAAAATGTAGACATATGGCGAAAATGGGTGGGTGTTTTCTTTCTCAGGAAAGTATATATATATAATCTATATTACTGTATGATTATTAATATAATCATCAATTAGAATCAAGTAAGCTAAATAAATGATGATAACTGAACAATCTCTAAATTTTTGAAAATTTGGCTATAGCATTTGTCTGTTTATTGCGATTTCAGCATAAGCTACATGTATATCGAGGAATTAACTACGCAGGTCTACTAGATGCGTAATTTTCGCTGATAATTTTTGCTACTGTATTGTAACCCGTGTTGTGTCCGTGTTTCAGAAGAATAGACCAACATGGACAGCGCATGTTGTAAAGGCGTCCAGCGCAATTTTTTAAAAAGTCTGGACTGCAATTCTGATCGCCTTGATTCCAGAAATTGCTACAGAAATTTCCTAACGAATGAAAAAGAAAGTCTCGTATCCCAACTCTAATTGTACTGGTATTTTAAGGAAGATTGGGATAATAATATTGGTAATGATGATGCTAGTTTTTATCTCAATGAATTGAGTTATTATTTAAATCATTTTTATCATTCAGTTACTTCACGGACAACAATCAGTGCGACCCCCTCTACTCCACTGCGCCCGTGTTGAGACTGATCATCGAGAAGAGAGTTGATGTGATACTGGGCCCAAGCTGTACCAGCAGTAAGCAGCAGCAACAACAACAACAACAGCAGCAGCAGCAACAACAACAACAACAATCAGAACAGCAGTTCGATTACTACTGTCGTCACTGTCATCATCGAGCACTATAGAACCATAGCCAAGTCAATGAGCATAAGTCAAAATTT
The DNA here is from genome assembly GCA_905160935.1 of Enchytraeus crypticus. NCBI lineage: Eukaryota > Metazoa > Annelida > Clitellata > Enchytraeida > Enchytraeidae > Enchytraeus > Enchytraeus crypticus. The sequence goes on from CAJHZI010000713.1 coordinate 2,205,984, forward strand.
CTTCAAAAGTGTGCAAAATAATAAAATTGTCTATTTAAGTGTTTCAAGTATGTCTACAATTAGATAGTTAAGCCATGAGAAATAAATCAATTAGGCTATTCAATTTGAGCATGATCCACTCATATATGGACATGAAAGCGGAGACAAAGGAGAGTGGAGGCGTTATATACCACGGACCTACCAGTAGCTACTGAACTGAGAGAGAGATAAAGAGCTTGCAATTAGGCTATTCAAATTGATCACGCTTGACCCATATCAAGACTTTAATAGGGCAAAGTCTCTTGATAAAAGGATACATTATATCTCACAAGTAGTAGACAAGTTGTTTAAAACACCACTCGAAATATAGTTTATAATACTACATGATGTCATGATGATGGTGATGACGATGATTGTAATAATAATAATAATAATAATAATCATAATAATAATCATAATAATAATCATAATAATCATAATAAAAATCATAATCGTACTCAAAAATCATAATCATAATCGTAATCACAATCATAATCATAGTCATAATCATAATCATAACAATAGTACTTAATAGAAAATTCAAAATAATGTTTTCGTCTCACTAATTTTAGTCTAATAGTTAACAATTAATGGTAAAGAAACGAAAAACCTAGCGTAGTTTCCTGACGCATTAGCTTATCAATGACAAAGGATATACTATGTATGAAGTCTGCACCTACTGTTTAAAAGACTGATGCTTAATAAATCACGACCCAGGCTTGAAAAACACTACTTCAAACTTAAACAAAATAAAATATTGTAAATGCTAATTTCAGCCATCTTCTTCTTAATGTGTTACATTGCACTCTGTGATAACACGCCATAGTTCTGTCGCATTCAATTGTGGTTTAATCTGAAATCTAGTTTAATTTTGTCAGCTGATTTTGTTAGAGTAGAATAATAAAAAATACAGCATTGGCTTAAGATTTTCATATATCAAGGTTAAAAAAATATCTATCAAGCATAAAATATTTTGAATTCTTTGAAAATTCTAATACACAATTTCAATATATACATGTATTAGCTGATTTATTGAACAACTGAGAGATTAAGTAGGTGCTAGATAGATTAATTGCATGAACGGATGATTAAAAGATTAACCCATTGGTTTACTAACCGATCTCCTATAGTTGATGGATTAATTAAAAGCTTTATTTTTGGCTCCATGAATTGATTGGTTAAATGATTGAGCAGATTACTTTATTATTCAAATGATTCATTAACTAACCGATTAAATATCTAATTCAACGATCGATTTATTGATATTGGGACTGACTGATTGATTATAATTATTGATTGATTTCAGCTTGTTCTCAAACAGCGCAGGTAACATCATACTACAATCTTCCCACTCTACCCGTTTATTGCATGGACGACCCGGTGCAGAATAAAGCCCATTTCAATACTCTGATCAGAATATCGGGAAGTTATAGAGGATTCGGAGAAGGTTACTTAACCATATTTAAGAACTTCGGATGGCATAGAATCGCATTTTTCTTCAATCAGGCGGACGATTTTTGCTACAATCTGTCTCTCTATATGTGGGCCTATCTAAGAGCTCATTACGATTCACAGTACGTATCGGTAGTTATAGACGCGAGTTCAAATCCGACTTGGGAGGATCTGAAAAAATACGCATTGACCATCAAAAGCAGTGTAAGAAGTAAGTTTCAATTTGACATAAGTTATAAGCAGATAGGTACATATAGGATTTAGTATGTTTAATGTAAATCATAAGAGCTAACAGTCTTTTGAGGTCGTCCATAAATGTACATATTCGAGCTACCATCACAAAAATTCCTTTAATAACTTATACAATAGTCAAAAAACCTGACAGTTCCTATGAATTTATATATTAGTAAGTTGGTTGTAGAGTGTTTAACGTCAAGGATCAGAAAAACAAGGCTCCTCTTAAAGACTACTCGACACCCTCGACTTACCGTCACAACGATTAATGTAACAGTAAGTTGCTGTCAAATCAAGTTGACTTGATTGCATGATTGTATAAATAATTAGTATACTTAATTTATATAAATATTATTAATTATTTATTAATTAATATAATTAATTTTTATACTTAACTTAATATTATTTCATATCTTTTTCTGAATGTAATTAAAGGTAGTTTGCGATAACGTAATGACAAATAAGTAGATTTCATTATATTACTTTCAGTCAGACCTCAGATTAATATGAAAACCATAAATACCTCCGCTACCCTAGATTTGAAATCTAATTCAGGTAATTAATTATCCATGAATGCTTACATTAATGCACAAGAGTAAATCACCACAGGTCACGCAATACAAGAAGTCATGTTGATTAAAGTTTAACCTTTTCGTATGGAGATCTATGGTCGAACTAAATCCAATTAAAGGCAACAAAACACGTCATTTTTTTGGAAATGTTATGTAAGATATATATATATATATATATATATATATATATATATATATACATGTATATATTACTATTATTATCATTAGTACCATTACTAGTATTAATACTAATAACAATACTATTATTATTATTACTATGATTATTGCATTTCATTGATTATTGTGTTTGTTCTTGATTTTTTAATTAATGATCTTTAATTTCTCTTTTTAATTTTTTATACGGACTACTGAAACCTAAAAATAAAAGAGTAATGAATTAGAACGAGTTTTGAATGTTTCTATTTTGTCTACTTACTTGTATATATTGAAAATTCTTATAGTGATTATTTAAGCAAATTTCTATATTTTTGTATATTTGAAATTTATTTATTTATTATTTTATATATTTAAAAATTTTGACATTTATTTTATAATATTATATGTGTTTGTTATATTTTATATTTGCTATTAAATTCTGCGTATTATTTAGAAATTTTATGCATCGTTGGTTGAATAAATGTGGAATTCTGCTCAAAAGTTAAGGGTTATTTTCATAAATTTGTGGCTTAGAATGTTATTTGAAGATTATTTGATAATCTGCTATGTTTTTTATTTGCTGAAGATTGAGGTAAGAATCAAAGGTTTCATTCGTGTAGATAACGCCAGCAAGAAAGATTCTTATTTTTGTCAAAATATTGGGAATTTTATTATGTCATTCTTAGCATACCCCCTAGCGATTTTCAATATGTTAGCAATATTTAAATATTTTAGTTCTTACAAAAATACATGATGAATATTTTGCTTGTATCAGCTCTATGTTAGGAATCGATCAAATAAGTAGGTCTACTTGTTTTTGAAAGATCTCAGGTTAACGCGAGACTAGTAATCCTTATGGATACATTTCAATGTATGAAGTTGATGGTAAATTTTTAAAATACAAATATATATAGTTCTAAAGTCCTACCGGAAACTAAATTTAAATAAAAGCTAATGTTAACGTCAGTTTAATCACTCTATGTCAGAGACGGGCGAGCCTAGGAACCCCATATACGTATACTGATCCGCGGTCGAATATGTTCCCGACATCGCCACTGGCGATCAAAGGGATCATTCAATGAGGACCAGTTTCATTTACTGACAGAACTGCTTTTAAGAAATTAACCAGTTTCATTTACTGATTGAACTGCTTAAAATGCAAAAACGACTTAATCAAATGCCAATATTTCAGTTGTTATGATGTGTCAGCCTAACTCCTCAGTGGTGGCTGACTTCCTGTTGATCGCTCAGGATCTCGGGATGACCGAGGGCGACTTCGCTTATCTCTCCTTCGTCCTGCGTCCAATTCTCTCTCAGGATGTCATAAAAGAGCTTATACGACGACCGGATTTAGATTTTGAATACCGTCGCCAAGCTCTGTTTTCATTTAAACAGGTTAAGAATAACTGAGAATATCATCAAGCACCTACTTAATCTCTCAATGTTCTATTTCCTTCGTATTAATCTCTTTTATATTATCAATTATATATATATATAGTTTATTTTCTTTCTTTATTAATCTATTTCACTTTGAGGTTTTTTCATTTTGAGGCTAATTTTATAACTCTTCAAATTTTCAATTGCTTGGATTAAGACAAATCATAACACATGCTATATTTATAAAATATTTCATTTTGAATATTTCGGTTTTTTCATTTTGAGGCTAATTTTATAACTCTTCAAATTTTCAATTGCTTGGATTAAGACAAATCATGACACATTCTATATTTATAAAATATGAATTAATAAACGAAATTAATCTTATCTCAAACTTTTCTTTAAAAAAATATAATTTTTATTTTTTTGATTCATTCATATATGACTATACATGTATATATGTTAATAAATACTGAAAATAAATATATGTAAAATAAAATATGTACACTGTAGATATATTTATATCTTCTACTATTACTTCTATTTCTATTTCTTTTGCTTCAAAATGATAAAAATTGAAAACATATTCGAAATAGGCCTATTTGTTAAAGTAAGTAATTAACTTTATAACATATTCAAACTAAACGTTAAAATTAGATTTTGTCACGATAGCGCGCCGTGGATATAAGGAAAATTGAATTCGAACCCTTCATCCAAGATACTGAATCTAGCATCTAACCAATATACTACTAGCACAGCTTGATCTTACTTCATGTCGTGTTGGTATGTTAATTAAGCGTCTGCACTAATTAGGGCAGTTGAACTTGTTCAACTTTTAGATTACATTCGCTGAAGAATACAACGAAAATGATACCGAAGAATTTCTTTCCATGGTCGAAAGACGAAATTTAGATTCAATCTGGAATTCTCTTCTAACAGAGCAAGGAAAGGTAATATTAGTCAAAGTAAAAGTATAATCCAATCAAATGCTTTAGATATAATTTTGAGACGTCATATAGAGATGCTTTCTATCTTTATCACTTACAAAGATAGCATTTCATTTAAAATTTATTTTTACATCGATACAAACATATAATAGGTTATATCTTAGTTATATTCACTTTGACATATAGTTTTGCATTTGCTGAAAATTGAGTGATTAATTATAATTATCATTATTGTCTCACATACTGAAGGTACATATTAATGCCTCATCTAAGTTCTATGATATATAATGTGTTTTATCTTTTTTCCAAATGTAAAAAAGTAGAGCATCATCCAATATCTCCAGTTCTGAATCAAAATCAACCAGACACAGGACACTATTTGAGAGTTAATGTCCTTAACAACATCAAACACTATTAATAATAATAATAAATAACAAAGGCTTAACGTCCGTTTCCTCTTCCAGGGATGATGGCAGGGACATCCCCAACAGCACACATTACTACAGATCAATTCACCCAGACCAATCTGCAAAAGAAATGTTCTGAGGAGAAGTAAGGTCCTAAACGAAAGCCAGTCCAGTGATCAAAAAATGGTCAGGGTATATTTATTAGTCTATGTCTATGGTGGGACAAGGTAAGTCATATGCTTGCTAGAGAATGTTGCAAGAGAAAAACTAGAGCGAAGATTAGCAGGTAAAGCGTTTTTACTGAGACAAAACCAAGCCAGTGAGAAAAAAAGAAACGATGCAAATTTCTAACTCCAGAACTCCAAATAAAATAGTCAATTATTAGTCGTACATTTGTAGAATAATAATATTGGCTTACATTTATTGCTATCTAGTAAATATTTAAAGAGAGTTGTAATGCATTTTTTCAGTCTGAGCTTTATAGTTTGGTATACTTAACATATAAAATTAATATGATGGAAAAATGTAACAAATAAAATAAAAAATAATATAATAAAATTCATTAATAATTAATTAACAAATAAATATAGTAGACATTAGACATTTTGCATGATGGGCCAGTTAAATATAAGATATTGAAAAGCCAGGTAAAATATATTGTTAATTTGTAATTAGATTTTCTGTAGATTCAACATAATATAAGAATACTGTCTCATGCGACGATATTTTAATTAAGACAATACATGTAATTACACAGACAAAAATTCATTCACATCGATTGTAACAGCAACGCTGGAGAACGCGCAGAGTAGCATTCTCTGATAAATATATTAACCATCATACATCTTTTCTATCCTCGTTTTTGGATAATAATGTACTTAATGTTCCTAACAAGACGTTTTCTAAGTATTAAATGCATCTCTGTTGAGCCCGATCTTTATAAATTCGTTCCTCGTTGGGCTGAGCCGGTGGCTTATTGGTAAGTTTCTCGACAGCGGACCAGTTGGTTCAATTTCGTGCTCTCTCCGTCACCGCCATTCTATCGAACAAGAAACTGACTTTAAACTTGAGTTTATCCTTCTTAGCCTTTAATTTATGTTCGTCTTATATAGGACTACATATGCTCAGTAGAATTGACACTTTTTACAGCACGCATACTTAATTATTTGTCAAGTATATGAAGTTTATGAAAAAAATTGAAAAAACTGCCATTCAGAATACAGATTTAGGTAATACTCACTTGCATATATGCTGCCTCTCATGTAGACCTTAAATTGAATTAAATTTTAAGAATTATTGGAATATATAATTTAACACCTATTTTAACTTCATTTATGTTCACAATTATTTATTAATTGTAAAAATTTGTCGTTGAAAGTACTTAAATAGCTACTGCGACAATTTGTCAATTTTATTAGCATTTTATTTTATTTTATTCGTTCATTAAGTTATCTAGTTTCTCAAGTTGAGTGAAGTACATTCAATCACGATCGCTCCTTTTACAATCTACTGCACAAGTCAATTCCGTTTTTGTCAAACATGATTAATTTTGCATAAATAGAGAGGCTACTCATTAAGCTTTAATTCCCAAGCAAAATTGTGAGGGCTTTGTAAATTATATTTTATTTATTTTTAGCATGGCATAGATCCTCAGTATGCCTATGATTTGACTTACATTTAGCCATGTGTGGAAGTATGTCTATGATTTGATCCAATTTTAGCCAGGTACAGAAGCTCAGTATGTCTATGATTTGTCCTAATTTTAGCCAGGTATATAGGCTCAGTATGTCTATGATTTGTCCTAATTTTAGCCAGGTATATAGGCTCAGTATGTCTATGATTTGTCCTAATTTTAGCCAGGTATATAGGCTCAGTATGTCTATGATTTGACCTAATTTTAGCCAGGTATAGAAGCTCAGTATGTCTATGATTTGACCTACCTCTACGCTCTTCTGGCTGAGAAAATGTTATCAAACAACTTGGATATCAGGAACGGTTCTCAGATGCAATATGAATCTAATGGAGCAAGCTTTACCGGTAAGCATTATAAATTACTTTATACAAAGAGTTGAACGATATTGTTACAATTCAAGAGAGTTTCAAAGAAGCGATGTACATTAATTAACTAAAGGTTAACTAAAACCAAATTAGATGTCTGTTTAAAACTACTTTTATGGTTAATTTTAACAAGGAAAAAGGAACAAAATGTGTAGGCTTATGTTTTTCAGTACATAGGCTAGCTTGACGAACAACATGCGCATAATTTAAATATGCTTATTGATTGATTAATAGATTGACTTATCTACATTATGCAATATTTATATTTGTAAAATTAATACTGAACAATATGCTTGAATTATATAGCTCTGATGGCTAATTGCTATTTCATTAGAGGCACACAGATATAGATAGAGAGATAGATGGAGAGAGAGAGAGAGAGAGAGAGAGAAAGAAAGAAAGAGATGAGAGATAGAGCGGGTGAGAGTGTGTTTACATGTATGAATAAGAGACAATCAGAGTATGAAAGAAAAAAGACATAGGACGCAGTAATAAAAACATTAAATTATCCAGCCAACTATTTGATTTGAAAACTTTTCCTGTTGCAAATACAATTTTCACTTGTTACAGGAATGAGTTATACAAGTAATTTCTATTAGACACTAATGACGATTCAATGCACGTTTCCTCAACCACTACAGACAGCCGTACTCCAGAGGAAAGCAATGGCAAATGCATAAATATAAAAAGCAGAGAAGGTGAAAGTATGAACTTTGCAATTACTTTGTAACGTCAAGCCTATCTGTGAATCTTACAGGCCAAAATCATAATCCAACCAAATGATTTAGTTATAAATCCAGTCAGTCAATTGTTTCAAGTTCCTTCCGGCTGTAAATCCTGACTATAAGTTTTATAGATTCTGGTATTTTACATGGGAAATTTAGGTATAAATACGCCTACTGCTTATAATGCCATTTTACATTTCATATCTAGTTCCATCTGTGTCGACCATGACTAGAGATATAGACTACGGAACGCTAAAGGGAAGTTTTTAAATAATGCCGTTATGCATTATACATACAGTATTTTCAGCTCAGTACTATAACATTTCTTTAAAAATCTGTACGTATTCGTATGTAGAGATCTGAAAGAAAAAGATGTGCGAATTAGAATTAGGGTAGATTAATTATATGATATATACTATTATCTAGCGACTGACAATAACGAACTACGTCAAGACATATTTTGCATTTACGTCAAGATATATTTTGCAGTGCATTTTTATCAATGTTTTACATGCGAATACAGGTCAGACTGGAACAATTCTGATAAATTCTAATGCAGACAGGGTTCAGATAATGTCGTTGATGGCCTATGGACCTTCAGATAGTCAATTTATGCCATATATCTCCATTAACTTGGACCAAAACTCGGTATTTTTACTATATGCTTTCTTGATTAAATTTTCTTAGATTCTGGTATTTTTTACATGGAAAATTTAGAGTGCTCTAAGTACGCGTAATCATTTGTAATACGGAAAGCCGAGTAGTAATAGTCTTAATAATCTGAAAACAAAAATTAAAAATTGCGATGTGTGCTGTGGGTACGTCCCTGACGTCATCTTTGATGAGGAAACTGACGTTTAAGCATTATTATTATGAGTTAAATTTCTAGTATTGATATATAATTCTGTAATATTTTTCCGTTATCCCGTAGTATAGATAGTTTTGAAATCTATTTTCTTGTTCATTTATATACCCCTACTATTTAATTCATTAAATCATATTGTTTATAGTCCAGCTTTGTAGTCTCCTGCAGTTTCCTAGTTGACTAATGAATGTTAATTTCCTTTTTGAAGTCGTCATTCTTAACAATACAACTTGTTGCGCTAGTTTATTAATCTGTAGGTAATCCTTCAACTTTTAGACTTTCACTAAATTAGGCTTCATACCTGCAAATTATATGCCTTTAAATTGAAACAAAGTAATTTTCGCTTTTTCTCAAGATGTGAAGCTTTTGAGTTTTTTCCTATCACCATCTCGTCATAGTTTATAATTAAACTATTCACCAATTTGTTTAGCTTCTGGTATAGATAAGATAAATGCTTGTAACTATACTCTTTCTAAGGTACATGATGATCATTATACTGCTTTTAGATTCTTAAATGTATTACTAGTTTTATTTTCGTATAGTAAACGATTATATTTCAACCTCAAAAGTTAAGTTAATTTGTCAGAAATAGTTTCCACTTTCTTTATTTTTAACTTCTTGAATTACACATCGTACTTTTAGCAAAACACAATTATAATCATCGATATTGCTGTACAATAATGTACGTACTCGCTATTGAACTGATTAGCTATGCAAACTGTTTTGAAGATGATTAATTATAATATATTTTATTTAGAAATTAACGGTGGTTAAACCAGGCATTATTTGGGGAGGAATAAGTACAAACCCCCCTGCAGATGCCCCTGAATGCGGTTTTCGCAATGAGTTCTGTCAACAGAATGGTATGATCGTTAATCATTTATTTAGAAGCTTACTTAAAATATAATAAATCAACTTAGGTTTGTAATTTTTGGAATATCTTGCAGAAGCTACTAAATATATTTGCGATTTTTAATAAAAGTTAGCGCTACTTCAGTTGTTGGCGTTATTAGGTTGTTAAAAAAATTAAATGATCTTTTATTAAGGTTATATCAAAGTAATGTAAAAAAATATAATTAACAATTAATTGCTAAAATATTATTGAAGAGCCTACATTATTCAACTTAAATTTTAGTTGATTCATATTTCATCTATTTATGCTAATTCCTTAACAAATTATGATCACGAGAGAAATACAAGAAGATATAGAAATGCCTGTGTTAGAAAAATTTAAAAGTAGAAAAATGTAAAGAATTAAAACCTACAGTCATCTTTAGTCGACCTGAAAAAAAATTGGACATTCTCGCAAATCGGCAAATTAATAAAATAGAAATCTTAATATTGACCACTATTTACTAATATTTAAGTAGTATAATTATTTCTTTTTCGAATTTAATAAAAAAATTATAGCCTTAGAAATATTAAGAACATTAATTATAATAAAGATTATAATAGCGCATTTAGGCCTATAACAAATATTATAAGAGCTATAATAAGTTTAGCAGCATAATCCCGTTTCTAAAGCATATCACTCCTGTAGAACTTGAATCATGCATATACAGAGTCTGCAATCGGACAAATAACCCATAAGCTATAAGATCAACGAAAATTAATATATATATATAAGGTAAAAAGCGGCTAAGTTTATGTGCACTTGTCTGATAAGAACGAGTCTAAATGTTCCAAACCCAGCCAAATCAAATCATACCCTGTTGGTACAAGAACAGAGATGAAATTTAGTTCATATAGTTAACAACTTAATATAATAATTAAATAATGTTTTACTGTCGAATTTAATAAATATATAAAGAGAGTGGGAAAAATATATTCATCACGCTTATGCTATGAAACCAAGTTAGAACCTTCCAGAAAGATTAATTTTATGTTTACCATCCATGAAACCTTTCAGAAACTATAGAGATATTATAAGGTGCTTTGAAAGGTTATGAGAAAGTTCCAATCACTGATATTTCCCGTGGTCATATTCGTTAGTTTTAAAATTAGTTTTATTTTAAAGGAAAATTAAGTCTATTGCGTATATATTGCGCAACAACGGTGTATGAATAACTTAAAGAAGAGCAGATACATGAATTCTAGAAATAGTTATTGTAAAGTTTCAGTAAATTCAAGAAGTGTTTTATATAGTTAAAATTCATCATGCCAGAAAGATGTTTATATTACAGAGTGTTATAAACGATTGATGTAAATGATATTACAACATCTAAATAAGTACTATGACTAAACATTCCGTGATTATAAATTTATAATAATATGTAGAAGAGAGTTCGATGTTTTGTTTATAATTGGAATTAAGAAGACATAGTAAAGAGCATAATTGTTTGGTTAAGAATTTGAAGAAAAAACAAATTCTGAAAGAATGAAAGTTAAATAAAATTAGATCTCAGCAGTAAAGTTGAAAAAACATATCATTTGTACGATGACCTAATGACTAAAATTCTAAAAACTTTTGAGAATTTGGAAAAGATAATGATACGTTTTGCCGTGTACCCAGCCATTATCAGATGTTAAAAGAAGGAGACAGAAATAGAATGACATAGAACTAGAGATCGAGTTTACTAAGATTTTATTTATGATTTTATTTTTATGATATCTAAAAATACTAATAGTAATGTGTAAGATTGAAAGCGGTCGTTATGTGGGGTGGGAAACAGAAGGGAGCTGCGTTCCCCTTAGCTCTCACTTTTTCTGAGGTGCTATAAGGGCCCTGCTATAAGGGCCCATATTATGTACTAGAAGACCTGTAAATACATTACAAGGGGGCCGACACATTCTTACCGTTCCCCTAGCTCTCAATACCCACTTTAACCACTGATGGTCATATTTACTAGCGAGATTATCAAGTGCTTAAACCTTGACAATCCTTAATTCTTTTAAATCTTGGACCTCATCGTCAGACGATAACTGCAGTTCTTGTTTACCATGTTTCACACAGATCAACTGATAATCGTTCTCGCTGCGGTGATTGCCATCGTCTCGATCCTCGTCGTACTCGTTGCGGCTGTCTACGTCATCAAGTTAGAAATACAAATACTTGTATCGTCTTCTGTGATATCTCAGATTGTTATGAAAAGCAAAATAACTACGTTTCACGAAATAGTATTCCAATGAAAAACCTTTGTAATACATGTATTACAAAGGCAGTCGACAAAGCCATGGTCTGGAGCCAATGTCGGTAAGATATTCGACCGCGGATCAATTTGTGTGGAGTTCAAATCCTGGGCTCTCCCGTCACTGACATTCTTTTTCGAGTAAGGAAACCGATGTTAACATTAGCATTTTTAGCTTTTTTATTAATTCAAAGGATTAGTTCTTTAGAAATGGTGTCGGACTAGAGGTCACATCTTTTCTATTTAGATATTGAATTGCTTAGTTTAATTTTAAATAAAAACTCTCGCGAAAAGCCTTAGCTTTAAAAGAAGTAACTTATGCTTTATCTTGAGATTTAAAGCAGAATGCGGGTAAATGAATACATTGAGCAGTAGAATTCTAGAGTGTGCGAGAGAGAGAGAGAGAGAGAATCAGAGAGAGAAAGATATATATATATATATATATATATATATATATATAGAGAGAGAGAGAGAGAGAGAGAGAGAGAGAGAGAGAGAGAGAGCAATACACATATAAAGATACAGAGAGCGATAGAAGAGAGAGAGAGAGAGAAATACAAAGACAGCGAAAGAGAGAGGAAGAGCGATTTAGCAAGAAATAGGAAAAAAGAGAGTTAGAATACGTCTAGGCCTACCTATTATGATGTTATCTTTGTAAATAGTCGAAGTATTGAAAAAAATTACAACAATAAAACTGCAACTATTACTACTACTACTAATAGTAATACTAACAATAATCCAAAACAGTGATTTATCATATTAAAAACTCTAGAATATTCGAAAACTTTGACAATCTTCTGTAAAATAGATCATTTGTTTTACTTCAAATTTCCGTCTTTCAGTGTCCGGAAAGCCATTCATATGCTATTTCACACTGAATGTCAGTTTCTCTTATGTTCCGTTGTTTTTAAAATTTTATCACCACTGCGCAAAGGTGTCAGGTTTTGTAAAGTATGACGTTATCTCTCTCTCGGAGCAATCCGTGATGACATGTCCATAAAATATAACACCTCAAATATATAATACCTCAAATCTTTTCTGTATTCCTTTTTTTTTTTTTTTTTCACATACGATCGGACATTGATATGATATTTATATTACTTAAATCACTAAATCGTTTAATTTTCCTAATTTCGCTCTGTCTCTGCCAGCCTTTCTTTTCATTCTACCTTTTATGACCTCTTTTAGTAAACTGTCGTCTTTTAAAATAATTATGCCCTATCAAATTTTTCGTCAGACTTCGTAATGCATTTTCCCTTAATATAAAATATACTAATTATAATTGAAGGGCTATTATTGATTATAATTGAAGGGCTAGACGGATGGAAGTAAAAGTTAAACAAATGATGTGGAAAATAGAATATTCAGATCTGGACTTCCTGGGAAATATCAGCAACAGCACAAAGGTATAAGAAACAATTGAACGAAATAGTTCTCTAACGTTTACAGTAAATATTTAAAACATTGAGAAATCAGGTAAATCTAAATTCTAGATTATAGCTAGATACAAAATGGCTAGCAGTACAGGTTAGATGGCCGAATGGATTACACGCTTGCCTGAGAAGTAGGAGGTGATCTGTCCGAAACCCAACTAGACCGTCTCCGATTACATGATGCGGTACCCAAACCATTATTAATATATGATAATATTCATTGAGCTTCTCAAAGGTAATAAATCGCAGAGCCGTATTTAGTTCAGTCAACAGGAATCGAGCTAAGACACTCATTGCTCTTGAATGTATTTGTTTCTAGTGTTTTCGATATCTTTTCTCTTCTAAAACTTCTAAGCTTCTAAACCTCTTAAGTCTTCTGAAACTTATAGAGCGTGTAACTTTATAGAGAATGACTCCAAAAGTAGACGAATTTCTCAAACCTGAACAAGTTGGTTTTAGGAAGGTGTAGAAATACAGTTCATCAAACTCGTGCTATATACACTCATAGAAAACGGTCTTCAAAAAAATCTTAAAACCTATGAGGGTTTGTGGATTTGACAGCAGCGTATGACCCGTCCATCGCACCTGTCAAAAACGTCTTCCATACTTGAGTGAAGTGGGAAAATTATCTACAACAATATTTCATCTCAAATGCGATGCATTTACCATCGTAGTTATGGTCGCATAGTTGAAAACTAAACCTTTAGAGAAGGTTTTCAATATCTTACTCAGTTCCTTATGATAAGTTTTCATTCTGGATGTAAGAGGCTGTTAAGTATTAGAATGAGGAAGAAATTTGAATACCATCTCAAAATCCAATTTTCCAAGCTAGAGGCTACTTTTAGTTTTAATTAGGCCTATCAATTAAACTCATATGTAGACATGTTTTACAAGGTTAGAGAGTAATTTAAATGTAATTGTTATTTAGCATATTATTACTACTGAACTCTTTCTGTAACGTAGTCTCGAAACCGAGTTCGGCCATAAAATTGCTATTAAAGTTTTCGTTGTAAGTTAATAATAATATTACTAATATTAATATCATACGTAATGCCTGTGGTGAACCCAACATTTTGGTCAATGAGTGCACTAATAAATATAATTGAGCATGAGGCAGGCTGTACATGCAATTATGTGCACATCGGACCTGCCTATCGGCATATGACAAGGGAGAAAGCGATATAAAGATTTAGAAAAGTTAATGCTCATAAAACAAAATATAGTGCAAAAATTTAACTTGCATGTGCATGTATATATGATGAAAATATTAAATGAAAAACAATGAATAATTTGCAACCATATCATCAACAACAATTATAACCCTAGTACACAGAGCTTAGATTAATAAAACTCTTTAATAATTATGTGAATAATAAACAACAAATCTATAATCTATAGTAGTAGATTAATTGAAGTGTTGTACCGAAATGTTCTAATTAATTCTAGTAGTTACAAGCTTTACCTCAAGAAGCTATATAATTGCAATTTACAAGTCATGGCGTTTATTTCATGACTTGTGCTAACTAGGAATTCCTGTTGCAATAAAAACAAATCGTTACGACTAATTTAACTTTTATATAGAAGGAAAATGGACGTTTTCGTTTAGTTTAATGCCAGAAACTAAATAGCAGATATTTCAAACGGTATATATCTTAGAATTTACTTAAATTCTATTCAATTTTTAGCGTATGTATATACTTTTCAATTCATTGAGATTGAGACGATCAAGCTGGGATTCCTTTTAATTTTAAATGAATTTTACCGATTCGTACGTCCTATTCTGCTGAAATATTCCCGTTTGAGAAATGAAATATTTCTTCTGAACACATCCTAAGTTAGCTACTTAGAATAAAGTAGGTCTATAGAACTAAGTTAGGGCTAAAGAATCTTTGCACGGAGGACCAATGGGTTATTCATTCCCAAAGTCTCCCTGTAGACCTATGGAATGAATAATCAAAGACAAACAACCAACACTCGATCTTAACAGCGATCATCCATATGCGTACTAACCGGCTTGACTTAGTTAACCTTCACTTAGTGACACGCACCTTAACCGACTGAGCTAACTCCCGTCATCAAATGAATTGCATTTTACGCGTACCATATGGTAAAGTTTTAGCATATCTATATAACCTAAACTCTTGACAAAATTTTTTATTATTTCCTAAAAATGTGTAAGTTTCCACAAGAGTGCAGTTTAACTGTGACCATTGTGCTCTATGTGATATGTGTGATATAATGTATTTGTAACGTGTGTACTATAACATCTGTGTAATCTGTGTAATACAATATCAGAGCAATTGTTATAGTATGATATATTTGCAACCTCTGTAGTATGAGAGAGAGAGGGAGAGAGATATATGTGTTTTATTTCAGCATCAACACCAAATCACTGACAAATACAAATAGAACTAAACATTTAAAAGAAATAAAATACAAATTTCCCAGAAATACAGGGTATCAACCAGTATGTAAACACTAGAACAACTGCCGCCAGGGAAGATGATACACATCTTATCTAGCTGACCACCGTCTACATCTATATTAATGCCACGTAGGCCCATAATGCAATATCAACTGAAATACACACATGTTTCAGAATTAATGAATCAAACTAAAATAAAGGAAAATAAATTACAACTTAATCTGATTGGAAAACAGTTGGCTAAATAACAATGTTATGTCAGAGTAACCTGTGTAATATGATGTCAGAGTAATTAGAGTAATTTGTGTAATATGATATTTGTGTTATATATATATATATATATATATATATATATATATATATAACACAACTATCATATTACACAAATTACTCAGACATCACATTTTATTTATATATATATATATATATATATATATATATATATATATATATAATATATTTATATTACTCAGCTATCATATTACACAAATTACTTTGACATCACATGTATATATATATATATATATATATATATATATATATATATAAGTGCACTGCCTGCTGGCAGGTTCAAGTCATATAAAGCCTACACTCTTCCCTGTCTCCCGCTTTCCTCTTCATGTTCACATATGAGTGGATCTTTAAATTATCTAGCATTTCTAATCTCGGCCTGCTTCTGTCTCTATCTCTCCATTCAGATTCAGCTTTCTATGACCTCTGTTTGACCTCTTTTAGTAGATTTTCCCAGCTTAAATTAGATTATGTTGGCCTGTATCTATTTGCATGTATTTATATACATATATATATATATATATATATATATATATACATGTATATATATATATACACTTATGTATACATGTATGGTAATGGCCTATATATAATATATTTGACTTAGATACTTCCAAACAGTTCTCGTAACATGAGATCATCGCGGATGTCAATGATGAGTCACGTGACGTCTAACGAATGTGGGTCAGGAGAGTTGCTGGCTGTGTACAAAGGAGCGACTGTTCTCATTTCTCTCTTGCCTCATCTATCAGACGTACATCTCAACAGATCTGATCTTATACAACTAGCTTATGTTAGTACATAAAATCAATCAATCAGTCAATAAAAGGGAGCAACTGTTCTCATTTCTCTCATGCCTCATCTATCAGACGTACATCTCAACAGATCTGATCTTATACAACTAGCTCATGTTAGTACATAAAATCAATCAATCAGTCAATAAAAGGGAGCGACTGTTCTCATTTCTCTCATGCCTCATCTATCAGACGTACATCTCAACAGATCTGATCTTATACAACTAGCTTATGTTAGTACATAAAATCAATCAATCAGTCAATAAAAGGGAGCGACTGTTCTCATTTCTCTCATGCCTCATCTATCAGTCGTTCATCTCAACAGATCTGATCTTATACACCTACATGTAGCTCATGTTAGTAGATTTGGTATCGTTTATTTGTTCATCACAGCACAGATTATACAAGCAATAGGAGCGTGCATGTTGTCAGACAAACAAGCAACAATACGAAAGATGATACCATAAAAGAGCCATAGCTCTGTTCGGAATACCATAATTAGCAGCTATAGCAGAGTCTACTAAGTCTGAAATACAAAAATTTCTAGTACATTATATATATATATAATTACAGTAAAACCGTTGGTATCCATACAATTGAACATTTTTAAATTAGGAAATGGCCAGACACTGGCAAGTGAAACTCAAAATAAATTTTAAAAAACATCTCTAAATTATTACAAATTAAATAAAATTTATTATAAATAATAGTTTATCAAATCAATCAATTAATCACTCAATCAATCAGTGAATCAATCAGTCAATCAGTCCATCAATCAATCAGAAAAAGACGTTAACGATGAGATCCAAGACGTAATTTGTACTGTGGCTGTTAAAGCACCTAATAGGACCTTAGGACTAATAAATAAAAAATTCAAAAGTAGAGATAAAGGCATTGTTTTAAGATTGTATAAATCTTTGATTCGACCTCATCTGGAGTATTGTATGGCAGTGTGGTGACCACATTTCAGGAAGGATATTGAACATATTGATGCAGTGCAAAGAAGAGCATTAAGAACCAGGAGAATTAGAGGTGATCTTGTAAAGGTCTGTGAAATAATAAATGGGCTTACCGAATTAAGAGCAACATATTTTTCAATTTCTCAAATAATGGATTAAGAAGTTATAGCTATACACGTAAGTTGTTTAAGCGTAATGTAAGTCAGACTTAGGAAAGTTTTATTTTTTCTCATAGGGTGATTGATAGGTGGAACTCTTTCAGTGAAGAGGTTGTGAATGCGGTGTCGGTGAAATTTTGTATGTTTTAGCCATGTATGATTGTGGATTGAAATAAACCCTTGGCTTTCTTCCCTTTTTCCTGCTACCTAAGTTCGAAGAAGGATTGGAATAACGAAAGACGGTAGCAGTTCTGGAAAGTTACGGCAAATAATTGCTCTTTTGATATTAACCAATAGTATCAAATTCTAAATTTAAATTTTCGCTTCCAGATAAAAGAGCTGAGTCACGACAACGTGCAAGTCTTTATCGGAGCCTGCATAGAACCTGATCATGTCTGCTACGTGCTGCAGAGGTGCAAGCGTGGAGCATTACGGGTCTGAGTCTTTACTTAATAAAATATATTAGAATTAGAATTATTAATTGATTAATTAATTATAATTTATTGATTATAGAATTATTAGAAATTAGATATTATAAGGCTAGATATAAGAATAGAAACAACATTATAACAATGATTTTATCAGCGATACAGCAATTGCAGTAAACAGACAATAGAAAATATAATAAAAAATACAATATACATGTACATGTAGGTTGACTGAAATCACTGCTCACTTGGAAGAAGCAGTAGATATATTTGTCGACAACTTATTTATTGTGTCGTCTTTACATAGCTTTTAATTTTAAAAATCATATCCGTGACTAAGGAAATTCTTAAGCGTTATCTCCAATTTGTTAGGACATCATTGAGGATGAAGACATCAAGCTGGACTGGTTCTTTAGAATTGCTCTAATACAAGATCTGGTGAATGTAAGTCAAATTTTAAAATGATTTCTTCATATATCTGGTAACTCCCGTTTTTTTACATATTCATGTGTAGAATTACTTTGGCTTTATTATTTAGAATAGGTATATTCTAGAGGGGATCTTATTACGTTAATTCATAGCATAAAAGTTGGCATAATTTATTATTATTTACAGCATTTTTGAGTCAATATAAATTCACCTGATTGCGACATATTTATTCTCTTTGAAACAAATACTAAAACAGTTTTGCGAAAAGTATAAATTCGACTAAACTATTAGTAATATGGAGGCTAGTAAATAGCATTATATTCTTTGGACCAAGTGCACCACGAAGAATCTCTATTATTAGCCTATTCGATGCAAAGCAATAATTAATTTAAGAAATAGTGCGACGTAGAGAAATGACTATCGCAACTTATGATTCAGACGAGTGTTACGCATGCGCCCATGACTATCATTTACAATATGAGATTATAAGTGTAACGTAATTCGTGTTTATTAAGTTTTAGATATTTGTTTAATTTCAAACCACAACACAAATGCACGTTAATTACATACTTATTATTTTTATGTAGTAGCAGTTCATTCAATTTGCTACTGAGGCGAAAAAAATCATATTTTTTCACTATGTGTAAATGCGAAACAATTCTTAAATCTGCTGACAGAGTATGCGGTCCTATCGTTATACAATATTATGTAATATTATACAATATTATTATAATCGGATTTCGTAATTTTGTTGGAGTTACTATTTTGTAATATAATTTTAATAATATTTAGTCGTAATCTTTCTAAAAGCTTAAAATGTTTACTCTAAAATTCCACAAAGTTCCGCAGGATATAATTGTAAAGACGCGCTTCCATTTTTCTAACTAGCTTAATCATCCGTCCTTTAGTTTACTACTTCACATCAAAATGTTCAGTTATTTTAGACTGTAAATTTATGAAATTTACGGTCAATTCCTATGGTGTCACAGGGAATGACATACTTGCACAAGTCACCCATCCATTCACACGGAGATCTGAGCAGTATGACGTGTAGAGTGGACAACAGATGGTCACTCAAGATCTCTTGTCCGGTGCTTCCTGCTTTCAGAGCTACAGAAACAGCATTGGAAGCTGCAACTGTCGGAAAAGACAACGAAACGGATGAGGACGAGGAGAAAGGATTTAAACTATATCGGAATGGATTATGGACCGCTCCAGAACTGCTCCGTATGAGCAACAGACCGGCTCTTGGGACTCAGAAGGGAGACGTCTACAGCTTTGCTATCATAGCGCAGGAGATCGCTTACAGAGCTCAGCCGTTCTTTGTAGAAACTGATATGACTAAAGGTATCGAAATAACATAATCAACATATCAAAATTGCGACATTGGAACTGTTGTAATTTTATATACGTACAATTTGCATAATAATCTCCTCAGTAGAATTACATATAATTTGTGTAGATGTTTACCTTTAAAAATAACAATTTCAATTAATTTAACTGCTTTGCACTATTTGAATTTTAGAAACTAGTTTTGATGTAACGTTCTAGATTTAACATCCTACTAAGCTCAAATCTAAATTACCAATTAATATAAACTTATTACTTATCTTTAACCCTCTCGCCAATAAGAGAGTAGCAATTTCTTGCAATTTTCTTCATTTATGGGAAGCATTTCCATATTTAATTTAAACCTACCTTTTTTGTATAATCTACGTTTACTTCCACTCTTCGCAACATAATTTTAACCAATTTATCTCTCAATGACTCTCTGATTTAAGTATATTCAATGTCAATGACGAAGATCTCTTCAAAGTAATTCTGCAAATATACATGTATATTTATTGAAATCATAAACTTTCTGGATATAATTGTAATTCAGAAATTCTACAGAAAGTATTAGAATATGGAGTTTCATCGGTATGTAGACCGATCTTTCCAGCACCGCTTCAGGAAATGCCGGAACTGACAAATATCATGACTCAGTGTTGGGTTGAGAATCCTCAAGAAAGACCCAGCTTTGCGGAGGTTGGCAAAAGGTTGAGACAACTAAATAGAGGAGGGTATGTCTGCATGGAATATTCAATTAAGAAACAAATGGAATACTTAATCAAATGATTTCCTTCTGGCTAAAAATAGCGCAGAACAATGCTGCTGATGTAAAAAAGAGTATATTAATCGCATTATAGGAGCCTAACATCGACTTTTGATAACGATTTTTGCCACCGGCAGGACTATTAGTGTCTAAAAACTGCATCTATTAGCTAATCAATGTTTACGGAAATGCCTTATTGATCATGCCGAGTCTCAACAATTCCGTACGCATGATTATAGTCAGATCAGTGCCTTATGCATAAACTTTGAACGAAAGAAACTTACTGCACTTCAAATTCCTATCAATTTTCGAGACCCAATCAGTCGAACCTACTAATTAGACACATAGCATACAATGTTGATTAATTAAGCTCCCCGATCTGTTCGATTGGAAAAAATATAAAATCGCTTGCGAGATCGCGTCAGGTGACCACATATCCATACCTGCAATCCTTTGTGCTGAGTCAGTGGCTTATTGGCAAGTTGTGCTACAGCGCAACGGAAGGTGCAAGATCCAAATCGCGTTTTCTCTCCCCTTAAGTGACATTCTAGTCGAGCAGGAAGCTGACGATAAACTTGTCTTTAGCCTTTATATAAAGCTAGTGTTAAAGCTAATGTTAAATGTTAACGTCAGCTTCCTCACTCGAAAGCGATATCAGTGACGGGCGATCCTAGGATTTGAACCCCGCACATACTGATCCGCGGTCGAGTATCTTACCTACATCGCCACTGGCTTCAACAAAATTTAGGGTATAGTTTGGTGAAACCTACACAATTACGTTATTCCAGTTATCCTATAGTCAGTATAGATATAAAAAATATTTATATTCGTTAATATATGTAATTTATGCCTAAATATACATGCATGTATCTGAAAAATGGATATGGAAACGCTACGCTTTTATGGTAAGTTAATGGATTGGAAGCAGGGCTCATCATATTATCTTAGTTTTGTAGTGTTAAATATTGCGTATAAGTGTGTTTGTATTACACAAATCCCAAATATGGCATGTTCCATTCTCGCTATACATGTAGATGTGTAGTTTCCAATGGGGAAAGCTGATTTTGTCTTAATTACGCTGTTCTGATATACCTGTAGATATACTCCAATGACACATTATTTTTTAAACACTTTTTATACATTATAGATATACGGATTTAATTAAATCATTTGAAATGTTTCAGAAAAATCGATATAATTGATCATGTTCTGGAGAAGTTGGAAAAATACGCCAACAATCTGGAGTCGATTGTGGAAAAGCGAACTGAAGAGCTGATGGATGAGAAAAAGAAAACTGATATGCTTCTACACAGTATGATTCCACCGTAAGTTTAGCAGAAAAATATTAGCAATGAATTGACTATAATTATTATCGCTATATATTATATGTATGTTTATATATATATATATATATATATAATGTGGCCTATATTTTTATGAATAGCTCTAGTGGACTGTTTCTTATTTATATTTTTGCAGTTTTGTAGCGGATCAATTAAAACTCGGGAAGTCAGTGCCACCTGAAATGTTTTCAAGCGTTACAATCTATTTCTCGGACATAGTAGGATTTACAAACCTCTCGTCAGAGTCGACTCCTATGCAGGTCGTTGATCTACTCAATGATCTCTATGGAACATTCGACGATACCATCTCTAGACATGATGTCTATAAGGTTAGGTAATCAATCAATCAATCAATCAGTCAATCAATCAATCTTCACATCTCTCTCCTCAGAGTCGACTCCTATGCAGGTCGTTGATCTACTCAATGATCTCTATGGAGCATTCGACGATACTATCTCTAGGCATGATGTCTACAAGTCTAGTTAAGCAATCTAAAATCGTTGAAATTTTAGAAAAATAGTAATCTGATCAGTCTACTCTACACATTTACATACAGAATAGATCGCATTCTCGAAATTCAAATTTAAGAATCTTTAACCTGAATCATTAACGGTTAATCGTAAGAATTAATCGTTCCTCCAAAAGTCGTATTCAGTTGATCACTTGAAAATTTCATACGTTACTTTACCATTCTCTGACCGAAAATTGAATATTTCGAATAGAGTCAGAAGATTTTCAAATCGTTTTGATTCTCAGTCTCTAGTGTTGATTTATCTGTTTCAAAGCTTATCAACGCATAAACAAGTATTATAACCTCACTGTTAAGCAATCGTTACATATTAATAATTACACAATTGCGCTTGTCACACAAAACCTGTTATTTTCAGTCTTTCCAGTTTTTCAAGTATGTTTTAGTGCTTAAACATAACGCTCATATTGTTGTTTTGGAACCGATTATGCGCACATTGAAATTTAATTCTTAAAACGCACGCACTTCTCCATACTTCATACAATCAACTGAACAAATACATTTTCAAGATAATTCAATAACGGAAAAAACGCAACAGCAGATATAAACCGTTGCTGGAGTGTGATTAACCTATCCTATAAAAATATCGTTAATTTTTGATACGCAAAGACTGCAGTTACCTGGAAGCCAACTCAAGGAAAAAGGAAACGAAGAAGACCTAGAAATACTTGGCTAAATATGATCAACAGGGATTTGAGAGCATTAATCTTTCCATGAGAAGACGCTTTGAAGATTGCTGATGATAGAAACGAATGTAGGAATGTTGCCGCCTTATGTTCTATACAGAACTCAAGGAACTGACGATGAATTTTTGATACAGTTGGGTGATTTTAAAATATGAAGTTTATGCTTTCAATTACTCTAAACAATAATTATCTACATATCCTATGCATATAATCATAGTACTTATAGAATTTTAGTTAGACATGCGTTGCTAATACACGACCTTGTAAGTTAATGCATCGACCAATTTTTCGAGAACTACCTGAGATATTTAAGTTCTTCACACCTGTATTTTAAAATACAGTAATTCAATCGGCAGATACATACTTCTTTTAATTAGTTTAGTTCTTTTTGCTCAATTTAAAGTCTACATGTTAACTTCCAGATTGAGACTATTGGAGACGCGTACATGGTGGTTAGTGGACTACCGGTACAGAACGGTGGTAGACATATCATGGAGATATGTAACATGGCACTGGATCTACTCAGTGAGGCGTCCGTCTTTAAGATCCGTCATAAACCTGAAGCAGCTCTCAGAGTCAGGATTGGTATTCACACCGGACCCTGTGCTGCAGGTGTGGTAGGACACACGATGCCTCGCTACTGTTTGTTTGGAGACACCGTCAACGTCGCCTCCAGGATGGAGTCTACTGGAGAAGGTTATTGGAAATAAACTAATATAATATAACTAAAATATGTACGCTTATATTTTAAAGCCTACTATGCCATTTTAGCTTAACACTACTTTTGTAAGTACTTGGCAGTTCTGCATTTATCTTCATATCAAAAGGGTCACATTATTTCTGGTGTATAATTGACTTTGTTACCTGTGCATAAGCTTCATATAAACTTAAGGATCACTTTTTAATTTATTTTATTCAGCTTCGTCAACAGTATATGGCAACACACTAGCCGATCTTAATTACTTTATTTATATTTGACGCCTTGTTTTTTTCTTTTCCACTATTATACCGTAATTATTCATCGACTTTCTCGTGTTGTAACTAAGTCGCTGAATATTGAATCAGACGTTAACTACAAGTTTCGCAAGAGGCGACTAAACAAGAACTGAGAAAGACAACGGAATTCTACCCTAAAATTCATAAATTTTGCAAGCTATAGGTCATTAATATCTCTCTAGTATACTGCTAAATGGCAGGTCCTAAGTAAATGTTGCTATTCACATGCTGCATTTCACGCTCCATAGAGAGCACTCCAAACTGTCAAAGAATTGATCCCTTTAAAAGAGGCTATGCCTAATTCATACCTTTATGTAGCCTGTAGCTTGGGAATAATAAGGCTACTGAAGCTGTTTCCCGTTGCCTTCTTCATTTTTGTTCAGTCGTATCTTGCGACACGTGCAGTTTAGGGTTTGTCTTTTATTCAGTGTCCCGGATACTAGACCAGAAAGGCATATATATATATATACGTGTACGTAGGCTTTATAGATATGGATGAGTAATAGCCTTCTTATGAATGGAACAACTTGTTGATATATGGCGCTTGAAACTCTTAGTTAGAACATGTACCTTGAATCTGCCACTTGACAGAACACTAGGCAGATGTTTGATTAAGATTCTTTAATTTTTAGTATTTCGAGTATAGCTACTAAACGTGAAAGAATTTACTGACATACTAGTACATGATATATGAGCTTAACATAACATAATATCTTATATCTAAGCCTGTTTTTGCACCATAAGCGGTTCTGTCAGGGACAGTTAGTCCGATTTGACGTTACCCTTCTTCTCAACCAAGTCTGCTCTCAACTTGACTGTATAATTGGGTTAACTTTTCTTTAAGTATCATTGCATTATGTTATTAGATTGCCTTAATTTAAATTTACTTCTAAAGCTCATTTCTGAAAAGCCCATTTACATCAATGCCAAGGATATATTTAAAAAAACAGCCCCAGTATTATTAAAATGAATTTAACCCTATGCAACTTTCAGCTTTTAAAAACTTGTCAACTGTACTGTTGATGCAAGCTTCTAGAATACACTTAAGCGGGGAGGCTATGGAAGCTCTGAAGACTTTCCCTGGATATATCTTGAGTGTGCGAGGGGACGTCTTAGTCAAGGTATCAATAATTCTTTTGAAATATTAACTTTAATATTATATCAACCATGCGAAGCCAGACTTTGACCGATAATTAAAAAACTAGGGTGGCTAGGCGCTTCTTCTCAGGACTCCAAGCCGCTCAGGGTAGGGCTAGACTCGTGGGTTGAGCTGTGAATACTAGGAGAGGTTTTGCTGTTCAGCCTCGTCAAGAGGGTGCTCTGAAGGGCCGATGCTTAAGGGCTCATCTACATGTAAGGTGCTCGATAGGGCCGATAGCCCGATAGGGCCAGTAGCTCGATAGGGCCTATAGCTCGATATATATATATATATATATATATATAGATAGATATATTACATACATATATATTATATATAATATTTGTATATATGTATATATATATATATATATATATATAATATTATATACATATATTATATACATATATTATTTATAATATATGTATATACATATGTATATATATATATATATATATACATATATACATATATTATATATAATATATGTATATACATATACATATATTATATATATATGTATATATACATATATTATATATTACATATATATATATTATACATATATATATATTATATGCATATATATGTATATATTACATATATATATATTATACATATATTATATTATATATAATATATGCATATACATATACATATATTATATATAATATATGTATATACATATATATATATATATAATATTATATGCATATATTATTTATAATATATGTATATTCATATATATATATATATATATATATATATATATATATACATATAATATGTATACAAATTGCAATAAGTTAAATGGCGCGAATCGACTCTAATTGTATAACAGCTAACGATTTAATCTTATCGATTAGTAAGTCTATGTATTTTAACTGGTAGCCTATATTTTAATTGATTTGGCTGAAACCAACTTGAATTAGGTATGAAGTATAATATTTAGATTGAAAAGTTCTATATAATATGTTAAGTCGTTACGTCGTTATGCTAAGAAATCTTTATGATTCAACGAGTATACATGTATGTTTAAAAGAACACTTCAATTTGTACTTGTAATTGACAGCTGCGTACCAAACAAGTAATTTAAACAGAAATAAGTTTGCACGGTTGACGAACTTTAACGTTTGCCTTTAAAATAGATCATAAGGGTTCATAATCATCATCATCAAATATATACTTTGGACTGAATTTCTGGATTTTGAAATTTGCACCGTTTTTGGACCTTCTTTTTTTGCTCGCCAGCTTGATTTTGTCTCAATAGTGCTCGATGTTGTCATTGATGACTGTAGCACTCTAATTGTTGTTATTATTGTTATTATTATCATCATCAGTTCATTGCGTTCTGTACAGAACATAGTTTGACAACATTCCTCCATTCGTTTCTATCATCAGCAATCTTCACAGCGTCTTCCCATGAAATGTTTAAAGCTCTCAAATCCTTGTTGATCGTACTTAGTCAAGTACATTTAGGTCTTCCTCGTTTTCTTTTTCCTTGAGTTAGTTTTCCGTTAACTGCAGACATTCTCAGTAAATGACCTAAAAATCTCAACCTTCTCTCAGAAACTATTTCATATAATTTTCTTTGCCCACTCCTTTCGAGTTCTGTTTAATTTTTGACTTGGTCCCAATAGTTGATATTTAAAATTCTTCTGAGACATCCTTTTGAAAACAGTTTAATTTGTGCTTTGTTGCATTAGTAGCTTTCCCAGGTTTCACATGCATACATCAAAAATGGTTGGATAATTGTTGAATATATTTTTATCTTTATATTTTTTAAATTCCCCATGATGTTGTGCTCGGGTGTTGTTGGACCACTGCAGAATAGGGCAACCGCAAACAATCTGCCGCGTGTATGTAAGAGGCGACTAAAGGTAGGAGCTGAGGATGGCAAGAGGGGACCCACCTCACCAAGAAATATTTTCCCCCAGGGTTAAATGGTAATTAATCCACCTAACTGAGGAAGGCAATGGAAAACCACCTCAGAAGCCATATTTTTCCCATGCTATAGGCTACATAAGATATGGATAAGGCATAGACTTTGTGAAGGGATTAACATGTTGATCCAAGGAGTGCTCTTATGGAGCGAGAAAACAGACTTTGAGTATGAATATGTACCTTGAACCTGCCACTTGGCAATGTAGATACTTTTATCTTTAATTACTCCTCAATTTTATTAAGAGGTTTTATTTCATAGGATGTTAACAAAACTTTTCTGTATTTATATCCGCAGGGAAAGGGCTTGTTGACGACATACTGGTTGGAGCGAAAGGAATGATAGATTGACATTCTAAACTTAAATATAAAATATATACCAATTTATGGATTTTTATGTGGATAGTTTGAGAGATTAAATAATTGGAACCTCGAAGATTTGCTACCGTAAAGAGCTCAAAATAAATCCTTAAAAGTGAATTGAAGCACAGCATAAAACAAAATGAAACCCAGAGACTGTTACCGAATGTCGTATATCTGACACTGTTTCGTTAGTTTTCATTTACTTACTTCTCTAACTTTCTAGACATACAAAAACTTTGGAGTGTCATGAATATATTCAATAGGAAGGTGATCGATAGGAGTTGAAACTAAGGGAATTTAATTTGATGATTCCATCATTAGTAGGACGACACCGTCGTTTAATAGATTGAGCGCCATTTAATATGATCGTTATTTCCGGAAACGGCATGATACTTTTATTATTTTACATTGGCATATACGAATGTAATCGTCCGATTTAGACATGTTATTTAAATTGTGTCATGGACTCAAATTGAAACATTTTAAATCTATTTACATATTGCAGCATATTCTTAGACTTTTGTAAAACAATTACCTAAAAGGCTGTGTAACAAAATGAGTTAAATTTTTAAGGTAAATGTCCCTATTATGCAAAATATGCAATAGAAAATACGCTGTATACAATACACAGTGTGCAAAGCACAACGATTTACTGTTCCATGTATTCTCAGTTTTCAGGGTGACTTATAGTCTGGTGAATTTATGAAGGATCGTCAACAATCGTCCTGATCCAAACTCCATGATTGAGACATTCCGTACTACTAAAATAATAACAACACGCATTATAGTGAAATTATCAACTAAGTTGAAATATATTACTTTTAATACAAAATGTTAAATATGTTAGGCAATTTAGGCCATTTTCTTTATAGCCTGTCCAGTGAATGTCCGAGATTTTACTCTCAGATCAGCGCGGCTGGTATTCGAACCCACGAGATTGCAATTCACCTCCGGGTCTGGCATTTAAAACCTCAAAACGCTATCAACATCTCCAATCACTACGCGATTGAAACATTCTACTACTGAGCTAATGCGGAACACCGCAGAATCAATATAAATATAGTAAACATCCATGCACACATCAAAACACAACACAGCGATATAATAAACATACTTAGTCTTTATTTTGGAAAAAAGAATCATTGTGCTAGATGTTGTCACGGTTCACGGCGCCCTGTACGGACCACATGAGGAATCGACTAAACGTAAACTGCATGTGTTGTATGAAATGACGAAGCGATCACAGAATTAGGCTAGCCTATATGGTATACGATGCTATAGTTGTCCCAATCTCTAAGCTACATTTAAGTACAAATTGAGCATTGCCATGTATGAAAGGGAAAACGATTTGACTGAATTTATGTATTTTATTTTGAACTTGCAAAAATATATATCAATTGATTGCTCATTATAAAATTTGCGTAGAAATATCAGAGTTGTCAAGGATGACAGTGTCACTTGATTTGTTTCCTGCTGCTTTTTCCTATAAAGCACGATACATCGCTGAAGCGCTCGTTGAAGGAATCCAGTGGGTGCGCGACTCAAATTTAATAAAATCGTGTTAGGCTATCTTTTAAAGTGACTAGTTACATTTTTATAGAGCATAAATACATGTATATTGACATTTCCTAAGATTTCCAGAAATCGCAAGATGCCACCGCTGGATGAATGGATAACTCTTCATTTGCAGACAATATTAAGTTTTAAAGGATGGTTCACTCTGCGCTATGAATGAGTAAAACGTAATATGATTTACGAAATACTCCTTCGTATGTTAAATTTAATCACTACACGTAATTTGTTATATTATTTATTAAGTACCTCTCGTCTGAGCTTTACGGTAGACCGCTTCGTTAACCACCATAAATCAATAAGATGGCGCTAAACATAAACACATTCAGATTCATACCTTCTTTGGCGAATACAAGAATTTTATCATTGCGGGGGGAGAAGGAAGTAGAATATTGTTTTGGATTATGTCAATATTTTAGTACTAACGCCCACGACTTATCCCGAACATAGTTCAATTTTGTTTACTTACATCCATTTTCACTCTTATATATACGTTTTCACTTAAATATTTGCACGTTTGAATTTAAGGGAAAGGGTCTATCTAAATCCGCGCCTGTTATACGGGACAAGGTAAAACTATTTTTTTAATTTCTACTTCCTACCATATACAGCCCTTAGCAAATAATAACAAAATAGTGTTAATGAAGAGTTAAAGAGATTTACTGAAATAATATTCGATTAAGCTATTGGCATGCTTCAAATTTATATTTTCATATAATGAAAAGTAATGTTTATGAAATGAAAATAATTTATTATTATTACTATAAGGTAACAATAAAAATACGAAGAAGAGTTGGATAGGACACATTCTACGGGAGTGAAAGTCTACTAAAAGTGGTCATAGAAGGCAGAACCGAAGGAAATAAGAGGCAGAGGCAGGCCGAGATTAAGAATGTATACGATATATTAAGAATGTAAGATGATTAAAGACCCACTAATATATGGATATGAAGAGGAAAGAGGAGGACAGAGAAGAGTGGACGCGTTACATACTATGGACTTGCCAGTAGGCAGTGCACTAAAAGCGAGAACTTTAAGTATTGCGCAATTCAAAATGCATCTCCTTTCCTCTCTCTCTCTTTATCTAATGACGTCCCTGACATCATCCTTGTATGAGGAAACGGACGTTAAACCTTTATTACTATTATTATTATTATTTATATTTCTCCATATGTGGTCCGGTTACATAAATTCTAATTCACAGTCTTCTATCTCGCTCAGTAAGAGCTTGCTGTTGATGGACACGTTCATAAAATCATATAGAATAAGATTTTATCAATTTAAAGGTATAGCCCTAAGCTTGGTAATATATTGTTTTTAAGGTGATATCCTATAGCCTTCCTCAATTTATATTAGTTACCTCTTATTTCCCCATGTAGTGCTCGGGTGTGGTTGGACCATTGCAGAATAGGGCAACCGCAAACAATCTGCCGCGTGTACGTAAGAGGCGACTAAAGGCAGGAGTTGAGGATGGCAAGAGGGGACCCACCTCACCAAGAAATATTTTCCCCCAGGATTAAATGGCAACTAATCCACCTAACTGAGGAAGGCAACGGGAAACCACCTCAGAAACTATATTTTTCCCCAGCTATAGAATACGTAAGGGATGTATAAGGCATGAACTTTGTAAAGGGATTAGCTTGTTGATCTAAGGAATGCTCTTATGGAGCGGAAAAGGCAGACTTTGAGTATGAATATGTACCTTGGGCCTGCCACTTGGCAGTGCACTGCAGAAGATGACCTTATATATATATATATATATATATATATATATGTATGTATATATATATATATATATATATATATATATATATATATATACATACAAGGTCTTCTATATATTTATATATATTTATATATATATATATATATAAATATATATGTATATATATATATATATATTTATATATATATATAAATTTTTCCGGTTTGGTCTATCCTGTTAAGCCCCCGCAATAAGGCTATGATGGCACAGCATGACATCATCTAACGATTACTAATCAATTCGTTTTAAATGAAATAATCAATAATCAATTTACTAAGAAAGGATTGAAAAGGAATTAATGAACTAAGAAAGGAATTCAAGAAAAATTGAGAAGAAATCAAGAAGCTATTAAGAAAGGAAGCATGATAAAATAATCATAAGCAGTTCTTTTTCATTTTCATTTTCAATTACTAGTCAATTCATTTCTACCAAGTGGAGCAGCTTTTTGAAATGCATAACTCTAATTAAACCAGTCAGACATGCTAAATAAATGAGATGCTGCATTAATTAACATTGAACTTCATTGATGTTTAATAAACTAAATGGACATAGTGTCTTTTTAAAAAGTCGAGGTTTTCTCATACAATAAAATATGCTGATCTTCTAAAACATATGCATGTACATTAATTAGCAAATACTTATCCAGATTACTGATATAGCAAAATTATATCTTCTGACAACTCATATATTTAATAATCTAGAGTAGAAAGACGGGTTGAGTAATTCATAAAATTCAAAGTTTATTAGAATATTTCTAAATATAATACTTTAGACGAGTATCACGACAAATGAATGATGTAGTAGGCTCTACGCCCACAGTTTATCAACTGTCTGTACTGAATATTTGTCATTGGCATTCGTTATACTGGTTTACATTTCTAGCACACAATCTCGTCGAGATAGGCCTATTAGATTGCTACCAATGCTTACAAGCTAGATCGTCTGTAGCTAGGCGTGCTCAATGCTGTCATGAACAACTATACAACTCAATCTTAATGTAGTTTATTTTACAATTGCAGGTTTGAATAATTAAAAACGCACATAGGCTACGAGTTACTAACAGCTGGAAAAGATTTCTTGTTATCATTTTTATGGAAAACCTGATTAGTTTTTTCATCTGTACATGTAGGTTTACAGTATCTCGTGCGGTAGTTCAGATCGATGTGATATGCTGAGTTATCGTCCTTGAAACATTTGTGTATTTTGCACAATAGAAATAATTTGATTTAAGTTATATTTTTTGGTATAAATTGAACATCTTTCTGATTGACTTTATTAAATCGCTCGTTCGTAGATAAGCTGCTCTTGTTAATTTTCTGCCGCAGACAGTATAATCAAATCAAGCAATATATTGAATTGAGGAACAAATCTGATAAGCAGTGGTGTAGTTTTACATTTCCTAGTGATTATAAGAATTAATAGAATGATTAATGTTAACACAGAGACGGAAGGAAAAGAGTTTATTTTTGTACGTCATTAATTGAATTTTCGTAAAGGACAGCGGATTTCGTAGAAACAAAACTTAATTTGATTTTTATTCAATATTTAATTTCACCGTAGAATTGAATTCCTCATGGTCATATTTTTAAAAATACTGTACATGTTTATCTGTAAAATATAATACAACTGATTAGCCATATTGCGACTAATTTTAGCTGCAGATGGTTAGTTGTTTAAATTATTGCTAATACGTCACTAATATCTCTTCAAGAGTTAAATCTGACACTTACAAAATTGTTGCATACTATGAAACTCACAATTTAAATTTTAAATATCGTTATTGGACATACGTGTAGATGTTTGAATATCTGGATGCAAATCGTTCGTTAGTGGAATAATAATTTATTAATTATTTTCTAGAAAATCATCAAATCCGTTATTCAACCGGTACAATTAAATGACGGATAACTGCAGCAAGTTTCCATTTGTTAATTTATCTCTTTCATACATCATAATTTCCTCACTCGACTCAACTCTCTATAGTTGTTCTACGGTACAAGTAATGAATTTAAATTGTGAAGGTGTACATATAAGTAACTATAACTTTTATACATGCAATAGAATGCATTAGAATCAATGTAAAGTATAAAGAGTACTAATTACTGATTTGACAAGAGCCAGTCATGATTATTCTATCAAAGCTCAGACGCAGAGGATTAGTTATATTAATTATGCTATATAAATTAGCTCAAGTAGTAGAAACCAACGAAATACGAGTAGGATTCATATCATCCGCTTACGATCAAGGAGCCATGAGTCTGGCTTTTGAGCAGGCTCAGAAAGATGGGTTACTGGTGGGATATAATATCAGGTATGTAAAGAATCGATGAATCAATGTAGTTCAAAATCACGTTACTAAAGAGTAATGTGGTCATGTTGTCCTGTAGTCATTTAGTCATATAGTCATGTAGTAATGAAGTCATATAGTCATGTAGTCATAAAGGCAAGTAATCATTATTAAATTAAAACTTTATTATGCAATAAATTTATTATTATTAAACACCTTTAAAACTGTTGAATAAATGAAAACTTTCTAAATTCATAAAACCTTCTCAATTTTAAAGCAAATGAATATACACGTATAACGACCCATAACTCTGAGATAATTTATAAAAAGGAACAAATTGAATATCACTGTCAACTACTGGAATGTCGTAGTGAATTGCACCTTAATCTCTGCAGTAAAAAATCATGTACCAAAATAAAAATTACTAATAATAAATCATTAGTTGTCGGTGTTAGAAAATAATCGGAAGTATTATCACATAGATGGTGGCCGTATTTTTATTTTAAGCCAGATTGCACAAACATTTTATTCTAAACGCTTATGAAGAGCCTATAGTTAAACTGTTGCCATAGTAGAGATCTAAAGTTTATTAGCAATTTACAATTCTACATTGTGTGGAAAAAATTTACAATTGAAAGTTTTTTTTCTGTTGCAGCTATTTCCTTGGAAACAATAATTGCGATCCGCTGTATGCTTCTGAACCCGTCCTAGAACTAATTGTGAATAATAAAGTGGATGTGATATTGGGACCAAACTGTTCTCCAAGTAGGTCTTGGTATTCTGAACTGTATTTATTGTGCAAACATTTCACCTATATAATTTGTACAAACTATCTCTTAATACAACTACTCCTAGTTGGGATTGCTTTCTGCTGATGTCTTGAGAGGATATAAGTTTTAGTCTGCAATTCTGGAATTTTTTGCATAGTGACCGTATTTTGATAACCAGAGAGGCATAGTTTTAGAGCTTACTCTTCTTCTCTTCAGTGCACTGCCAAGTGGCAGGTTCAAGGTACATATTCATACTCAAAGTCTGCTTTCTCGCTCCATAAAGCACTCCTTGGATCAACATGTTAATCCCTTCACAAAGTCTATGCCTTATCCATACCTTATGTAGCCTATAGCTTGGGAAAAATATGGCTTCTGAGGTGGTTTCCCGTTG
Organism: Enchytraeus crypticus; assembly: GCA_905160935.1. Taxonomy (NCBI): domain Eukaryota; kingdom Metazoa; phylum Annelida; class Clitellata; order Enchytraeida; family Enchytraeidae; genus Enchytraeus; species Enchytraeus crypticus. The sequence continues at coordinate 2,240,716 of CAJHZI010000713.1, forward strand.
CCTTCCTCAGTTAGGTGGCTTAATTACCATTTAATCCTGGGGGAAAATATTTCATGGTGAGGTGGGTCCCCTCTTGCCATCATCAGCTCCTACCTTTAGTCGCCTCTTACGTACACGCGGCAGATTGTTTGCGGTTGCCCTATTCTACAGTGGTCCAACCACACCCAAGCACAACACGGGGATACTTTTCTTACTATGATTTTGAAAATCAGGATGAATAAGTTTGTAATGATGTATTATGTGGTGACATCCAGGTATCATCATCGGATGTGGGAATTAAAGCTAAACTTGTTTCTGTGTTGTTATTCTTATAATATGTATACATGTGTATATATATACATATATATATATGTAAATATATATACATATATAGATATATATACGTGTATATATATATATATATATACATATATATGTATATATATACATGTATATATATGTATATATATATGCACAAATATACATACATGTATATATATGTACATATATAAATAAATATATATATATATATATATATATTTATATATATCGACATCGGTAAGATGTTCAGTATGTGCGGGATTCAAATCCTGGGCTCGCCCGTCACTGACATCGTTTTCGAGTGAGGAAATTAACGTTAACATTAGCTTTACCTACTTTTTATACATACATACATACATACATACATACATACATACATACATACATACATACATACATACACACATACACACATATATATATACATGTACATATATATATATATATATATATACATGTATATATATATATATATATATATATATATATATATATATATAGGACGACTACAGAACGATTAGTTCATTAGAGGGCGGTTATGTCACTAACAAACTGAATCACATTATATTAAAATAAACGTGTTGTTGGGCTTACACACTTTATTGTTAAAAATTGATTTAAATTATTCATTTTCCTATCTCAGCACTTTATTAAAATACAAAACATAATATTTATATTATAGAGAAGTGCAAACACAAATAATAAATCTTAAACTTACAGTAACATAAAGTCTGAGCTATGAAAGGTAAGATGATAAGTAGTACACGAAGTTAGTAAAATTCAGCATAGGTCAACACTATGAAAATCCTATAGGTACCGTAAATGCGCATAAAATCTTCAATAACCACAAGTTACAAATTGACTATTTTTATATCAAGAATTGCGCTAAAAGTCGAGCACTAATAGGTAAAAATTAATATAATTAATGTAAATTTATTAATGCAAATATATGCTTTGGAATAACAACAGATTTTCTGATATTTCGAGCCGGAACTACTACGACAGCTCTTCTCTAGGCCTACTCTTTGATACTTTAATAACGTTCATTAACCCAATACTTCATATTAATAAGCTTCTTAAAACTTCTTAAAACTTCAATACTTCTTAGTCAAATCTATAACTTCGAAACAGTAGAGTCTTGAATTTATACAATTTTAATTGTTGAAATTCAATCATGTTCAAAGACAGTAATAAGAATTCTTTGAAAATTCGTAAGTATATACTGTATACATTAAATTTTATTAAGTTTCATGTAACGATAATTTTCAAACTGAGTAAAACTGTTTAACAGTTTTACGTTTCAGAGCTTAACAAAAACTAATTCCTGCGACAGATGCTGTAAATACTTTCCATCGAATTATCTTCGAGAATTTTATAACGTCTTTAAAAAACTGATATCTGCATTGTTAACAAATCCAACAAACCTAAAAAATAGGAAAAATATAAAAATGCCAAACATTAGTGTTAAGACACTTGCCGAAAGCTGATGTGAAGATATAAGATATTTCTGAGAAACAATAACAAATAAATTTGACTATTGCGTACTCCAAGGATAACTAGAAATTTTTATGATATTAAATTTAAAAATCTGATTGCAAATAAATAACAAAAAACCAACATTCATTAATTCATACTAATATTACTTTGTAGAACTAAAAATTGATTAGAATATATTTGTAGAATGACAATAGTCACATTATTTTCACATGCAGCATGTTCTCAGACGTCTCAAATTACCACCTACTACAACATACCTATTTTGCCTGTGTATTGCATGGAAGATCCCATGAAAGACAAAAGCCACTTCAGAACTCTTATTCGAATATCAGGCTACTATAGCGCCATCGGAGATAGCTTTCTCGCTCTGTTTAAAGCCTACCAATGGAGGCAGATTTCTTTCTTCTTTAACATTGACGACAGTTGGTGTTACGATGCAGGTGTCATAAGTTTCATTACCAATTTTAGACTTAAGTATGGTGGACTACCGGAATATCTGAATGTCAAGCCAAATCTTACTGATCAGGATTTACGAGATTCTGCTAAAGGATTTCAAAACAGAGGAAGAAGTGAGTACTTGTTTCATATACAAATTTTATAATATTTTCAATATTTCTCATTTCAATGATTTGTTAAATATTCACAGACAGCGATACCCGGAAAATGTAAGTATCAATTATCGCAAACGTTTGGTTTAGCTAATATGAATTTAGTTTTTAAAGACATTTTAATACAGCCGTAGAAATGCAAGTTAAATTTCAGTTCTAATAAGCAAACACAATCGCATAGGTGGCTAAAAAAATTCTCAAGAGCAGCAATGGCACTTTGTATGTTGTGGATACATTGTGAATATGATTAGCGGCTGCTTCACTGTACTATTTTAAGAAATTATAACATACAGGCCTAATAGAAAGCACGCAACTTTCGATAATCCAGGAAATTAAATTCACTACTAATACTGAATAAAGGCTTGCGTGATGGGGCATATTAAAATATTTTAACATATTTGGTGTGAACTATATTTAATAATTGACTTTGGCACGAGATTTTTAATTATAAGTCTCCAAATTATTTTACTAAATCTCAGAAATGACTCTCCTCTCTCTCACAAATGTACTGATAGATGATAAGTTTAATGCACACATTTCTATGCAGCGTATTTTAGCTCTGTTTTAAAGCACTTTACTATACTTACAACGTCAAACAATTTTCTAAAATCTAAAGAATTTGTTAAACCTCAGTACTGTCATTTTCTAAGAAAAATATAGGCTCTGCTCTTGTTTTCCACTAACAATGTCTGGAGACAGTGGCGATGTCGGTAAGATACTCGACCGCGTATCAGTATGTGCGAGGTTCGAATCCTGGGCTCTCCCGTCACTGATATCGCTTTCGAGTGAGGAAACTGACGGTAACACTAGCTTTTCCAGCTTTACTTCAATATATCCATCTTAGACGCCACTTGTAACGCATGCAGTTTACAGTAGATTTAACGTTATGCAGCACTGAAGCATAGCTGTTAAAATTAGTATTTTTCTCAGATTTATCTGTATAAAAATTAATTATGAGATGCGTGATAATATAATTCATAAAGTTTTTGAAATGGCTATAATTTGTTACAGCGTTTTGCTTTTTCAGTTCTCATAATGTGCCATCCGGACTCATCTGTAATAGCAAGATTTCTCTTCGCTGCTCAAGACCTGGGGATGACTGAGGGAGACTATGCCTATTTCGCGTTCAGACGTCGTCCAAGCGACGCTCAGGATGTCCTGAGTGAGCTGACGAAACCAGGCGTTAAAGCGGAATACCGTAGACGAGCTTTCTATAGCTTCAAGCAGGTAAATTGAAATAAAATAATAACTAATAAAAATAATAACATAAAATAAAAATAAAATCAGATACTCATTACAATTGCAATTGGATAAGAAAAACAACTGAATTAAAAAGAATGAAAATAGTTTTGACGCTTAACAATGCCAGGTTAAAACACAATATTCATTATTTCTAACCCAATAATTATAATCAGCCTAATAATACGCATATCATTCATGGATCACGATGCTAATGAAGATGGTTTACATTGGATGTCTTCTAGTCCAGATATCGTTAGCGCAATATGACGCCCGCAGATTAAGTTTTCGGGTTTATTATGCAGAGAATATGCATTGACTGGAACATACACATTAGCTGGAGCCAGTGGCGATTTCGGAAAGATACTTGACCGAGGATCGGTATGTGCGAGGTTCAAATTCTGGGCTCTCGCGTCACTGACATCGCTTTCGAGTGAGGAAACTAACGTTAACCGTACCTTTTTAGCTTTAGCTTTTTTGAGAATACAATATTTGGAGGAATATTTGACGACAAACGAAGCAATGGTCGGCAACGGATGACTTCCATTAAACGTCTCTGAAAATAGATGCAAATAACGGAAACAGAAATGATCAGAGCTGCAATGGACAGATACATGTATATATTAAGAAATATGAACATAACCGACCAGGCTTGAAAGAGTCTAGACAGTATAAGATATCAGTTTAAACAAAATTGAAAGAAATAATGAAATTTAAGTAAAAATAGACTTACGATTTCTCAACTGATCGTGCATATCATTCAAACTAGGTTTGTCTCAGTAATTCTTCAATGAAATATAATATTACAGTTTTAGAATTAGAAGCTGTTTAATAAAATTATATTAATATTAATAATTAGAAATTAATATATTTTTAATAATGATATTAATAACATTAATTAATATTAGAAGATGTCCTTTGAAAGGCCAAAAATTCCAATATTGTAGGAGCGAAGATCCTCAATCCTATTAGACTTCAAGAGCACTTAGAAAGGAACTTTTTTACATCATTGAAAACATGCGTCATATTCTACATACACTTTCGCCTCTACTTGTTTAACCCTCAATCTGTAACCTCAGACAAAGAGGTCAAAGCTTAGTTCCACCTCAACGTGAAGATTTAAATTTCATAAACAGACGCCTTTTTAATTTTAAATAATTAACTTTAACTGAACGAACGTCTGAATATTTCTAAAAAAAAATTTCTTAATCTGAAATCTCGCTTTGTATGATATATTCTATTCCTTATATACTTCCTGTATAATCTTGTTCTCACTGTAATTTTTCTATGTCGTGTGCTAATGATTTGCGTTTGTCAGATCTGCAATATGCAGAAAATTTGAATTTAAATATGGAAAAAATTATAAAAACGGTAATACGGCATCTATCAGTGTAGTAGAAATTGTACTAATTAATAGTTGTACTCAACTGTATTAGCTAAGGTGTATAGTATCGCCTCTCAGAGCTTGGACTATTTCGTGGAACTATTTCCATACTGATTTATTAATTTTTCCAGGTAAGCAAGTGTCCAGAGGTCAAAGCTCTTCTGCGTAACTTCTTTCTTACCATTGAGGTCCAGAGGCATATGTTAAACCTAGTTATATATATATATATATATATATATATATATGTATACTGTATATATATATATATATATATATATATATATATATATATATATATACATTACAATTCTACTGCATCTTATTCTACTGCATCTTTCATACTCACATTTCTTAGTATCTTTATATATATATATATATATATATAAATATATATATACTGTATATATATATATATATATATATATATATATATATCATCATTATAACCAATGATGGTCGTGATAATAACGATATTCAGCGTGAAATACGTGGTATGTTTATGCGTACGAATATATTAAAGCGTAGATTTGCTTATTGCTCTCTTAATGTTAAGAAGGTCCTGTTCAAATCTTATTGTATGTGCTTCTATGATGTGGCACGATGGTCGTTGTTTACAATAGGTTCAATAGAGAAGTTTCGATCTTGCTATAATAAATGTATTAAAATATTTTTTGGATACAAACGTTACAGCAGCCTAGCTATCGCTCTGCTAGAAACCAGATTGCCTAGTTTTGATACCATCCTTTCAAATTACAGATTAAAGTTTACAATGTGCTTGCTGGATAATGCAAATATGCTAGTTAAGTGTTTTGATGTTCTGAGCCTATTATAGCCTTGTATGCCTAATTCTATAAGTAATTGTTTTAGGCCTATAGCTCAATTTATGCGCAGACTATTTGCTTTTCTGGTTTTTGTTACATTGTTCTATGTGCAAGATTCATGTATGAGTTTTTACGCCTGAAATAAAGCAATAACTAAATAAATATATATATATATATATATATATATATATATATATATATATATATATATATAAAGATAATAAGAAACGTGAGAATGAAAGATGATGTAGAATAAGATGCAGTAGAATTGTACAAGCAAAAATGGCCTTAGGTAGTAGAAAAAAACATTTTATCACAAAGTCTAAAGAAAGTCACAAAGATAAAGATAACGAAAACCTTGCTTTGAACCACTCTTTTATATGGATGTGAAACATGGACCTTAAGGAAGGAAGCCATCAGGAAAGTAAAGAATGATTTATGATTTGCATTGGAAATGTGGATATGAAGAAGAGTGGAATGGATTAGCTGGACTCCTAAGGTTACAAATGAGGAAGTCCTAGAGAGAATTTGTACAGATATACTGTTGATAAATGCATCAATAAATATAAATTAGAGCTGGACGGAACACATTCCAAGGGGTGAAAGTCTGCTAAAAAGACATAATCAGAATGGAATGAAATAGATGCAGAGGCAGGCCGAGATTATCTATGTTAGATGTTTTAAAGACCCACTCATATGTGGACAGAAAGAGGAAAGCGGATGACGAAGAAGAGTGGAGGCGCTATGAGCCATGCGCCAGCCAGTAAGCAGTGCACTAAGAGAGAGAGAGAGAGAGATCAAGATATGTAAGAAATAGCGGCGGAGCCTTATTGTCCACCTTTTCAACTTCAATTTGCATACTATAAATCTACCTTTGTCATCTACTGCCTTGTATGTAATCACATTACCTTAATAATTTCAGTCCCAGTACTTGTTTTCAAGTGTTCAGCCAGCTACAGTTTAACTCATTACTGTTTAGCTCATCAACTTTGCCAGTGGAAATTTCACTCTTCCTACAAAACGTAAGAATATAAAAGACAAAAACTTTTATTACCCGAATTACTTGATGATGCTAGAAATGATTAAATTTGAACTTACAATTCCATTGCTTTCCTAATCTAACTTTTTAACTGTTGGAATTGTTTTCTGCTACTGTTTCATAATCCTTAGTAATAAGACTTTAGAACTCTTAAAGTAGGATGACGTAGCCTTAGTCAAACATTTTAATGTATTTTCTTATGATTTATCCATCTCATATTCCGATTTTTGTTACATTTCTGCCTTTATCTGTTACCTTGTTTATGTTATTTGTTATATTGTTGCAATCCGTGTTTTGTCAGACTGATGTGATGATAAAATAAAAGTGATAGAGTATATCCACAAAAGTGCACTGAACTCAACATGTAAATTAACGTCACTTGATAGAAGTAGATTTAAAGTGTAGGATTTCTATCCACTAAGTGGCTTTTAAATGTGACATTTAAAACCCCGAAGTAGTTGATACGATATTTGAACATCTAACAGCGCTATTAGTTGATAGGCCATATCGATCTTGGACAAAAATTTCTTATGGAGGAGGAATATACATGTATTTTTATTTGAGAAAAGCAACACGTCACAAACATGCACACAATCAGAAAAAATTAATGCTACATGTATATGCGCACAACTTTTGTAACAATCAAACCATTAAACATAACGTTTAGTGCCTTCTAAACATTTTTCGATCAATCGATTAATCATTCCGAACGTTCAACTCTGCACCAGCGAAGTAACAAATCATTGCTACAAGTGAGGCCTATAATTAAATTAACTACAAATGGATTAGTTAATGGAAAGAGTAATAATTATAATCAATCGTGAATCGTTAGCTTTCAATTTGAAATTAGTCTCCTTCTCTCAATGAAAAATAGCGACAGTAGCATAATTAAACAGTTGCTCAATAGTCACATCATTATATACTAAAATATGAATTATACAAATATAAAGGTTCAAGTTTTTTTAAGTTTTTATTCGAAATAAAAACATAGTTTAAATATTTTTCATATCGGAGTATCTAGTTAGCGTTGAATATACCTAATTTTACCTTAATTTTGAGTCTTCTAAACGTATGCGGTAAATGATCTCTACTTATCTTTTATTTTGCCATTTAATAGAAAATAAGGAAGTCGGAAAAAAGTATTAGCCTTCACTGGTGTTTCCAAGCAATAAAATTGATAGTGTGTGAGGTTGACCATCTTGCATGTGAAGCCTACTTCATCAGTAATGTCATTATCTTAAGATCATTAGAGCCTTCTAAATATGCCACGTTTATTGCCATATTCTAGTGAACTGTCTCACGGCAGCTCTATGGCATATAACTCTAACAGCCAAATCTATCCTCAGCCATAATCTATATATATGAATTTGTTATCAGATCATCCAAAATCCCATATTGTATTGCTCTATATTTAATAATTTATTCATTTATTCAGATTTCGTTTACAGAACAAACTGACGACAATTCCACAGCAGAATTTATTCGAAGAGTTGAACAACGCAATCAGCTTCCTCCTTGGAATGATTCAACGACTGTAAATAGAGGACAGGTAAACGTTAAAGACTAAAATAACGAAGATAAATATAATGCGCGGTGGCTCTCGTTTTGTGTTCAGGTTACCAAATAATAGACCAACCGTTAAATGCACTTGTCGCAGAAGGCTACTAAAGGAAATGAGAACACCAACCGGAACCATCTCAGAAACAATTATTTTCAAACTATAGGCTACAATAAGTATTGTTAGGGCATTTTGGTTATTGATGCTTTTTGACATTCCTATTGGCTGATTTATTTATTTATTGATTGATATATCAATAGCTTAATTGAATGATTTAGTAATTGTTGTGATTGAAGATCGGTCCAGACTCCTTGTACGTTTACGACTTGACCTATCTATACTCTCTACTAGCGGATCAAATGATTGCACAAGGGCTGGACTACAGGAACGGCACTCAAATGTTCCAAGCTTCCGTCGGTGTCAACTTTAGTGGTAGGTAGAAAAGCTTGTAAAACTAGAGACAAGTAATTTTATAAAAGAAAAAATATTGCACACTTTTACATCACTGGATTTTAGAAAAAACTTATCATCTACATGTAGTTAAATTGTCAACAAGTGTGCAATGCAAGTATATTAATTGTTATTCATTCTGTAGGTGTATTTAAAATAAGTTTATAATTAGCCATATGTAGAATATTTCTGCGATATCTTTAATGTTTAATTTGTTTTGCTGAACAATATCTGACGCTGTTAGAGGTAATTGATAAAATCGAGAGGTAATTGAAATTGAAATTGAAATTGAGAGGTAATTGAAAAATCATTAATAAACTTTAATTATTTTACTTAAATAATCAATATTTTTTAAATTTCAAATATCAGTTTTGACAGATAGACTTAGTTAAATGCTCCTTTAAACCGTACTCTCTCTCTCTCACTTGCGCAATGCGTTGCCAAAAGGTTAGTCCCTAGTATATAACTCTCTAAACTATTCTATTATGAGCTTCGTTTATTATTATTTTATTATTATTATTTATTTATTTATTTTAATTATTATTATATTATTATTATTTGTTATTATTATTCTATTATGAGCTTCGTTTACATTTCTATATACGAATCTGTACTATTACTTATACGCTAAAAATCATTGGCACAGTCTGCCTCTAACCGTTCCTCTGCGTTCTTTCTTCGATTACATCTTTCAGCAAGTTCTCCCCAGAAGGGAATCAGGGCGCTATCGCTTAGCTTTGTCATTTAAACTAGGGCAAGACATTTCTTGGTGAGGTGGGTTTCCTTTGACTACATCAGCTCCTGCCTTAGTTGTCTCTGAAGTACACTGGCAGCTTGTTGTATTCTATTCCGCTGTAGCCCCCATCACAACCATAATAGTCGTACGCCTTCTTCTCTGCATATATATTCGTATCGATTAATAAACCTCTCACGATAGATCATTTTTCTTTATATTTTGCTGGTCTTTTATGCATTATACAGCTGTATCGGCGATGAAAGTTATGAAATATAAAGAAATGTACAAGTATATTGTAATAAACAATAAATACATTTTCAAAGCAACTTCTGAGATAATAATGTTATGCCATATTCATCTTGAGGAATATTGCATAGCAAATCAGATTGCTATACACTCTTTTGCTGGAAACGATTAGCATTTTGGGACCATTGCAAACAGGAAATTAGCTGCTTAAATATTCACAATTATTCATGGCGATATTGCATCGTTAATAAAGAAAAACTAATTTTTTTGTTATTTTTATTCAGGAGTGACCGGAGAGATTGTAATGAATTCTAATGCAGATAGAAACCAGATTATGCTGCTGTTGGCATACGGACCAGATACTAACGAATATGTTCCATATCTCGCCATTGATGTCGATAACAACTGTGTAATAAATTATACTATTACACTATTTTATACTATTTTGGAGTATCAATCAAATAATCAATTTAGTTATTAAAATAAATAAATCATTGTATATCTAAAGATGACTTATGCAACAAAATATGCTTAATTATAGGTAAACATACATGTAGTTCAAAAGGTAGGTCTGAAATAGTATTTTATATATCTATATGATGGATTTAATAGTAAAATGTATAGCAAAGTGCACTCAATTTCCAGATTTTTGAAAAATATAAATATTTATGAAATTAGTCAAACTCTAATGAAGCTCTATTTACTAAACAATTACAATTAGTTAGGCTGCCTACTCGTAAAATCTTGTACATCAGGAAGTTGAGTAAAAGCAGCATTAGTTCAGTTTATTTATTTATTTATTTATCATACGCACATGATATCACATTGGCATACACAATATACAGTTAGAGCAAGAACGGAAATAAAGGCCCACAAGTGGTACTTACATATTCCGAATTTAAATAAAATTAAAATTAAAAATTAAAATATTTCCATTAATTATTAATTAGGTTCATTAAGCTTTTTTAAATTAGTTATTTAAGCTTTTGTTCTTAGATGTTAATTCTCAAAATTTCTATAAATATGTACAAACACTATTAGAAATACATCTTTGTTTTGCTTCCCTTCGTTCTTTCTAATGAGTATAAGAAATTATGTAATCATTATAGGGTAAATAATTATATACCTGCAGATTACACAATACAAATTAATTATAGGATCTAATTATATACAGGTGTGTGTTTTAATATTATTCGAACCTTTTATGAAAAGGTTACTATTCAGCTTTAAATAAACATTATGATTCTGCATAAATATGCTAGTTTAGGCTGTTTTATTAGCATTTTTATGTTATATTCATTTGAACATAATTAAAACATTTTCTCAATGCTGCTTCTTCTCCTGATATTAAGTGCTTGTTAGTGGGAGACTAGATCTCTCATTTATAAAGATTGTATTCATATAATGAAGTCCTAGGTTGCATATTGTTAGTTTACATTAGAAGATGGACAGAAAATTGAAATTCTTTCTGATATTCTTCAAGGAAAAGTTAATAATACATTATATTTTTATTCTTTGAATTAAACAAATATGAGTATGATAGTATCTGTAACATTTTAATTTTAATTAAATTAAAAATTATCTTCTGTAGAAGAAATTCTTAATAATTATTAATAGGTCAGCTTTCGTGTTTTTCTTTACTGATTTCTTAAAAGTCATTTTAATAAATTCAGCATTGTGTTAAAATTAAATGAAAACGATATTACGAGGAAAGGAAACCTTGGCAGCAGAAGTAGAGCATGTGCCTCACAATCCTTTGCTCTTGTTTCAAATTCCAGGCTTGACGGCATTTAGTAAATTTTCAAGAAGCTCAGGCGATGGAAGGTTATTACCAACTCTGCTCTAACTTCACTCAGCGATACTAGAGTCTTCAGCTATGAATATGCATGAAGTTCGAAGTAATAACAAAGTATCCAAACAGAAACATGCGCAAAAATACTACAGATAATAAATTCTGTAAAATTTTAAATAAACCTAGCCTAGCAGAAACCTAAATGCGAGATAAATTATTTTCACTTGCATAGTTAGGTTTGAATCATTTGATGCAGTGATTGATTATCATATTCACCAATTATTGACTGTCATATATTTTATTTCTTAATTAACTCAGACAAGATGATAAAGGTTTGGACTACACAGTAGGCCTACCTCGAGATCTCTTAATAGAAATAATACCCGGCTATCAAATGTAAACAATTATATATCAAGTATAAAAACATTATTACATCCTATGATGTGTCCGCCATTGGAATTGGGTCCACCGCTTACTGCACTAGTTATTAGAGGCGACTGTGATAGTGGAAAGTAAATGAAACCTGCTTCAAAATTCCTATTTTTAACCATGTATAGTATATATTAAGGTGTACATAAAGATTTACTTGACGATTTTGTGAATGCTCTTTAAAGAGCGATAAAGCAGATTGAGAGCAGGACTATATATGTATTGGACATCGTAGAACGCTGAAGAGAGAGAGAGAGAGAGAGAGAGAGAGAGAAAGAGAAAGAGAGAGAGAGAGAGCGAAAGAGAGAGAAAGATTGGAGAATGATACAGAGATACAATGGATTGGTTGTGTCTGAATTGATTGATTGATTGCTTGCTTGCTTGAAACGTATAAATTGTGCTGTGTAGAGCATTGACGTGCTAATACCTGGAATGACATGGGGAGGAGTGAGAACCGAACCCCCGCCTGATGTTCCAGAGTGCGGATTTATGAATGAGTTCTGTAAAACTGACGGTATATAATATCTTTCTGTGCAAGTATTTTCGTTCAAGCTAATGCGATAATTGTTTTAACTGAATTCGCCAAAGGCTGGAGCCAGTGGCGAAGTCGGTAAGAAACTCGACCGAGAATCAGTATGTGCGGGGTTCAAATCCTCGGCTCCCCCGTCACTGATACCGCTTTCGAGTGAGAATTTATATCTCTCTCAGTGCAAGTATATTCGTTCAAGCTAATGCGATAATTGATTTAAAGAACCGTTTAGCCTACTTTTACAAACTTCAGCCATAATATCTTCAAATATGTATAAAATCAAATATCAAATTATTTTTAAAACTCTAACTAATCTCGTTTTATTTCGTTCAAGCTAATAATAATCATAATAAAGTTTTAACGGCCGTTTCCTCATCCAATGAAGACGTCAGGGACTTCCCCATAGCACACATTACTGCAGATCAATTCACTCAAATCAATCTGCAAATGAAATGTGCTGAGGAGAAGTAAGGTCCTAAGGGAAAGTCGGTCCGGTGATCAAAAATGGTCAGGGTAGATCGATTATGTCTATGGTGGTGGGAAAATATAAGTCTTAAGCTTACTACAGAAATTTGAAAGAGAAAAGCAAGAGCGAAGGTAAATAGGTAAAGAATTCAAAGCGATAACTGCTTTTAAAAAACCGTTTAGCCTAATTTTACAAACTTCAGCCATAATATAATCATCTCTCTTAGTACATTGCCTACTGGCAGGTCCATGGTACATAACGCCTCCACTCTTCTCTGTCTTCTGCCTTCCTCTTCATTTCCATATATGAGTGGGTCTTTAAATCATCTAACATACCTAATCTCGGCCTGCTCCTGCCCCTTTTTCCCTCCATTCTACCTTCTATGACCTCTTTTAATAGACCGTCCCCCCTTAGAATGTGTCCTATCCAGCTCTTCTTCCTATTTCTTAATACATTTATCAACTGTCTATCTGTGCCAACTCTCTCCAGGACTTCCTCATTTGTAACCTTTTGAGTCCAGCTAATCCTCTCCACTCTTCTCCAAATCCACATTTCCAATGCCTCTGGTTTCCTAATATCTTCCTTCCTTAAGGTCCATGTTTAGGTCACATCCATACAATAGCGTGGTCCAACCCAAAGTTTTCACTATCTTTATCTTTGTGTCTTTCTTTAGACTTTTTGTTAATAGTTCTTTTCTACTACCAAAGGCCGCCAATATAATCATATATGTATAAAATCAAATTTCAAAGTATTTTTAAAACTTGAAGTAATCTCTTTTGTACTTAATTTCAATACCGTTCATATGGTCAAGATGCATATGATTAGTGTTTAAATTTATTGAATTATATTTAACAAAAATATATTTCAGACTGTCGATAATCGTTCGCTACAATTTAACAATTTTTTCCTTCCTAACAGCAAAAAGTTAAATGATAAATTACAAATATTGTAGATAGAATGGTTGTAGTTATCTCATCGACTCTAGCGTCAATTCTCTTGTTAGCATTGATAACTGCTACTATTTACATATATAGGTAAGTCAACGTTTGCTATTATTTGAGAATGTGGTTTAATAATTGCAAGCATTATTCTTTAATTTTAATTAAGTTGCACATTCCTTTTTAGCGACTTTTTACGTCTTTTTAGATTGAATATTAATAGGCTATTACTACTATTTAGATTGTCAGCAAATATTTTTGAACGGGTGGATTAAAATAGAATGTACACGTATGCATTACCGTACTCATCTGCTTTTAATATTTCTGATTTTGTGCAATTTTTTCCCTTACTAATATTATTTCATTGTGCTAAATAGATAAGCGGTTATCTTATGTAATTACACATAATTTGACTAATAAAAGTAGATTATCGTTAGTTCAATGAAATAGACTACAGGTGATAGTAACTATTGTAATTGAATGCAGAAATTATTAGTTGAAGAGAAATAATATTGTTTAATAATATGGTTTACGGTTTACTGGCTGGAGCCAGTAGCGAGATCAGTAAGCTACTCGACCGCGGATCAGTGAGGGGTTCAAATCCTGGGCTCGCCTGTCACTGACATTGCTTTCGAGTGAGGAAACTGAAGTAAACATTAAATTTTTTAGCTTTTTTAGATAGCATGAATGTAATATATATGTCCTATCAATATTCAACTCATGTCCAGATCAATGGGAATGATCTGAACATGAGTTCCCATTGATATTTATTGTAATTCATTCCAGAGCTAGAAAGCGAGAACTCAAAATTCAACAAATGGTGTGGAAAATTCCTTTCTCTGAGTTAAACTTTATGGATGCATTGAGTCTAAGCCATAGAGTAAGTTTTCTTTAGTAAGCACACATAATTTCATAAAAGTTGTATTTTATTTCTTTCCAGGCGATAATTTATAGTCAAGTAGCTTAACAATATGATACTTGACTTTAAAGCTGAAGTATAAGAAATTTCTTCTTTTTCTCTCCTATATTTCTAATTGGCTCTATGTATAAAGCGGATAATTATATAGTACACTTACTAAACCTGGAAATAACTTGTTTTTGCACCCTTTAGTGCACTGCCTAACGGCAGGTCCATGGCATATAACTCATCCAACCAATTCAATCCTCAGGCTTCCTTTACATATCTATATATGTATTTGTTATAAGATAATCGAGCATCCCATATCTCGGTCTTACTTTAACCCACCCCCCTTACATTTTTCCTTCTCTAGTATCCCTTAGCAAACCATGCCCCTTTTAGTATGTCCTATCCAGCTTGTCTTTCTATTTGTTATCACATTAATTACTGTCCATCAGTACCGACCCTTTCAAGTACGTATCCATATGTAATATTGTCAGTAAAACTGATCTTTTCCATCCTTCTCCACAATCACATTTCCAACGCCCCTAGCTTCCTGATATAACCTGTCTTTAATGTCCAAGTCAATGTTTGCATATTCTTTATCTTTATGTTTTTCTCAATACCTTTTTTAGTAGTTCTTTTCTCTTTCCGAAAGCCTCTTTCGCACGTGCAATTCTACATTTTATTTCAGTTTCACACTTCCCATCAACCGTGATGGTGTGCCCAAATACTTGAAACTTCTTACCTGTTCTAATCGCATATTATTCAATGTAATATTTACAACCTATGATTCCTAGACATTCTCATAACATTTGTCTTCTTCATATTAATCTCCATGCCATATCTCAGAGCTGTAACATTCAGACCATCCGTAACCTTTTTGCAATTATGTTTCACTACTAACATGAATACCTTTATCATCTGCTCACCTCACAAATTTCAGCAATTTACATCCAATAATTATTCCTTCCTCGATATCTTATATCGCCTCAACCATTACCGCACCAATTGGAGAAAAGTTAAGCCAATAAGAAGTCCATACTCTGTGCCCTCAACCCCTATACGTCAAAATTATCCTTACTGTACTGGGTATCAAATTTGTCATTGGTTAGCGCTCCGTATTGTTTTATGCTCCAGCTGACTTGCCTATTTGAAAGTACAAGTCAGTTTGAAATGTTGTACAAATTTGCGGATAGATCCCAGAAAAGGAAGATATGATTGTATGACCAAGCAGTCGCTGAGCATAGCAATGGGAATCTATCTCAGAAACCATTTTTTTCATTTTCTGTATAGAAATCTCTACCGCAGGAGCGTTGATCTTGGAAATGTATTAGAACTTTTCTGGAAAAGCTTCAAACCCATCACTCTCCATCATATGTCAATATTCTCAGCCTAGGATCTTTTTTTGTTCTTTTCTGTGTTGATCTTACTTTCTCGTCGGTCTTTGTTTACTCAGTCGCCGTCATGTGGTGCTTTGTCTCTTACGTCCCTGACATTATCCTTTTTATGAGGAAACGGACGTTAAACCTATTTTATTATTTGACGTTTGTTGGTGTAGCGTCGACTGCTCGAGAAGTCCCCGACATTGCCTGGCTGGAGCCAGTGGCCAAGTCGGTTAGATACTCGACCGCGGATCAATATGTGCGGGGTTCAAATCCTGGACTCGCTTGTCATTGACATCGCTTTAGAGTGAGGAAACTGACGTAAACCTTAGCCTTACCAACCTTAGCCTTACCTTATTGCGAAGAACCGGTGTTAATTTGTTACTGATTGAATATTAATTGATCATTAGTAGTGCATAATATATGAGCTGAGTCGATAGCACATCGATTAGTTGTCACATAAGGGATCT